>OX419599.1:2738140-2925680 GCA_948473455.1 Teleiodes luculella | reverse complement strand
GACGTCCAAAAATTTTTTTTTAGATTCCTTACACCTGGGTGTATCCGAAAATACCCCATGTATGTTCCGCGATTTTTTGTAGTTTAGAAGTTATGATTTTTTAAATGTATATTTCGAATTTTCTGCCGGAGCGACTTAAAATAATCGTAACTTGTTTAATAGTAAGGTTTTTTTATTTATTTTTTCTCGAAAGTGATCGTCTTGAATCACCCTTTCTACTTTATTATCAACTACACAACGTTATTCATTACAAGTTACCGAAAAAAAGGGACGAAAGTAAAAATTTTAGGTTTGAGTTGAACGGAGCAAAATTTTCAAAAATTTCTTAATAATACAAAATTAATGTTTCATTGGTTCAAACTAATTTTAAAAACTCCAGCAGTTTGTCAGCTTACCAAATAATAAAAAAAAAGTTGTTCTTAATAGGCGATTTTACGACGAAATTGGCTTCAGAACTTAGTTAGGTGAGAATTCATAAAGAAAAAATTTTGTCAAAAAAAAATATTAAGCTTATTTTGTTTTCATTTTTATGGCCTACATTAGCAAGGCATCATCAAAAGCATTCAAATAATTTCAAATTGAACGATCAGTGACACATTAGAAAACATTTTATTTTAAAAAAGCTTAGTTTAGTTTTTATTAATACGGTTATTTTGGTTTATTTTTAGCATCAATAAAAGAAAACACAAATTAAGTTCAACTACTTTATTAAAGAAGATTTTCAAAATGACGCCCTTCAACTTCGATACACAATCGGCAACGTCTTAAAAAGTTATCTTTTAGTCTGCGGAAAGCGCTTGAATTTTGTCTGACTTTCGTCGCTGCTTCTCTCAATTTTCGTCTCAGTTCTTCTTCGGAGTTAGTTTGCCGAGCATAGACAACTTCTTTGTAGTAACCCCAAATGAAAAAATCTATTGGGTTCAAGTCCGGTGAACGTGCAGGCCATTCGATTGGGCCGCCACGCCCAATCCATCTGCCCGGGTATGTTTCATTAAGGTGCCCCCTCACTTGGCGTGCGTAATGGCAAGGAGCACCATCATTTTGGAATATCATGTGCCTTCTTGTTTCCAAGTTTACATCTTCCAGCAATTCAAAAAGGTTGTTCTGCAAAAAGTTTAGATATGTGTCTCCATCCAACCTAGACGGCAGCTCGAAAGGCCCAATCAGTTCTCCATTTACAATTCCCGACCACATGTTTACGCTGTATCGATGTTGAAAATTTGATGCTCTTGCAAGGTGTGGGTTTTCAATTTCCCAGCTGTGATAGTTATGGATATTAAATACTCCAGTGTTTTCAAAACGGGATTCATCGGTCCATAAGATCTTATTAAAAAAATCTGGGTCTTCCTGACACCTTTGTATCATTGTTTCGCAGAAAGCAACTCTTCTAGGGTAATCTGAAGCTTGTAGCTCCTGAACGCGCTGAATGTGGTAAGCGTGGTAGCCTTCTGAAAAAAGAAAAGGACTATTACTCACCACCTAGGCAGGAAGAAGTCTAATACCTGGCATTGTATCTGTGATTTATGTTTTGTGTAAATAAAAAACAAAACGACATACCATTTTTCAATATCCTTAGAACTGAGGTCCGTGGTATTCCAGTCCTTCTGGTTATTGCTCTGGAACTCGTAGAAGAGTCTCTTTCTACAGCTGCGATGACTTCATCTCTTCTGTCCGGATCTACTCTGGGTACTCCTTCGTGCCTTTGGCTACGACCGGGGATACGCCCGGCCATCAGCGTATTATGAGTATTAATAAATACCCTATGGTCCGGGTAATGGTCCAGTATTTCTCCTCGCCGGTCCAGTTGTTGACGATATAGCCTTGCGGCTAAATGACCGTTTCCTTTGGCCATACCATAGTAAAAGTGCATTTCTGCGTACTGGCTTAGACTAAAATTACTCATGTTGCCGTCAGTAACACAAGCACAAGTCAGTCGTAAGGCAAATCGGAGTCCGTAACACAAGCACAAGTCAGTCGTAAGGCAAATCGGAGTCCGTAACACAAGCACAAGTTAGTCGTAAGGCAAATCGGAGTCCAGTAACAAAGCGAAAGTAGGTTCAAAATATCGGTATCGGAAAGAAGCAACGTCAAGTAGTATCACACGCGATGGAAGTGAGTGAACGACTAGCGGACGGACGATACAGTGAGATGCTACGGAGAATGTATGGGGAGAGGGGGGAGAGGGAAGTGCAGGTAAAAAACCCCTAGCGCGCACGGCTGACTTTTGTGGCCAAGACAGTAGGTCTTTCTCTTTCGTACTTCTACGCAACCATAACAGTGCGAAAGAGAAAGACCTTACTGGCCTGGCGCCTTTTAAAACGTGTTATTTATTGCTTTGTGTCATTGTGTGTGATTGGCCTTGAAGTAGATTTTGGTTTAATTCTAGCTTTCATAATTTCATGTCTAAAAACAGAAAATGAAATGTGTCACTGATCGTTCAATTTGAGATTATTTGAATGCTTTTGATGCCTTGCTAATGTAGGCCATAAAAATGAAAAAAAAAATAAGCTTAAACATTTTTTACGACAACATTTTTTTTTAATGCATTCTCACCTAACTAAGTTCTGAAGCCAATTTCGTCGTAAAATCGCCTATTAAGAACAACTTTTTTATTATTATTTGGTAAGCTGACAAACTGCTGGAGTTTTTAAAATTAGTTTGAACCAATGAAACATTAACTTTGTATTATTAAGAAATTTTTGAAAATTTGGCTCCGTTCAACTCAAACCTAAAATTTTTACTTTCATCCCTTTTTTCGGTAACTTGTAATGAATAACGTTGTGTAGTTGATAATAAAGTAGAAAGGGTGATTCAAGACGATCACTTTCGAGAAAAAATAAATAAAAAAACCTTACTATTAAACAAGTTACGATTATTTTAAGTCGCTCCGGCAGAAAATTCGAAATATACATTTAAAAAATCATAACTTCTAAACTACAAAAAATCGCGGAACATACATGGGGTATTTTCGGATACACCCAGGTGTAAGAAATCTAAAAAAAATTTTTGGACGTCACATTTTGGACCACCCTGTATGAGCTGTTAACGAACGAAATGAACGAACGTAAACAAAATTCTAAAGTTTTATTAGAAGTAAGATTTTACAAATCACTTTTCAACGTCGAGGCGAGTTAATAATTTGGCTGTCTTCTGTGGAGAAGAACTCAGAAGAACAAAAACATGACTCTTAACTAAAGGGATCTTCTCCACAGCAGCACACATTGCACGTACCTGCTATAGTTTAGTCATTTTTCCTTCTAGACATTTGTTAAGCGGACTGTATATTATTATTATTTAACTGGTAAAGAAATGGTTTTGTTTTGTGGATAGAAATAAAATACTATATGAACGTTTCAACTTGGGTATATTCTTGAGAAGGACAGAATAAAATTGGTACAATAAAGTAAATTGACAGGATCACATGACAAAAATGATAGAATTATTGATTTTACTTTAAATTCTTTTTTGTTCTTTTGCTTTAATGGACTTATTCTAAATATAAAAAAATAATAATGTTGGTTTCCAACAACCATTAGACCTAGTGACTGACACAAGTCTACGTCATTTTGCGCTGTTCATCCTTGTCTATTACACGCATTCGAGAAGGACGAATAGGCAAAATAACGTAGGCTCGTGTCAGTCACGTGGTCTAATTGTAAGACCTTGTTTTCTTGGACCATGGCCACTGGGCGGTCACTGCATACAGAAAACGCATTCTGACAATCTGCTTCTTTTTGAATAACAACTGAATATCAACTACAAGTGAATGGCGCTAGGCGCTATGTATGCACACCCCCTCCACCCCCTCCACAGTCCCTTGCGCCTGCGGGGTGCGGGGCGTGGGGCGCTATATCGGGTGGGGGGGGAGTGCCAAGCGGGGGGGTGAGTGTCCTGCAGGTACGGGTTAGTACTATTATTATCTTCTGTGTCATGTCATGGCCGAAGTGTTACCTTGTCGTGTTTGGTTCTGGCGGGAGTGACGTAGTTCCCGGGGAACACCCCGCAGCGCTGCGAGCGCTCGGAGCACCCCTTGTACCAGCCGTCGCGGCACCGCTCCGTCACCGTGTATACAGCTGCAATGGAACAACTTATTGTTATCAAAAACCACAATGCATTTAAAGTCCGACCAGAGAAATAAAAATCCTCGCCATATTGCGGAATTTCAATGGAACTAATTTTATAAGGGAAACTGTTGCCATAGTCGTAAAAATATACACGTGGCGCCCCCAGTAGGCTTACTATGTAAGACGCGACAGGCTCGAGAAGCTGTCAAACGCGACATATTGACAGAACTACTATAGCTCTAATGCCAATATGTCGCGTTTGACGGCTTTTCGAGCCTGTCGCTTCTTACGTAGGAAGACTACAGAGAGATAAAAAGCTTCGCCATATTGCGGCATTTCAATGGAACTAATTTTATAAGGGAAATTGTTGCCATAGTCGTGAATATACACGTGGCGCCCCCAGAGCAGGCTTCTTATTTCTTGGGTCAGGCTTTACAATGTAGTGTACGCGCATGTATAAGTAAAGTGATAGCTCAAAGTATTTATTTCAACTTTAGGATATTTACATCACTTATAAATTGTTAAGTCATATTCTTTTGTGCCGAGTTCAAAATTGTGGCTGTCTTCTGTGGAAAAGAACACGCCTAAAGAAACTCCACAGGCGTTGCATCTTTTCAAAATATCTTTATCTTGACCTATCCAGCTTCCGATATGGCTCATATAACGACTACATCCGTAGATAGTAGCCGGGCCAACAGTTTTACGTGCCTTTCTTATTTCTTTGAGCGGGCTTTACAATACGTACCTCCTTTCTTGAGCTCGAGTTCGTCTGGTTTCTGCGGCTTGTATGGGTAGAGCGCCACGTATGTAGCCGGCAGCGGGCGCTCGTTGCTGCGCGAGCGGCGCCGGCGGCGGTCGGCGCGTTCTGGTGCCTGGTCCAGCAGGCTCGTCGCCAGGATCTCCGCAGAGTGCCTAGAGGAACCGATCAACAAATATAATCTAATGTTGAGACAAATCTTTAAGGATTGTTTTTTTCTTTTTGAATATATTTTGGTTATTTTTAGGCGTTGGTTCCATCGAGGTACTCGATGAGGTAGGTGATGGGTGTCGGATGGGCACATTTCAGGGCGTCTGCCAAGTACTTCCGGCATGCTGCGCAATGGCAGACCAATTTTTTTATACATAATTAATCAATGGTTAACTGATACCACCACTTTCATTCGGGTACTTTATGAGGTAGGTTCCATGAAAAAAATACGTCAAAAATTTCGATGACCCGGCAGGATCGGTTCTGGCAGACCATTTTTATTTCAGTGTTTAAGTGTCCGTTAACAATCTAGAAATAGCCTATCGGGGTACTCGATGAGGTAGGTACTTAGGCCCCCGGCTCCCACACTAATATGATTTAATTAAAATATTTATGCAACATTACAATTATTAATTCACTGTAGTCTAAAATATTGTAGTATCGCTTTTATTTGATATATTATTTTAAAATGAATATAGCTCCACAAACAAATTAACAAATTAACACAACATAAAATAAACAAATTAACCTAATAATAGAAAAAAAATTGCAAGCGGGTAGTTTCTCACCTGTTCTGCGAAGAATGGTTCCCTTGCAGATGCGAAGACGGTGTCAGACTGTGCCTTTTCTCCCTATGATGGTGATCTCTTTGTGAGCGAACTAGATACCCATCTTTGCCGTGTGACGGCGATAAGGCCGCTTGAAGCCCTAGCCCGAAATTCAACAAAGAATCCGGCCCACTATTCCTGCCCACTTGAATGTTTTTGGACGACGATGGAACGCTCACATCCGCTGACAATTCTTGACTTTCTACGTTATTGGAAGTGTTCGGTTGAGGGCTTTCGGTTGGAGGCAAACTGACGTTCAAAGATGTGTTCGTTGCTGTAGAACTTTCATTCAAACTTAATACTCCCATAGATGTGTCTAAAGACGCGTCTAGGTTTTCTACGGTCGCTTCTTCATCTTGATTGTTGACTATGGTTGCATTTTCTGTTCCATTGTCCGGCGACGATGGCAAACTAGGATTACTTTCCGATGACGAAGTATTAGAACTGTTCGGAGTATTAGTGGAACCCACTGAAGCGGTGTTCATACTAGAGCTGGAATCAGAACTGATGTTATTCGTATTGAAATTGGCTATGGATACTGGGAAATGTTCCGTTCTGACGTTTTGATATGTCGTCTCAACTTTGTGTGTTGGCGTCGAGTTGTAGTCAAACTTGACTAATCTAAGTCTGTCGTGGTTTTCGGCTATTCTTGATACGCTTTGCAGACCCACAGTTCCTATATTTCCTGACGTTTTATTATGCATATTGGTGAAGTGAATTAAATCCAAAGAATGTTTGGTCTGTGTTGGTTCTAATATGTTTCTGGGTACGGCGGTGGTGGTGACCAACGTTGGGCCATGTTGGGTCACCGAGTGCGGTATGAGGAGTTGTTGTTGGGCCAAGTGTTGGTGGTAGTTGGGGTGCGATTGGCTCATGGCGGCAACGTTTTGGTAGTTGGCTTGTGTGGCTGGCGTTGACATTGACATTTGCTGGTAGCGGTGAGAATGCTGAAAAAGATTAGTTTTTTAAAGTTTAAGTACTTATGACCTAAAATGAAGCATTTTTCCGCGGGAAAAACGTAAATAGTAACTATGTCACTTTTCAGCCACCAAAACTTAGGTCGACTCGTGGCCTACTTGACAGCAACATGTCGAGAACGAGTGGCAAACAGGTTGGTGACAGTCAATAGCCAAGGAGATGTGGGTTCAAGTCCCTGCCCAAGCTCAATTATTTTCATATTCCGCTTCGATTTATAGACAGTCAACTAGTAAGGCGACCGAGCCTTGCTCGGGAACATATAAAAAAAAAGTAAGTCACCGAGCGGGATTTGAACCCGTAACACTCGTTTCTCGACCCTCAAACTAAGCAGAGCCTGTACAATGTGTGTCAGACAGCTGATATACATACATATATAAACATAAAACATCCAGACACAAGGCAAACACAAGTGTTCATCACACGAATGTTTGCCCTGTATGTAAGTAGCGACAGGCTCGAGAAACTATCAAACGCGACATATTGACAGAACTACTATGGCTCTAATGTCACTATGTGAAGTTTGACAGCATCTCGAGTCTGTCGCTACTTACATAGGGCCTAGGGTTACAGGGCGGGATTCGAACCCGCGACAGGCAGACGCGGGTGGCTGTGTGTGTGTGTGTCACCTGTGCATGGTGCCTGTGGTCGGAGTGTCCCGGGCGCGCCTGCTCCGGCAGCGGCGGTACCGGCCGGTTGAGCGGCGCGCTGCAACAACAAACACTACACATTAATACTACACCAGGCCCGGCGCACTCCGCGCCAGAGCTCCAGAATATACCTACGCCGGGAGGCCCCGAATACAGGGCCATTTAGTAGTTTAGTTTTAGATTAGTTACAGACGCTATTATTCAGTCTGTATACGGACTCTCACGGCGCGGTCTGGTACATTTTGTTTTAATAAGGGCGCAGCGACAAACGGTAGGCTATTAGAGCCAATGTAATTTGAACGTTAGTGGCTTGGAAGCTAAATTCGCGCGTTTGCTATCAGAGAGTACGCCTTCTGTACCTAGTATTACTATTTAAATAAATAAATTAATAAATTAATTACTGCTTTGTTGTGCTGTCATATTAATAAATGTTTGTTTCTTTAGTTATTTAAGTTAATTGTTAACCGCTCATATATTAATATGTCCTCACCGATGGGCTCGAGCCTACCCTGAAATCAGGATGAATAGACCTTAGTCGACCACGCTGGCCCAGTGCGGGTTGGTGAACTTCACACACAACAACCTTTTCAATTTCTTCTGTGTGCAAATGTGTGCAGGTTTCCTCACAATATTTTTATTTACTGTAAGAGCACCGTTGTGTGTGTGTGTGTGTGTGTGTGTGTGTGTGTGTGTGTGTGTGTGTGTTAGCAAGGGTTGTGTGTGCGACCTGTTCATGAGCTGCCTGGCGGGCTGGTTGAGCTCCACGAAGGCGATGGGGAAGATGCCCACGCGCTGCTCCAGCCGGCCCTCCGCCCAGTTCTGTGTGTGTGTGTGTGTGTTAGCAAGGGTTGTGTGTGCGACCTGTTCATGAGCTGCCTGGCGGGCTGGTTGAGCTCCACGAAGGCGATGGGGAAGATGCCCACGCGCTGCTCCAGCCGGCCCTCCGCCCAGTTCTGTGTGTGTGTGTGTGTGTTAGCAAGGGTTGTGTGTGCGACCTGTTCATGAGCTGCCTGGCGGGCTGGTTGAGCTCCACGAAGGCGATGGGGAAGATGCCCACGCGCTGCTCCAGCCGGCCCTCCGCCCAGTTCTCGTCCACGCGCCGGTGCACCGTTATTATTGCACCTGGAACATCACAATAGAGAACATTCAACTAAACATTTTTAAAAACCTCCGCCACAAAACCGTTACTTGATCCTTTCAACAACTAGAAAAGCTGATAATCTTCAAATGGCTCAAGATATTTTCTTGGATCATAGCTAAGAACACTCTTGATTGTGACACCTTGCAAACAAAATCTAGATCAGCGTATTCGGGAGCTACGATGCCACAGATAGACAGACACACGTAAAACTTATAACAACCCTCTTTTTGGGGTTAAATGACGAGAGAATTATCGTCTAACCGGTTGACTGACGGACTGATGGTTATATTAGTACCGTGTTTTTCATCCATCATTCTGGCATCAGTCCTTCACACTGATGGACTGAACTGCTAGACTGAGCGTGTAACCCTAGTATTAGAGTACCTTTATCAAACGCCAGACAGCCCTCTTCGTCGGGAGCAGACATCCTGAAGTCGTATAGCGCTTTGCACAGAGCAGTCGGGATAGGGAGCGGGACTACAACCTGGAACATGGTACAATAATAATAACAACGTGAGTCCGACGGTAAACTTAAGAGGCAATGGGCACATTGCGCGTAGAACCGACAGCCGTTGGGGCAGAAAGGTTGTTGAATGACGCCCGCGCGCCGGAAGACGTAGTGTGGGCAGGCGCCCCACGAAGTGGACCGACGATCTGGTGAGGGTCGCGGGAAGCCGCTGGATGCGGGCAGCGCAGGACCGGTGGTTGTGGAGATCCTAGGGGGAGTCCTTTGTCCAGCAGTGGACGTCTACAAGCTGAGATGATGATGATGATGATGATGAGTTCGACGGCCCCGTAGTCTAGTTGGTAGTGCGTCTGCCTTCGAAGCACATGGTTGCGGGTTCGAATCCCGCCTAGGGCAAACATTCGTGATGATGATGATGAGTACTTGTGTTTGCAGAGAGTTTGCAATAAACATTGACATTTATAATATGAGTGTTGACTATTAGGGCCCTTTCACACAAGCGATATTTTTAGACGATTTTTCAGCGATACGATATCGCCGCGATAACGTCGCGATTTCCTTATCGCCGCGAAATTCGCCGAGAAATCGCTTGTGTGAAAAGGGCCATTAGTATAGTGAATGACACGGGAATCGAACCTGCACATAGGTGATGGGAAATATCCCTGAGCGCCCGGACGTCTCTCCTTGGTACCAGAAAGCATCTATCTTCTTTTGAAGCAGGATCGTCTCGCCTTTCTTGAACGAAAGGTCCCTGGAACATGCAAATAATAACTCATCGATTAGAATGCCATACTTAAATGTAGGACATTTTGAGAATAAGACGATTTAACAAAAAGGACTACTCAAGAAAATGGTATTTTGAGCTGACACGGCGCCGCCGCCTATTCCCTGGATTATGTACAGTAGCCAGCACGTGCGGCTTGACATTACGACTCGAGTGAGGGAGCCGTTATTCCCATAACGTTAGGGGCGTTACTTGCCTCGTACGACACCCATAAGAACCGACTTAACTAGATATTGTAAATATCCTAAAGTTTAAAAATAAATTATCTTTGAAATCTTTTGAAATTCGTTCATATCCGTTTTTGGAAACATCGTTACTCATGATTGTACAAATCTAGGCCTTAATTTTTTAGCTCTAAGCCCGTTGTCCAATGGCGCATATCAAAATCAATAACAAAACAAATAATCGACGCAAAAGCAGGAACCAAAATAAATATAACATTGAAATTAATATAATTCATTGATAAGATAGATAAGGCGCCATTCCCACGGCCACTATCTATTACTGTGTCAATGCAAATATAGTTCACGTATCAAATAACGTGCGTATGCTAAATACAATGCGAAATATTAATATCAAGGTTGCCGTCTGCATCTATTATCATCAGTTTTAGAAGGCGTCATCGGGTATTATGTATAGTAACAAAAGTTTTTTATAAATACCAACTTTTTTAATGCTATCACTCGTAATTTTTTTCATTGTTTCTTTCCCAAAAATCAGGATGAATAATAGGCTCTATCTAGTCAACGCTGGCTCAGTGCGGTTGATCAACTTAACACACAATCTTTGAATTACTTTGCAGGTGTGTGCAGGTTTCTCACGATGTTTTCCTTCACCGTCAGAGCGTCGAATAAACGTACATATGAATTCGAAATGGAACACAACAGCCCGCGTTTATTGAATCGGGCGGGTATTGTTATAGTAAAACTAGTTTGAATAATAATAATAATAAAATCTTTATTTAATTTCTCCGCATAATTATACAAGACAATCTATTTTACAAAATAAGAAAGTGCTTACAGAAGGTACTCGTGAAGACTGGTGCCCGAGTTAGACGGAACTCTGTGTTTCGGGTCACCAGAACCCCAGGTGTACGTACAACCCCCAACTTAGTACATTTAAGGTTACAATATTTTTAATGTGAAGATTAAAATTAAATAGGTTGTAAATGCATGCCAGTATGTCTGTTTATGAATGGAAGGAACATACCCTGGTTCCTTGGATATGAAGTCGTACATCGCCCTAGCGTGTGGCGGGAGCTGCTTCTCCTTAAGCTGCTGCGGCTGCGCACCCTGCTGAGAGCCCTGCAACGATACATACAAACAAATGTCACATTTGTATTTGGAATACCGCAGGATTGGGTACTTGGCTGGCTAGACAAATGAGCTTCTTTTTATGAAAGGGCCAAACAATACTTTTACTTTATGTAAAACTAGTTTCCGCCGCGACTCCGCCCGCGTTAACAGTTTTTTTCCGTGAGATTGTGGCATTTTCCTGCAATAAAAGGCCTATGTTACTCAGGGTGAATGTAGCTTTCTAATGGTAAAATAATTTTTGAATCGGTAGTTCTTGAGTTTATTCATTACAAACATACACACACACAAACACAAATCTTTCATCTTTATAATATAAGTAATACAAACTTATGACGTCATAGCATTGTATTAATTAATTGTTTTTGTACAATTTTCACTTTGATTCGCAATAATAAAATTTAAATAGTTTTAAACTAAAATACACGATTGATTTCGAACGGTTTATTCTTACTTATAAAAAAATAATTGAATACAGTCAAGTATCCATCCAACCAAACGTGCGTGTCGGTGGCGTAGTGGTTACGACTATTGTCTCCCATTCGGTAGGGACAGGTTAGAACCCCACAAGGCACCTTGCCTTACCTACCGTGTACTTTTGATTTTTGGATTTATTGACGGAGCGAACGCAAAATATTTATTTCATCCTGAGCAAAACATGTCTTGTTTGTCTATCTGTTCTCATCGACAGGTCGCGTTTCTCAACAGATTCTCGTGAATTAAATAGATTTATTTCATCGAGTCAGTTTTAGGAATATTTTAATAAAATCTACCAAAATAAATCAAACGTGTACATTATGATATACTGTATTACTTTGCTATATCATAATTGCTGTAGGTATTACTAATACAGAGTACAATAATAAGATCGATTTTGTTTACATTCAGGACTAAAGCCTCTTCCGTGCCGTCGAATAATAAACAAAATAATAATATTCTACGTTCTGTAGAATTCCATCTTGTTTTACATAAGACGGGTCCAATCATGGACCAATAAGAGATTCTTAGAATCCAGATATCAGACTTAAGACAGCTTAATAAACGCATAAAAACATATACTCAAGGAAAGGAAAGGTAATTTTAGTTTTTATTCTATTTTGAAAGTATTTTGGCACTATAATGAATTTTTATTACATTATAGTATTGTGCTCCGCGTTATTTTTTTTTCCGCGCGAATTTGACATTTTTCCGCTGTAAAAAGTACCCTATGCCATTTTCAATTATGCTAACTATTATCCTACAAATTTGTATAGCAATCATCATCATCATCATCATCTCAGCCGAAAGACGTCCACTGCCAAAAAGACAAAGGCCTCCCCCAAGGATCTCCACAATGATCGGTCCTGCGCTGCCCGCATAGCAATAAGTTGAACCATAATTATATTTTTATACATTTAATTGGAAACGACTCATTATAAGTTGTAACTAGAAGTTTTGTGAAACGGTCCCCTGGAATCGTTATTCTACGGTGACTAGTTAAATAAACGAGCAAACAGAGCCAAATTGACGCGTCAATTATAGATTATTAGACTGTCAAAACTGTCACCACAAGCAGACCTGCTCACAGGGATTTTTAAACATTAGTGATCTAATAGTGATATTGTGTTTTGAAATCATTGTGAAAGTGTAAATTAATAACTGAGGAACTAGTGAAAGTGTTATCTGCGTATAAAACACTAGGATTGAACAATAATTAGTGCAATAAAATTCGCAATTGACACTCCACTGATTCGAAAATATTTCACTACCCTCCAAAATTACATCTTTTGGAAATAATTCAATTGACTGACATGACG
Source organism: Teleiodes luculella (assembly GCA_948473455.1). Classification (NCBI taxonomy): domain Eukaryota; kingdom Metazoa; phylum Arthropoda; class Insecta; order Lepidoptera; family Gelechiidae; genus Teleiodes; species Teleiodes luculella. Next base: position 2,912,916 of record OX419599.1, on the reverse strand, counting down.
TTTGACAGCTCAATAGTGTTGCCATAACAACAAAATAAATACCCAAAATAGGGAAATTTTGCCGGAAGTGGCTGTCCAGGCTTCCGGTAAAGAAAATGCTACTGGTGTGAAATCCAACAAAGATCCAATCATGAAAGTTAATCTAGATCCTTATAACCAGGATGAAAATGGTGATAACGATTGGCAGTCATATCCAATACTACGCCAACACAAAAGAAAAAGGACCTCATCTACCCCCTCCCCTGTTAAAGCAACATCTATACCTACACAGAACAGATTTTCTCAGTTAAATGAAGAAGAAATGTTAAATGTTGAACCCAAAGAAAAAGTGATCAGACCACCACCAATAATGCTATATGGCATAAAGGATATCTCAAAACTCAAAGAAACTGTAGATCAAATTCTGGATAAAACTCAGTACTCCTTTAAAATTATTACAAAAAACCAACTTCGTGTCACAACGGATAGCACAAACACCTACAAGACACTGATGACAATGGCCAGGGAAAAAGGACTGATAGGTCACACTTTTATTCAGAAACAGGATAGACCATACCGAATTGTTATTAAAAACCTACACTCATCAACTCCCGTAGAAGAAATTAAAATGGCTATTGAGAATACTAAAAATACAGTCAAAGGAGAAATAATAAATGCAAGACGTGGTGCATCTAAAACACCAACATCAACTTGGTTTGTTAATTTAGAACCTGGCCCAAATAATAATGCAGTGAAAAACTTAAAGTACATCTATCATACAAGTGTAAAAATAGAAGACCCAATACGTAATAAGACTATCCCTCAGTGCAAAAGGTGCCAGCAGTATGGCCATACGAAAAATTATTGCATGCGTCCATATAGATGTGTCAAGTGTGCAGAAAATCACAATACAACCGATTGCCCCAAAAAAAATAAAGAAACCCCAGCAAAATGTGCACTATGCCTAGGGGATCATCCTGCCAATTACAAGGGTTGCCAAGTCTTTCAAGAAATCCAAAAAAGAAAATTCAGACCCAATATACAACAAAGAAAAGAAGAACAATCACAAAAAGAGTATCCAACTGAAAAGCCACAAGCTACGAGAAAAAATTCGTTTTCAAACACTGATCCTACCATGACTTACGCGCAAGCTACAGCAGGCAACCCAAGCCAACTCGAGATGATTTTGATAAAACAATCTGAAAAGTTAGATCGTCTTATTGACCAAATGGGCGCCCTCGTGGGTCTAATTACAACAGTTATGAATAAATTAGTTAAATAAAATGGCTTTAAGAGTCGCTACCTGGAATATCAATGGCTTACAGGAGAAGAAACATGATGTTGAAATTTTATTAAAAATACAAAATCTAGATGTACTATTAATATCAGAAGCACACTTAACAGATAAATCGCAATTTAGGCTGGAAGGATATAGCACATATGCCACTTATCATCCAGATAATACAGCACATGCGGGCACAGCAATCATCATAAAAAGTAGCATCAAGCATCAACTGTTACCAGAATATAGATCAGCTAAAATCCAAGCCACTTCAATAATGATTCAAGACCGACAAAGTGATATAGCACTGTCATCTATCTATTGCCCACCAAAAAAGAATAGAATACCTGAAACCAGTGATGATGACTTCAACTCGTTCTTTGACACTCTGGGAACCCGCTTCTTGGTTGGTGGAGATTGGAATGCCAAACACATTAAATGGGGTTCCAGACTCACAGTTACAAGGGGTCGTAATCTTAAAAAGAGTATTGACAAAAATTGTTTGAACATCTTAACAACCTGTCAACCAACATATTGGCCAACAGACCCAAACAAATTACCAGACCTGCTAGACTTCTTTGTGTATAAGGGCATACAATCCCACTATTTAGATATTGAAAGCTGTTATGACACTTCCTCGGACCATTCACCTGTGATTGCCACCATGAGTACGACTATCATAAAAAGATCATCCAAACCATACTTATACAATAAACATACTGATTGGCAACTGTTCCAGCAATATTTGAATGACAATTTGAATCTCAAAATACCTCTCAAATCCGCTGATGACATTGAAGAAGCTACAATCTACATAACCAAAGCTATACAGCAAGCGGCTTGGCATAGTACTCCATCAAAAACCGAAACTAGACATGTAAACCTGAATAACAATTTGACTCAAGAATTAAGGCAGAGAATTTTAGAAAAACGAAGACTCCGAAGAGTATGGCACTGCAGTCGACATCCTGCTGATAAAACAGCCTTTAACAAAGCAGCTGCAGAACTAAAACAATTCCTAATTGATGTTGAAAATGAAACATTGCAATCAAAACTCCAATTACTGACACCAACAGCTCCAACGAACAATGAGCGCTCACTCTGGAAAATGACGAAATCCCGTGATAAACCCCAACTTGCCCAGCACCCACTAAAAACAGAGAATGGTTCATGGGCTAAGTCTGATGACGAAAAAGCAGAAGCATATGGATTATATCTGAACACTGTCTTTACACCTAACAATGACCTCGGGACAAGTAACATAGATAAAGAAGTCAAATCCTTTCTCGACAGTGATCTACAGCTTAGCCCACCCATTCAATGTTGTACGCCATCAGAGGTTCGCCAAATCCTATTTAGCTTGGACCTAAAAAAAGCTCCGGGTTTCGATTTAATAACAGCGGAAGTATTGAGAAACTTGCCCAAAAAAGCAGTTACATTCTTGACCATTCTGTATAATGCTATTCTGAGAACCCAATACTACCCTAAAACTTGGAAGGTTTCCCAAATTACCATGGTCCCGAAACCTGGAAAACCACCACATCTGACTTCATCGTACAGACCTATAAGCCTACTCCCGCTGCTGTCAAAGGTGCTGGAAAAGATTATAAAAAGACGCCTAGACAAATGTATCATGGAGAACACCATAATTCCAGAACACCAATTTGGCTTTCGACAAAGTCACGCCACTATAGAGCAAGTTCACAGAGTGAGCGAACACATAAGGAATGCCTTAGAAAATAAAAAGTACTGCTCAGGGGTGTTCTTAGATGTACAGCAAGCCTTTGATAAAGTCTGGCATGATGGGCTTCTATACAAAATTAAGAAAACACTACCGCATAACCTATACCTGTTACTAAAAGCATATCTAGAAGAACGGATTTTCTATGTCAAAATTAACGATGCTCTGTCTGACTTCTACGACATAAAAGCTGGTGTTCCGCAAGGCTCAGTGCTAGGGCCATCACTGTACTTAATCTATACAGCAGATGTACCTGAATCAGAGAACATTATGACAGCAACTTTTGCAGATGATACAGCGGTGCTTACATCCGATGCCAATCCAACTACTGCGTCTAGCAACCTTCAAGTGCATCTTGATAAATTACACACCTGGATGAATAATTGGAGAATCAAAGCAAGTGCACCAAAGTCGAACCACATAACGTTTACTCTGAGAAAGGAAGATTGTCCACCTGTAAGATTGAATAAAGAAGTCCTACCCCACAAAACTGTTGTGAAGTACCTTGGTTTCCACCTAGACCGTAAACAAACGTGGAAAGCACATATTCAACAAAAACGAGATGAGCTTAACTACAAATACAGATCCCTTGAATGGCTCCTAGGACGAAAATCTAGACTCACAGTTGAGAACAAAATACTCATCTACAATGCCATACTAAAACCTGTATGGACCTATGGAATTCAACTATGGGGAACTGCAAAAACGTCAAACATAGAAATACTCCAAAGATTTCAAAATGGTGTACTCAAGGCCATAGTAAATGCTCCATGGTTCACAAGAATGGATGAAATTCATAAACACCTGAACATTCCTACAGTCAAAGAGGAGATAAGCAACATAACAAGAGCTTACAAGGACAGAGTTTCAAATCACCAAAATAGACTGGCCCTTGAGCTTGGTGAACCTCTAAAAGTTAGACGCTTACAAAGACTGCACACCTGGGACAATGCTCTACCTACGAGTAGTAACTCATGAAGGCGACCCAACAATGGAAGGGAACGCCTAAACCGCTATACTCATATCCAAACAACTGCTTATAGTCTGAGGACTGATCGCATGTTATGAAATCACAAAAAAAAAAAAAAAAAAAAAAAAATTATAGATTATTACACGCTCGTTGAAATCTCTTAACACCTGACTCCACTAACTAAATCGACATAATAATATTGTAACGTAAGTCAGGCCCGATAGTATAAAGCAGCCATTCTCAAAGTGTGTTCCGCGGAACCCTGGGGTTCCGCGATACTTCTGTAGGGGTTCCGCAAGAATTTGAAAAAAAAAAAGGTCATGAGTACAATTCACACAAACAGTAAAAATTTAAAAAATGTAGGCTTTAATGAGATGAATATAAAATTTCGGGAAGAGGATAATTGTAGGTTTTAGTAATGATCATAGTGATACAACAACACTTCCTCGCAGAGTGTCCAATGTTTTCGATGCCCAGATGGGAGATTATAGGCACAGACAGGATAGAAATGAACGAATTAGCTGAACTAACGTTAGGAAACATCTTGAAGATTTTGTAGGGCTACCGGTAGGTTTGAGGGGATGACGCAGGGGCAGCAGTAAAACCAGAGCCCCTTGATAGTGCCGTGATGCTGTGTAGAGGCAGAACTACTAGTCTTCGCCAACCTGATAGAGGGGGGAAAACTGTGAGGCAAGCTCTCAAATCCCTCGGATGCGGGGCGGGCTGGGGCGATGTGGCGGGCTTGCGGGGTGGGGGTGGCCTGTAGAGGCACCAATCCGACGCGCATCCCTGGTTACCGTACTTGCGACTGGGGGCCTAGGGAAGCGGGCCGCGCGACACATTCTTGAAGGTGATGCGCGCGGAAAGGAGGGTAAGCTTACTACCAAAGGATGAGTGGTATCATCAGGCTGGAATTAAGGGTAAAATAGCTCCTATACCGGGAGCTGATCACCCGTCTGCGCCACTCACACGACCTCCACATAGATAGATAGCCATATGGATAGCGATACAAAGTTTGATATCTCGCCGATATCTACTTGTGACTGTTACATTGTACTTTTATTATGCTTATTAATAAGAATACACTTTTTAAAACTATTATTTTATCGTAGGGTTCCGTCAAGTATTTCGCTTTCCAAAAGGGTTCCGTCACCAAAAAAGATTGAGAACCGCTGGTATAAAGTAAAGTAACAAGATATTTTCACATTTAACTGTCATAAATTTTCGCCTATAGGGTTTCCCGCAAGAAGATTAAAGAGGAAAGATTAAAAAGCTTAAAATTCCATTGTGGTCCCTCAATGGGAACGCACACCTGCAAGAAAAGTCTCAAAGAAATATTTTTTTAGACACGCGCTCTACGCCTGTTTAACTTTATTTTGGTTAGACCAGGCCCGGCTCACTTCGCGCCAGAGCTCCAGAATGTACCTACGCCGGCGTCACCATTAATGTGAATACTTAGTAAGGAGCGACGCGCGCCCGAGTGACGACGCCCGTGCTTTAATTCGCTTATTCCAAGTTTTATTTTAATTATTATGGGTGAACGAAAAGCAAAAAGGTATTGTATAGCATTCGGGTGTTTAAATAACGATAGGAATGTCAATGAGGTACAACTTTTTTTTCTTCCGAGTAATATCGAAAGGTAAGATAATACTTTTATTGTCTTTAATATAATTTTTATTGATTAAATCATTATAATAATGAAATAACTTCAGGTATTAACATATTTAGTGATATCACCCTACCCCACCTGCTATATTTTCGTGTAAATGTTAACCACCTCTAATTAGAAATCGTTCATTATAAGTAGACCTCCCAGAACTAGTGATTGCTTACTAATACAAGCTCACATAAACTGGTTACTAGTTAAATGCTCATAAGTTAAGTAATAAAATAAAGAAATGTATTGAAAATGACGAACTATAGATCAAATAGTAGCCACGATACAGGCTGCGCCTAGAGTGGTTGCTTTGTAAAACAATTATTGTAACTGGTCAAGTTTAATTAAAATTATTTATTATGATTATTATTAGTTACCAGTGAAGTATTACCAATACCAATATAATATCAAAGGTCTAATTCATTTATTTTGTAATTACGCCCAACCCTACAGAGGAGCGGCTTTATCAAAGGCGCGCGACGGACTTAGTAATGCGGACTCTCGCGTCGCGGACTTAAGGTGCATAATGTTTTAAAACGAGCGCAGCGAGAAACGGTAGGCTATTATAGCCAGGGTCACGTTCGACGCGTTCAAAGTAATTTGAACGTTAGTTGCGTGGTAGCTAGATTGAAATTTGCACGTTTGCTATCAGAGAGTGCGCCTTCTGTACCTAGTACTATTATTTATTCTGTGGTTAGACTCCTAATGTTACATATTTCACGTAGGTACGCGACGCTACGCGTCATAGTTCGGTCGGCAACTGACGAAATATTCTTAAGTTTGTGTACTTACGAATTTATATGGTACAAATTGATTTGTAAAGGTAAAGGTTGGAGCGTTGAATGACGTATAATTTAACGGCTAAAAGCAAAGGTACAGTCATCTAAAACTGTGTACCTACGAGTATTATGCAAAGGTTCATATAATGAATTAACAAATGTATTAAACATGTATCCAGCTATGATTTCAAATTGAGGTAAACAGACTTCAGTACATAGGTACGATATTGATTTAGGACTCGTACAAAGTAAATCCAAAATAGTAGCACAAAATAACATTTATTCTTTGTCGCGTAATAACTATCTCGATACCTTATAATAAATGACTTCACTGTAAAAAGTATATAGACTTATTTTTTACCATGGGAATAATAATTCCTCTGGCGTTGCAGCAAGTCTAGTTATTTCTGCAAGGTAGTTACAATTTAATTTCTCTATTAATAATAAAAAATAATAACTTTATTTTATCTGTCACAAAGGTTGTTTTTATAAAGTAGGTACTTATAAATGACAATAGTAATGCGTCTTTGTGAAATACCGTTTGTGTTGTTTGTGTCCGAACTAGGAAGTCCCTTATTACGGATCACAAGGCTCTAACCCCTTTAAAGGATTTATTTCGGAAAAAGGTCACGATCTGGGCCACGTGGGCATAAGCTCGTGTCTCTAATCTAAACGCCATCTTTAATTTTTTGCTGTTTCAGCCCATTTCACTTTAAATAATAATAAATAAATATGTGGGGATATCTCACACACGGCCATCTGACCCCAAACTGGACAAAGCCTGTCTATGGGTGTAAGACAGCTGATATACATACATATGTCCCTTTGTACGCTTAAATCTTTAAAACTACGCAACGGATTTTGATGCGGTTTTTTTTAATAGATAGAGTGATTCAAGAGGAAGGTTTATATGTATAATACATGCATAATATACTGAAGGATAACCCACAATAACCATTTTCCCGTGCGGAGCCGGGGCGGGTCGCTAGTACATATATAAATATACAGCATCCAGACACAAGGCAAACGCAAGTGCTCATCTCATCACAAGAATTTACCATGGGCGGGATTCGAACCCGCGATCCTGTTCTTTGAAGGCAGACGTACTACCAACTAGGCTACGAGGCCGTTAAAACTCTTCTACGAGTATTATAGCAATGTTTTATTTCAATGTTGCAAAATTATTTTATGACTGGCTAGAACATTACATTAGGTACTTAAATAAAATGCGATTCATTAATTTTTAAGTACGAAGTTGTTTTAAATGCAATCAAATGCAAAAATGAAAAATCTCATTTTCATGTCAAACTGCTATGAAACTCCCAAATGTTTCGTAAACTCGATGTTATCTCTTTTAAGCTGAAATGTCCTTTTTCTTTCTTAAGAAAGTGAAAGAGACATATTTGAGCGTAATACGTAGAATCGGGCCGATTGTATCGTATTAATGCATACCCATGGTCTAAGAAAACAAGGTCTTGCATTCGGATCACGTGACTTGACATAAGTCTACGTCATCATGCTGTTCATCCTTGGCGAATGCGTGTTAATTGACAAGGATGAACAGCATGATGACGTAGGCTTGTTTCAACTCACGTGGTCGGAATAGAAGACATTGTTTTTTAGACCATGGTTACTGGGCGGTCACTCCATACAGAAAACGCATTTTGCCAAACTACTTCTTTTTGAATAACAACTACAAGTCAATGGCGCTAGGCGCTATGTAAAACACCCCCCAAACACCACCGGCGGAGTCCCGCGGCGCCTGCGGGGTGCGGGGCGTGGGGCGCTATATCGGGCGGGCAACTCAATTTGGCTTGGGGGGTGAGTGTTCTTTCTGTACGGGTTAGTACTATTATTTTCTTCTGTGCCATGGTTTTAATGCATACCTGAGAATGTCCGCTCCTCTGTCCCCGGAGCGCGGGCCCGCTGGTCTTCCTGGGCGCGGAGTTCTTCATGCCCTCGAGGATCCTCATGAGGAGCACGTTCGGAGGCAGCTCCTCCACCTTCGCGTCCACCAGCACCCTGCACTCCGGACATCGCAGCTCCTTGTGCGACTCTACTATCACCTGTCAACAAACACAAATTTCACATCAGAGTTCAAAGTACAAAATTCAAAAAGTTTTTATTCGAAGTAAGATTTTACAAATCACTTTTCGACGTCGAGGCGAGTTCACAATTTAGCTGTCTTCTGTGGAGAAGAACTCACCGGAAGAAACTCCACAGGCGTTGCATCTTTTCAAAATATTTTTACAAAAATTATTTTCCGGAAGGTATTTAGGGGATGTAGCATTTCTACGCCGGAGGAGGGTTAGTCCAGTTGCTTTTAAGTGTGGTGGGAATAACTGGTAGTATACTTAAGATATAATATGTCATTATGCACGTGTCATACATAATGTTTGTCAGATCCGTTTCCAACACATTGAATCACTTTATCTCAGGGAGAGGAAGATCTTTTGTTGAGCGTATATCAATATAAACACACATTGTGCTCTGATTGCGATGACAACGTCCTTATCTGGACGTCTATCATTTGGGGTTGCCAGATGTGTATCGAAATACATGCTTATAAAAGTATAGAAAATCAGAAATCAAAAATATTAGTTTAGTGTAGTTTTGTTATATAGTATATTTGTATTGTATTTTATATTATAACCCGGCTATTTTTAAAGCCAGAGTGAATAGGAGCTCTATCTACCCCCGGCTTCATCTCGCGGACCTGATTTAGATTTAGAGCAAACCCATCAAATAATAAAAAAACAACATTCAAGAAAAATAACGTCTTTTAAGGTAGCCTATATTACTCAGGGTGAACGTAGCTTTCTAATGGTGAAAGAATTTTTGAAATCGGCACAGTAGTTTTTGAGTTTATTCATTACAAACATACACACACACAAATATACAAATCTTTCCTCTTTATTATATTAGTATCAAGTATGATTACATAATACTACGTAGAACAGAACGAAGTACCTATTCATAAAGCGTTATCTATTTCAGACTGTAGGATATTTGTAACGCGTCTGGTATCCCAGTAAAACGAGGCATCGTGAGAGAAAACTCGTATAATACAATTTGCATAATAACACTTATTAATAATATAGTTATCTAATGTAATGAAATGACTCAGTCGAGTAGGTATCAGGTACTGTTCTGGAAAATTGAGACGTCTCAGACATTTCTTGTAACAAATTTTGATTAATTTATCGAAGTTCTTTACTAGTGTTGACTCTAGTAAATAAATAGTAAAATTAAGTGTTCATTAATCACACACACGAACACATCATAATCCACAAGTGCCATCTGACCCTAAACTAGGCAAAGCCTGTACTATGGGTGTCCGACAGCTGATATACATACATAATTATATAAATATGCAACAACCAGACACAAGACAAATACAAGTGCTCATCACACAAATGTTTGCCTGGGCGGGATTCGAACCCGCGACCCTGTGCTTCGAAGGCAGACGTACTACCAACTAGGCTACCGCGGGTCGTCATTTTATTACCAGTAGGTAGGCTTATTCCGTATTGCGTGAGAAGCTGTCAAATGCGACATAATGACAGAACTTTATGCCACTGTGTCGTGTATGATAGCTTCTAAAGCTACTCGCGCGTTACATAACATAGTAAGTCAGCATATTTATGAATCAGAAGGACTTTATGACGTACGAGTACTCGTACCATCGTCAACTGCGTTGTTTATATGCAACTAGCTTCCCGCCGCGGCTTCGCACACGTTAATAGTTTTTCCCGTGGGAATGAGGAATTTTCCCGCGGTAAAAGTTAGCCTATGTTCTTCCGCAAGGTCTATTCTATCTTTATGCCAACTCCGCCCTCTTTAACAATTGTTCCCGTGGGAATGAGAAAATTTCCCGCGGTAAATTGTCACCTATGTTCTTTCCTAAGGTCTATTCTAACTTTGTGCCAAGTTTCACTAAAATCGGTTCAGTACTTTCGGAGCATTTTCACTTATTAGGAATATTTTACGTATTTTTTTTACACCTTGGGTTACATTATTGAAGTTTTAGTAAGGATCCCTAATTTTTTTGAAAATAAAATATAGCCTATGTTACTCAGGGTGAATGTAGCTTTCTAATGGTGAAAGAATTTTTGAAATCGGTTCAGTAGTTTCGGAGCCTATTCGATGCAAACAAACAAAAAAACAAACAAACAAAAAAACAATCAAACCTTTCCTCTTTATAATATTAGTATAGATGAGCCAGCAAGCATGCTTTACGCCAGTAATTTGTACTTATAATGCAATCGTGATCTTGTAATCATGTTTGTAGCATGATCTGCTATTCTGCGCAGAAATGACTTGAACACTAGAGTACACTACACTACTACTTGAGTATATTATACTAAAATAAAATCTCAATATTCATTCGTTTATTGCGTCCGCTAGTCTATCTTTAAACATTTCTCTAGCTAGGAGTATTCCAGCCAGTTTGAAAGGTCACTTAAGGTCACCTAGAAAAAGATTCAGATTAGATTGAACTGATGTTTCTATTCCGAGACCTAATCTATTGGAAACGTTTGAATGAAGTTTATTCGAACTGAATCGACAGACGATGCAAAGAAAAGTTTATTCTAAATGTTTCTAGATAACACAGACTTTTGTCTGCGATCTATAGAGGATCGGTTCAGCAGGAGGGTTGTATTTTTAACCCCCGACGAAAAAGAGGGGTGTTATAAATGGCATGTATTTAACCCGGCGACAAAGATATCGAAATCAGGGATACAAAAAAAATAAAAATGGGTGCTAAAAATAATGGGTTGGCGGCTAATGTGAGGTAACATTTTAAGCATGAAGTGGCTACTAAATAAATTGATTGGAAGGTAGTATTTAAATTGAAACTGGCATCGAGTATTTTGTTTTGGAAACTAAATTTATTTTCAAGCAGCAACATAATGGCAGATAAAAAAAGACCTGTCATTTAGGCATTCAAAAAATTCACTACAGGGCCTCTATTTAAAATAAATGGGGTGTGTAGTTAATATATAATTAAGGGCAAAAAAAGTAATTTTGGCGACACTTTAAGGGCGTTATTTAAAGTTAAAATAGGATGCAAATATAATTTTATATAGCCTTTTTTTCGTCATCGGTCCCGTAGCCAAGTTGGTAGCCCAGATATCGATTTTGGAAGCAATCGGACGAGAAACAAAAAAGTTCAAAATGGTGGTCATTTTTTGCAATTCTGATGTCAGAATCGTCATCGGAGTCCACTGGAGACCCCAAATATCGGTTTTGAGAGCAATCCGTTCAGAAACAAAATAGTTCAAAATGGCGGTCATTTTTTTTCAATTTTGACCTTAGATTAGAGTCATCGTCAAAGTCAAAGTCAAAAAAAAAAAAAAAAAAACAAAAAAAAAATTATCAAATTTTAGTTAAAAAATAAATAAATCAAATTGGCTAATAGCCCGCTCTGTCCCCCCCTCGCCCGCACGTACCCCGCTTCTACCCAACCTCAACAGTCGCCGCTCGCCATTTTTATTTAAATTATAATTTGAAACATTTTAAAAGAGACCTTTTATAATTATAAATAATATCCGTTTTAATTTTATAGCTGCCCTTTACTAAGACCCAGAATTTGCTTTATTATATGCCAACTAACAGTTGACAGAATACTATTTATATTACCTCACCAATAATATTAGTCGCCAAGTAATTATATTAGTCGCCAAGTAATTATTTATAGTACCTCACCTATAATTTCAATAGTCGTACTTAATATATTAGCTACCCTAAAGTAGCCGCCAATATTTAGTTTTTATGATAGCCTGGTGTTGCCGCTTATTTACATTAAATAAACGCCGAAACATTTGATTGCAGCCGTATTAATTTATTAGTTGCCAACAGTTAGTCGCCATATCAGTTTTTAGTCGCCGCGAAAATAATAAGCCGTTATAAATTTGACGTGTGTGTCTGTCTGTCTGTCTGTCTGTGGCATCGTAGCTCCTAAACGGATGCACCGATTTTGATCTAGTTTTTTTTGTTTGCAAGGTGTCACAATAGGCTATTTGACTGGTTTTAAAAATATATTTTTTATTATTCAGTAGAGTTTGTGGATCCCAGTAATAGTTGTATTTTTTAATTCTGGTACATATTTCCTGAAAAATATCAAAATAAAAATTCAATATTTAAGTAGCGCGCCAAAACGCTACTTTGACAATATGGCGTCGCAATGGCATCGGTGACGTCACTAGCCAGTACTACTACTACAAGTTGCTTAAGTAGAAAACGATGTTTACTGGCTAGTGACATATGTCCTATACCCGACCAAACAGAAGCGTTTTGAGTCACGTGACAAACGCCAAAAAATACATTTTTATTTACGGATTTTTACATAAATTAATTATTATTTTCAACTTCCCATAGTAAATATCCATTTTTAAACTTACATTACATACTGATTACAGTAATTAACACTTTATTTTTCGCATTGTCAAATAGCCTATTCAGAGTGTTCTTAGGTATGATCCAAGAAAATATCTTCAGCCATTTGAAGATTATCAGCTCTTTTCTAGTTGCTGAAAGGATCAAGTAACGGTTTTGTGTCGGGGGTTATTAATTTTTCTAATTTAGTGTTATTAAGCGTATTCTTGAGGTGTAATCCTGTTGTAGTTGTTAACAGCTCATATTATGTCCCCACCGAGGGGCTCGAGCCTACCCTGAGATCAGGGTGAATAGGCCTTAGTCGACCACGCTGGCCCAATGCGGGTTGGTCAACTTCACACACAACCTTTGAATTACTACGCAGGTGTGTGCGTGCAGGTTTCCTCACGATGTTTTCCTTCACCGTAAGAGCGTAGAGTAAACGTAAATATGAATTCAAAAATCGAAGACACATTGGTACGTACCGTGGCTTGAACCTGCGAACTTCCGAATGGAAGTCAACAGCCCTAGCCACTTGGCTCACGCTCTGTTGTAGTTGCTATCGTGATATTCGCGACACTTGCGTAGTTGCGTCAAAACGCTACAATTCGTAATCTATACACTTGAGACAATATTATAAGCGGTATAGTGTCTAAAATATTATTCTTTGTCCAACAAGACAACTTCACGTACCTACAATGACACATTTTGAGGACTCGAAATAATCCATCCATCACTTACACCGAAATAAAACCCAGAATCTTAGTAATGGCATGATATGTAACTTTTTTTTATTAAATTAGTATCCACAAGCGGCAATGACTTACATACGCGTAATGTTCTAGAAGAAATGCGCATGGACTTGTGTACATAACAAATTACGTCAATAACACATACAAAAACACGTCATAATAAATACGAAAGAACTCCAAATAATATGTAAAAAAATATAACTTGAACTTATAAAATACTTCGACTATCCATTTTTTACCAACTTAACAACATTGTGAAAACTAGGTACCTATAATTTAAACAAAAAGGAATATAAATTACTAGCGACCCGCCCCGGCTCCGCACGGGAAAATGGTTATTGTGGGTTATCCTTCAGTATATTATGCATGTATTATACATATAAACCTTCCTCTTGAATCACTCTATCTATTAAAAAAAACCGCATCAAAATCCGTTGCGTAGTTTTAAAGATTTAAGCGTACAAAGGGACATAGGGACATAGGGACATAGGGACGGAGAAAGCGACTTTATTTTATACTATGTAGTGATGACAAGATGTCACATCTGGAAGATTAACCATACATTTCAAAATGTGAGAGGGGTTAAAAATACAAAGGTCATCGCCCGATAATCTAATTATAATATAACGTGACACGCGTTAATATTAGTCATATCAGAGGTAGAATAAAAAATTCTTCTGACGTCTTAATTATATTACTGACAGATGATATCTCCCGCTAGGTGATATCCACAGAGTATTTATGAAAAGGCGAATTAACGTGTTTTATTTCAGCCTGCTTTTAAGACATCGAATATTCAAATACTTTTAAAACATTTATTGGATAAAATTTTCATGTTGATGCCCTGAAAACATTTTACGGACAGCGGAATAATGTGCTACCATTACTTGCATTGAAATATAGATACAGATTTGAATCGCCAAAAAATATAACATTTAAAGAAATACATTTCAAAAATATTTATCTTGAGGAAACCTACACACACCAATTACATCAATTACCATTATGGTAAATTTATATTTTTTGACATTTCGCATTTTTTATTATTCCTGCCATTGAATTTAAAACTGAATTATATAATCTATTTAAACTTTTATTTTTATACATATTGACGATCATACTACGGATGTCCTTTTTATACCATTATTGTAAAAACGTGTATAACCTTACATAAAACTAAACTAAACACACCTGCGAAGTAATTCAAAAGTTGTGTGTAAAATTGACCAACCCGCACTGGGCCAGCGTGATCCGCCTAAGACCTATTCCACTCTCATTTCAGGGGGAGGCAAGAACTGTTAACAGTAAGTGCATAAAAATGATGCATAAAATTCCTTATAGCCTGTTATTTATGTATATTTTATCCTACTACGTTACGTACATTATTATTCATTTCGCATGATTAATACGAATATAATAGCGTGACTGACAATGTATTTTGTTGGTTTTCCTTCTTTCACGCTGCTAAAGACGAAAAGTTCCAAGTCTATATTATAATATAATTATGTAAAGGAATACGTATGTTATTTGAATTAATTAATAATTTATTCGACCTTAGTTAAACAATATATAAACTAAGTACATAATTACTTAATCTAATAATAATATAATAATAATAATAATAAAATAAAATTTTCGAGCTAGGTATTTTCCCGTGGTAAAAAGTTGCATATGTTTATGTATGAGGTATAAACTATCTTCGTTTTCAATTCCATCCAAATCCGTTCAATGGTTCAGGTGTCAACGCGGGACAAACGTCCATACTTACAACACTTTGATAATTTATAATATGTATTTTTTATTATAATCTAATTCAATTTGTGTGATACCATGGGTAATACCCGGTAGCCGGAACATCAATACTTGTGACTCAATCAAATTACTGATAAACCAATTTGCGAACGTAAATAAATAATAATTTGTCTAGTATAGATTATGAGATGCAATATTTATATTACGCTAAAGCATTCTTTCTTGTTCTTGTGGTTGTAACTCTTACTTATCATAAACTAGCGACCCGCCCCGGCTCCGCACGGGAAAATGGTTATTGTGGGTTATCCTTCAGTATATTATGCATGTATTATACATATAAACCTTCCTCTTGAATCACTCTATCTATTTAAAAAAACCGCATCAAAATCCGTTGCGTAGTTTTAAAGATTTAAGCGTACAAAGGGAGGGACATAGGGACATAGGGACGGAGAAAGCGACTTTATTTTATACTGTGTAGTGATAGTGATAGTGAAAAAGCAAGTACATAAAATATAAAAAATCGCATACAATAAGAGATTCCATCAAAGGTAAGAGTAAAAAACAATTTGATACAGATTATTGAACTCGGCATAGATACACTAAAATATGATTATTATAAAACTAGCTGTCCGCCGCGGCTCCGCCCGCGTTAACAGTTTTTTTCCCGTGGGAGTGAGGCATTTTCCCTCAGTAGTTAGTTAGGCTAATATGTTACTCAGGGTGAACGTAGTTTTCTAATGGTGAAAGAATTTTTGAAACCGGTTCAGTAGTTTTTGAGTTTATTCATTACAAACATACATACAAAAAATACAAATCTTTCCTCTTTTTAATAATAGTATGATAAACAATCACATCTCTGCATTTAAATTAAACTATAGTCGGTAAGAAAACTCGCTGTGCTCAGGATCATAAATCATCGGAGCTATTGTTCTGTTTTAGTGTTGCGAGTACTCAGCGCGTGCGCATGCACGTTATCGATAAAAATAATGACTCACCGATAGCGCCTGGTGGAGTGACTAGTTGACAAACAGTAATTATGTATAAATACCGTTACATTTGTTTTTGTGGTGGAGAGTTTTTGCATAAATAATATTGTTCCTGTTGGAACTAATATTTCGTCTCAAGCACGCATTGTTATAAATAACGTGTCCAAGTTTTTGACGGAAATTAAGGAAGACCCGGAAAAATTAAAAAGTATAAATTTTGATCGCCCTCTACACCTTACTGCATCAATATGTGGTGTGAGCGTAAGAACAGTTGACATTATTAAAAAAGAATGTGAAAGTGGATTACCAGTCTCTCCTCAAAAAAATATCCGGCAACCTTGTCCTGTAACTGAATTGGATGATTTTGACAAGAGTGTCATCAAGCAAATAGTGTCATCTTTTTATGTAAAGTAAAAAATAATAATAAATGTATCGATAGTTCTTGTCGATTGCAGTGATGCACAGCACTACTCCCAAACAAAAGATTGTGCCAATCTCCCAAGTGCGAGTGAAAGATCAATATTGCTGTCCCGCTTTATTTATGATCCTGAGCGCAGCGAGTTTTCTTACCG
The DNA here is from genome assembly GCA_948473455.1 of Teleiodes luculella. Taxonomy (NCBI): domain Eukaryota; kingdom Metazoa; phylum Arthropoda; class Insecta; order Lepidoptera; family Gelechiidae; genus Teleiodes; species Teleiodes luculella. The sequence continues at coordinate 2,896,068 of OX419599.1, read as the reverse complement.
ACTATAATGGTCATGTTGTGTACATATGCTTTTTTATCAGTCAGACATCAAATTTTAGGCCAAACTTCATTCTCAGAACTTCCGTATCGCGAATCATCTGATCCCTAGAAAAACTACTCGTATTATCTAATCTTCGACAATAATGTTATCATTGCGTTTGAATATGAGTCAAGGCTTTCCATCGGCCCGACTATTGTTTAACAACCTGCTTCCGGCTATAATAATGTCAACTCAATACAATACTACAACGCATAGACTTAGGATATTTTTTACTGTCAAACAGATGAACAAACGCACGATAAAAGCGTGACATGGACCAACTTATTCTTAACAATTTTCACTATTTAGACCAGGGGTTCCCAAACTTTTTCATCCCGCGGCGCAGTTTCAAATTTAGTATTTTGTGACGGCGCCCTAGTCACCCTACACTTTGAGTCGAATGAAATAGGCACCGTGAAAAGAGCCACCAGGTCTTATGAGACAACCAGTTTATGAGATGCCCCATATTCATACAATTGCGGGAAGCAATCTTGACCGCCGCCTTTATTATTATTTTTTATCCACCTGTAGTTTCTTTCTAAAAGCCGCAATTCTCTCTGATAGTTTCAGAATATGCGTGTCGTTGCCTTGCAAAGACAGATTTAAATTATTTAGCTTTTCAAATTATGTCGCACAAATTTGCCAGTTTTAGCAAAAACTCTGGTTCTGCAAAATAATTGGCGTTTTCGTGTCGTTCTTGCTGTAAAAATGATCGAATTTCTTGGTGTAAATCGAAAACACGAAATAAGACATTTCCACAAGACAATCACCGTGAATAGCAGTAATACAGCAGGGCCGTATGTTCTGAACTGAACACATATCTATGCATAGTTTTTTAAAAAGTATGGTCTATAAGGGTCTAATTTTTTATCTAGTTTACTATTGACGGCAACTTGCGCGAGACGTAAGTAGCTGTTTCTTTAACGGTGCGAGAGCTCAAAAAGGTACCCGCCATTATTTGAGGTTTCGGATAATGATAAATAGAGGATCGACTCACGGCGCCCCTCTTTACTTTCTACGGCGGCGCACCAAGGCTGCGCCGCGGCGCCTTGGTGCACTTTGGGAACCCCTGATTTAGACAATTTTTTTCTATGAATTTGCTTATACATACTTGCAAACAGCTCTATCTTTTCTGTGCGCTATTTTTCTACCATAAGGTCGCCTGGTAGAGATTGTTACCTTAGAAATAAGGCCTCCTTTTGACTCCTGTATGTGTATTTGTGTTGTTTTCTTGTAAACTGTGTATTTTGGTGTCTATTGTATATTATACTTATTACAAACATGACTGGCATTTTGTATTTAATATAAATTCTGTAGTGTAACACCTGCGACATAGGCTTGCTATTGCTATTTTATTAAGCGAAGTATTTTAAGTGAATAGAGATGTCTATTAAAAACAGTTACATAGTCATTTTCTTCGCTTTCCTATCTTATTATATTGACGTAAAGATCATCCCGCTCAGTTGTTTTGTTCGTCTGTTGACTGTTTTTATTTTTTCCACGTCTATGCTAGACCATTGAGCTACGGTTTTACACAAAAACTGATTGTTTAAAACTAAATTGTCATGGAGATTCGCTAATGAAACCATGGATGGTGGAGTAAGTATAGAGGGGGGTCATGGTTGTATGCCTTGTAGTTGATAGTACGCCTGGCCTGCCTATGAAACTCTGTGGCAAGAGTTCAAATCCAGCTCTCAGCAATCATTAACGTGATGAATGATGGTGCTAACTGAGTTATGATTTACTTACATTTATGAATTACTAGCTTTCCGCCGCGGCTCCGCCCGCGTTAACAGTTTTTCCCGTGGAAATGAGGCATTTTCCCGCGGTAAAAGGTAGCCTATGTTACTCAACGTGAATGTAACTTTCTAATTGTGAAACAAATTTTTGAAATCGGTTCAGTAGTTTTTGAGTTTATTCATTACAAACATACACACACACACACACACACACACAAACACAAAATTCCAAATCTTTCCTCTTTATAATATTAGTATGATATGATGTACGACTTAGTTAAACTTAGTATTTATTTCGAGTTTTCACTTAAATCATTATTTGAGTATAATGGTTTTGTTTCGGTCGAAGATAGTTTCCGAAAAAAGATATGACGTCATTGAAACAAGACAGGTATAATGTCTACTTTTCTCAGAAAAGATTATCATTTGTTTATCGGCGATCATTGGAAAGTCGACATGATAAGTTATTAGATAACCCTTGATGCAAAAATGTTAAGTATGCGACATGAAATGGGAAAACTCAACGGCTAGATTAAGCCTCGGCATGTACCAATATGTTTAAGATTTTCAAATTCATATGGATATTTATTTCGATTTACGAGAGAAAACCTGCACACAACTGCGAAGAAATTCAAAGACTGTGTGTTCGTAATCAAACCGCACTGGGCCGGTGTGGCCAACTAAGGCCTATTCATTCGACCCCACAGAGTAAGGAAGAAATATTGACGTGACAATGTCTTATAATTCAATGGAGCCGGCTGCACGCACGAAAAAACATGACGCAATGCGGCGTTACCGCCGAGGCGTTCCATTTAAGGATTGAAGTGCAAGCGAGAGCGCGGAACGAGCGACAAAGAGGCACAATCGTTCTCACGTTCAACTATCGTCAGTAAACCGACTTTATTTTGGTTAGTATTGAGGCGCAATACATGTAAATCTTAAAGAAACAAATTCTGGCAATTAACCGAGGTTCGGAGGCGTTGTTGTCTCGGGGTTGTGATTGCTCCAAATGTCATGCAGCTTTCTATTGGTGACTTTCTATTGGTCGAAACTGAAATATCTCAGTACGAAATCTTATATTACGTCTCAATAACATTAGATACTCTTTGTTCGACCCTGATTCAGGACCAGATTGAAACAGGACTGATTCAAAGTACGCTCGAGTCCCTCGGTAGGGACATTATTTAGGCTTGTAACTACTAAGTTGTACCAGGAGTATTACACGAAGCCCTGCCATCATCGAACGTCCCACGCGCCCCAGTTTTAGTCACAGTGACCCACCGGCGCGTATTGATCACTAATTGTCCCACTTTAGTTTATACCATTCGCTACTGGGAGACATTTTTGAACCACATTTTATGTCACCGCCTTACGCTGATAGGGATAACAGATCTATTTTTTTATTGAATAGACCTACGCTTGTGGCGCAAAATCGATGAATCAAGCTTCACTGGACTTGTGATATTCTATTCTCAATTACGGCGTACATAAGCCCAAACTAGGGTATTTGACGTCCCTTTTGATCGAATCGTCGGAAACGTTTCTGAATTAAACGCCATGTTAGTCCCGGGTCCCGGCCTAAAAATAGGACAAATTTAACTCCAGAGTAGCTTGAGATTTTACAAGTGACAAGAGATAGTTTTTTCGTGTACTCTCTATCTATTGGAAGAAATTTCAATATTGCCTCTTGATTGTTTGATCTCTTTTTTTAACCCCCGACGAAAAAGAGGAGTGTTATAGTTTGACGTGTGTGTCTGTCTGTCTGTCTGTCTGTGGCATCGTAGCTCCTAAACGGATGCGCCGATTTTGATCTAGTTTTTTTTGTTTGAAAGGGTCACAATTGAGGGTGTTCTTAGCTATGATCCAAGAAAATATCTTCAGCCATTTGAAGATTATCAGCTCTTTTCTAGTCGTTGAAAGGATCAAGTAACGGTTTTGTATCGGGGGTTATTAAATTTTTCAATTAATTATTGCTTAGACTTGTACATTCGTTTGAGACGAGAGCCGGTCTTGGTTTGAGCAAAGCCTCTTAACTTCTGATATGACGACATTCAGTGTTTTAAAAAAAACCTATGATAAATAAATAAATTTCACTTTTGAGTTTTGAATATCAATCAACTATTGCAGTTCGGATTAACGGCCTACAATATACCAACCCCTCCGATATCTAATATCGCCGATTAGAAAACCGATGAACGTTAAAATTATATACCAGATAGATGTTAGGTATGTATTTATCTAACCCCTCACACGTAATATGTGGGAATACGCTTAGGTCATCGGCATTTTGTATCGCCTATTGGCTCTCCCCTAGTCGGTTAAATTGATAGAATTATGAGTAGCAGACGACCCACAAGGCCTCAAACGGCTGAGTGTAATGTAGTAACAAAAATCAAATGTTTATGGCCTACTAGCTTTTCGCCCCGCGGCTCCGCCCCCGCGTTAACCATTTTTCCCATGGAAATGAGGTATTTTAATCAAAGGTGTAAAAGATCAAGCAACATTTCACGTACAAAATCCTCAAACCGACCTGTGTTTTTGTCTGTGACGTAATTCGTTTCTGACTGTTATCTACCCTAGCCGTAGTACTCGATGAATGTTTTGGATTTCAGTTGCAATGTGCATGTATGCACTATGCACACTTGCACAGTAGCTAGGATTTCAAAATACATGCAGTTACGATACGACATTCGCGATGCAATATCGCCTCTTTACACTTTACAGTTTCCAGCCGCATGTACTGGCCTGAAAAGCCTACCTAAAAATAAAGAAAGTAATTAACTGTTACTAACTAATAATGTATAATGTGAAATTGGTCATGTCATCTCTTTTGCTTGTCGGCCTGGCTGCCAGTTATTCTAAATTTAAATCTATTTAGTACTCGTAGTAGACAACATGAATAAAAAAATATTTTTAGATCTAAAAATCGATACAGCTAACTCAACCGACCCTGTTTTCTCAAGACATCGCGACGCGCCTATTAAGAGTTTTATTGAGTAGACTCCAAACAAATTACGAGAATGAATATTATATTTCACCTTTGAGGTCTTGACTTCTAAGAACTTTACAGTCTAACTGTTATATGAGAAGGTTAGGTCATTTTCAAAGAGTCCTAACTTGTTATTTATAATATAAATTATGTTTTTTAACTATATTTGTTTTAGAAGTCAGATTGGTTATAGCGTTATAGGTAATAGGTAAATAAAGGGATGCATATACCTAAAACCACTTTGAATATAATCAAACGCATTTTAAAGTATTCAGGGGTTAGATATTTTCAACATTGAATATAATCATTGCACTAAAGAATAGTTTTAATTCGATATAATTTTTAACTAACCCTCAAAATTGTATGACGGGTATGTATTATTTTTCAAACATGTTGGAGGCCCAAGAGTCACTGAAAACATTTGAAGATTAATATAGGTACATTAAACTGTTGCTTAGCTTGTTATTGTTAGGTCATTGCAAGTTGAATCACCTAATCGTCCAAATAAGATGATGGACGATTAATTTGAATGATTGGGTGATTCAGCAAGTGGTTCCTGGGTATTATCTACGGAAATTGTCGTTACGCCGAGCCACGTAGTGATAAGGGTTCACGAGTTCGACCATCGACCTTGTAAACCAACGCGATAGGATGAGATGACTTCATATCTCCTGTATCCAAAGGATGCATTGGTTGCAATAAGGCCCACTTTATCCCCGACTACGGCAAAGCTAATAGGAAGTTTAATTAATTTTGCACTCTAAGCATCTTAGTAATAAACTACGACGAACTTGAATAAGCTGTTTTAAATACCCTACTTATACAGATTTTCGGACATAAAATGCGGTCCTCTAAGCACAGTCTGGAAAAGCAGATTATAGGGGAGATGAAAGGCAGACGTGCTCAGGATAAGGCGCCTACAAAATAGTCCGACAAAAAAAGAAATGACCTAAGTCGCTGGTTAAATAAGTCGAGGCGAAGGGCATTGTATGTAGGTCCGTTTTAGTCACAATAAATATCAATTGTCCGTCTTAAACTCTACATTAGCTGAGCGGCCTTACCGTATAATTGAGTATGGCGCCTACACAAAACAAAACGCTGTCTTGAATTCAAATAACTGTACTTGTATTAACTTCGAGGTTAAAGTACTGAAGAAACTGTAACTATTTCACAATAATATTTTATTGTCACACAATTTTAGAATATATGTATTAGTATTTCAGCAGTTACAATCATCCATTGCAGAAATAGAAAACAATAATTTTTATTTTAAAGTGTCTTTTTTTATAATAAACAACATTTTCGCCCTTTAAACATTTACATCAAATTATTCAGAAATAAAGAATAATACTAAAACAATAATAATTCAGAAATAATGGTCTAGGATTTAAATTGCATACTAATATTCTAGACTTAAATAGATATAGCTGTGAAGAAAAGCATAATATAATAAAACATCATTTAGTTGCATTTTATTTACTCTTGCTAAATGATACGATTACGGGCATTTCCGTTGAAAACAACCATTATCGCATTTAGAGTATTTGAGAACATGACGTCTGATTTCTTATCTCCCATACAAAACGCACAAAAAACAAATTAATTCATATAGTAACTCAATCGCACTTCGATAAAGCATTTTGCAATTGCCCGGCAGCTAAAACAAAGACAATTTGGACCACCGCAGTTCTCAAGTACCTACGCGCTAAGTGCCACCCTAAGTATTCGGATGAGTCAATCAGTGACTCAAAGCAAACATATAAATAGTAGGAGCGCAATAAAGTGGCGTTTGTTTACGAGACGATAGCAGGATGCACGCGGACTGACGGGCGCGAAAGCTTTAGCGACAGTCGAGACAAAAATCCTGATACTGGCAAAAAAGAGAGAATTAAACAATTTTTTTATATTCATTACAAGTATCTACAAGTAATCCTATATAAAGTACCGCAAACCCACATAACTGGCTAAGAGATCAAAGGAATAGAAACATATACCAAGCCTTAGTTTCTGTTCAGTCATCATCATCATCATTTCAGCCAGTAGACGTCCACAGCTGGACAAAGGCCTCCCCCAAAGATCGCCACAACGATCGGTCCCGCGCTGCCCGCATCCAGCGGCTTCCCGCGACCCTCACCAGATCGTCGGTCTACCTTGTAAGGGGCCTGCCCACGCTACGTCTTCTGGCGCGTGGCCGCCATTCATGAACCTTCTGTTCAGTATATAAATTATATTACTATATTGCAGGATTTATTTTCCAGTGGAGATCGCATTTAAGCAAACGAAATATGGGACGAATGACTGAGCCGATATGAATACTACTCTCACGTGGCTCATATAAAGACTACAACAATCTTCATTCGTGGATAGCAGCAGCCGGGATCAACGAGATTACGTACCTTCCGAACCATAGATTCATCTCTATTTTTGAGAAGAGTAACCGAAGAGTAACCTTATTGATATAGGTATACCTAACATTTTCTTCCAAACAACTTTATGGCACAGGATCACAATCTAAGAATAAAAACATTATAGGTACTAATAAATAACCCCATTAAACTTTCAAAAGAGCGCCAGTTACATGCCCGATCGAACAACTATTGGATTAATACTTACTTAATACCATGGTCCAAGAAAACAAGGTCTAACAATTAGACCACGTGACTGACACAAGCCTACGTCATTTCTACGTCATTTTGCCTGTTCATTCTTGTCGAATGCGTGTAATAATAGACAAGGATGAATAGCGCAAAATGACGTAGGCTTGTGTCAGTCACGTAGTCTAATTGTTAGACCTTTGTATCACTTGATTGCTATGACTTTTGTCTAAAAATATTTGTATTTAGACTTTCCTTCGCGACGATACCGCGCCGGTAGTGAATGTTTATGTTGCTTGCTCCAATTCTCTGACGCTAAGAACTAGGGGAAACTTCGCTACTACGTCTACCGTCTAACATCTGTTTTTATAATCTGTTACGTAAACGTTGCAGTTTGAGCATCGCTCCCGACATGTTCTCAACATTTAATTAACGATTTTATTTTCTTTATTAATAGGGCTTATTACATCTAAAATCTAAACTAATATTATAAAGAGGAAAGGTTTGATTGTTTGTTTGTTTGCATCGAACCGATTTCAAAAATTCTTTCACTGTTGAGAAGCTACATGATCCCTGAGTAATAGGCTATAATTTAAAACTACTAAACCAATTTTGGTGAAACTTGGCACAAAGAGAGAATAGACCTTGCGGAAGAACATAGGCTAACTTTTACCGCGGGAAAATTACTACGGCGGGAAGCTAGTTAACAATACTAATTCAAACTATACGTTGCTCAGTATTTATTTTAGTTCGAATTAGTCAATGATAAACAAAAGCAAAAAAGGAAATAAGTAACGAGTGCCTACTTAGATTTTGAAAATAAATATCAGACAACATACTTTAGAAACATAAGCTAGTATATATAATTATAGACCCTAAGACCAGAGCTATTGTTTATGGTGTTGTACTTTAGGGTCCCTGGTTATCATCATTATTACCTTAGCTGAAAGACACAGGCTAGATTTGACTTTGAACTTGTCCTAAAGATCTCCACTACTATTTGTCCAGCGTGGGTCCAGCGCTGCCTGCAAACAACGGCTGTGACAAGACAGCATCTCACATTTAACCGTCAAAATGCTGTGAGAAACCCACCATATTGAAATTTTAATAAGAAAAATAAAATTACTATAGGAGCGCAAATATCTGAGAAATAATGGCTTGCTACGAAAGGTTTGTTAATTAGCGTAGTAAAGTGCTACGATTGGCTATTCTGCTACGACACTGCTACGAAAATTCAAAACTTTTTTACCCTTGTCCGTACATATATCGCTAGTTACAAGATATATAAGCTTTCTAAAGCTTCCTAAATATATTTCTTCGTAACTTGTTTTTGTCCAAAGGAGTATTAAATCGATCCTGTTATGATCGTGTGCTATAAATAAATTTGCGGAGGTGTTGAAAATTGTTTTGTGTAGATATTCCTTTTCTTATTTGAATAGACGAAAAATGTTATGAATAATAAAAGAGAAATTGAGACCAAAAATCTGTCTTACAAATGAATGTCTAGAAATAAACTGTAAATCACAGAAGCGTTTTAGTATTTTCATCATTTTCTATTCCGTCTGATACCATCTCAATAGGATGACAGATAAGTGGTAGAAAATTAAATATTTAGTTTCACGAGTATTCAGCACTTCTTTTTAATGTTGTCTCTATAATTTAAAGGAAAATAACGTAAGTCGTCACAATCTAAATCATCTACATAATGGGGCAATACCAAAGTAGCCTGTTCAAACTAATATCGCATCGCCTCTTTAAAGTTTGAGTTTATTAATTAAGTACCTAAGTAAGTAAAACACTTATACATACTGTATTCTTCATTAGTGTGAGACGAGAGCCGTTTGAGCAAAACTTATTAACTTTATTTGACGTCAAAAAATGATTTGTAAAATCTTACTTCGAAAAAAAAATCTTTCTATTTTTATTTTGTAAGTAGTCAATTCCAAATGAATTAAGTCACTTGATGATAATGCCTTTTAATGAACTTCATCCAAAAATTTACTCAATTATTATGGTAAATAAATAATGCTTCTTTTCTGTTAACGATTTCGTTTACATTACAGGTAGGTAATTCAATAAAGAATTATCTAAATTCACGCTAGAAGCTTACTACAAATATAAACCAGCCTTTTTAGGGTTCCGTAGCCAAATGGCAAAAAACGGAACCCTTATAGATTCGTCATGTCTGTCTGTCTGTCTGTCCGTCCGTATGTCACAGCCACTTTATTCCGAAACTATAATACCTATACTGTTGAAACTTGGTAAGTAGATGTATTCTGTGAACCGCAAGATTTTCTTACAAAAATAGAAAAAAAAAAAACAATAAATTTAGGGGGATATAATACATGGAACTGAAACTCAAAAAAATTCTTTTCATCAAACCCATACGTGTGGGATATCTATGGGATAGGTCTTCAAAAATGATATTTAGGTTCCTAATTATTATTTTTTTTAAACTGAATAGTTTGCGCGAGAGACGCTCCCAAAGTGGAAAAATGTGGGGGACACACTCTAACTCTAACTTCTAAAATAAGAGAATGATAAAACTAAAAAAAATATATGATGTGCATTACCATGAAAACTTCTAACGAAAATTGGTTTAAACGAGATCTAGTAAGTAGTTTTTTTTTAATACGTCATAAATCGTAAACCGCAATTTACCTTTCACATTATTAAAGCATCGATCAAAGTCACAAACTTTTATACTATGTTACTAGCTGCTACGGAACCCTTCATGGGCGATTCCAACTCGCACTTGGCCGCTTTTTTAATATGAGATCATTGCTTTGCATTTAGTTGGATGAATAAGAATTTTCCGCAAAGAAGTCAAAATCGAAAACCGCAGTTTTCGTGTTAACCATTATTGTAAGTGGCAATTCTTCAAACTATGACCTCACAGGTGGCCGGCAAACCGATCAGACAATGCGCTAACGCAGCTGTTTCATTGTTTGTTTATTATAGACCAGAAGCCAACCGTACAAATCCAGCAATGAAAGCGACAGTTTCTTTTTTGGTAGGAACAAGGAAATTGGTGTGATAGCCCTCTAGTATTGTTTGTTTGAGGCTTTCGCGCTTACTACACACACATGCGTGCATGTGTAGCCCTCTATTCCCCACCCATGAAGGATTTTATTTGGCTTGGGCATTATAAAATAAAACCTCTGCTCTCCCAGAAATAAAAAAAAAACAAATCGTTTGAGAACATTCCAGAAATGGATTGCGATATAATGATGGTATTACGTGAAAAGGCAGTACAGTATGTACTTTTGAAAATATTTAGGATGCCGCAGTGGAGGACGAAAAAAGAAGAAAAAGGAGTAAAGTAAATCAAATAAAGTCGCTTCGGTCATTCGGACTTTTGGCATGTGCAGAGCAGTACAAAACATTGCCCACTTGGTTGTCGTACGTAGTCCTATTGTATTGGAGGATAGTTCAATATCGCCGCCGCCGGTTTGTTTTTGACAGATAAATGTGACTTAATCGCTAGTCACAGTGCTTCCATGCATAGGCTTACTGGACTGCAAACATTTAACTAAGTAATTTGCTATCGACCCGCAAAGAAGAGAGTCGGGTAATAAAATATTATCTTAATTTTTTACACTCTGTCTATTTGACTATAATAATTATGCACGAGTCAATGACGACAATTATAATGCAATCGCGTTATGTTTCGCGTAACACGCGGGGGAAATTGTATGATGTAATGTCATATGCAGGTAAAGGACGTTCATATTTTATGGACGGGTAAGTAAGTAGGTGAGCATGTTTATATGTTTATTATGAAATCACGCAGAATAAGTAAGTAAATTAAACTACTTATATTAAACAATATTTGAAATTTTCATGCAAAAAAATAGCGAACACACCGCACCCGGCTTGGTGCTACGAGGGATGGTGAAGCGGGAGAAAGGATTGTTCGTCAACATTGGATCGGCTTCTTCCATGTTAAATACACTGTATTTTTACTGACTATTTAAAAGCCCATCATATGTCCTCACCGAGGGGCTCGAGCTTACACTGATTCTCCGAGTTGGTCAACTTCGCACACAACTCTTGAATTTTTTCACAGGTGTGTGCAGATTTCGTCACTATGTATTACTATTTAACCAAAAATATATATGAATTTGGAAGTCAAAACACATTGTACGTGCTTCCCGAATGGAAGCCTACGGCCCTAGCCACTAGGCCAGCGACGACACTCTCATTGTATTTTATCCAAAACTGTTAAACTAAATAATGTATGTCACATTATGGTTTGACTGCAAGCAAACTGTACGTTTTCCTAGTCCGACCACATCATATCTATTTTTCTATTTTAATAAAGGTAAATGCGGTCACACTAAGGAAACTAACAGGTTATTGTTTAGGACAACCAATAAACTAGTTTCGTTCAGTTACGTATCTGTTGGGTATTTTTGGAAAAAAATCTGTAAGTGAGTAACCTAGTAGAAGTCTAATAAAATAAAAACTGTCTGGTTTCGTAGTGATTACATCACAGTAAAAATGTATGCCTTTTTCTAGCTTTCCGCCCCGCGGCTCCGTCCGAGTTAACAGTTTTTCCCGCAGTAATGAGGTATTTTCCCACGGTAAAAAGTAGCCTAGTCCTTCCCCAAGGTCTATTCTACCTCCGTCCGTAACCAAGTTTTATCAGTTTATAGATTTAGACCTGAAAGCGTAACAAACAGACTGACAGAGTAACTTTCGCATTATAATATTAGTAAGGATGGCCGGGGTTAACGGTTGTTGCTACCTGAGGTGTTGTTGGCTCCAATTTGTGATGACGAATTCAATTGTCTAATCTAATAGGTCAAATTCAAGATGTCTTTACGTTACGGAGACCGTAGACCGCGCTCAGCCAATCGAAGTTATTTCAATATGAACCGTAATAATACTGTATTTTATATAAAAGACCCGGTTTCCAACTTTTTATTTATCACGCACAGAAAGGTGTCTCATGTTTCAAGGTCTTTAAGCATGTAATACTTTATGTCTTATGATATTTATTTTCCTTCACAATTCCTCGTTAAGTTTTTATTAACTCAGACGGTAGTAAAATCTATTATCTGAAGTAATTATCACAAAGATCATGCAGGCCAAGGCGATAGATTCTCACATGGGGTCAATATGAACAGAAAACGTACAACGTTTTAGTAAGCCACACGATGATGTTGCTTGATCATCGTGTGGCTTTCGACTTTTCGAGGTTAACCTAGACCAGGGATGGCGAACCAACGGCACGTAGTCACAAAATTAATTATGCACTACTGAAAAAGTTGTTAAATACCAAACATGGAATGCGTTACCAAGTATTGTTAGTGTAAACAGAAATCACATTAACACTACTTTTTAAATTACGCGCATGATTGAAACATTGCAAAAAGTTCCTATTCAGTATTTATTATTATCATGTTAATCACCAAGTCAAAATTATTTTATGGCACGTCTATGATCTCATTTAACATTTCTATAGAAAAATGGCACGTTGGTACATAAAGGTTCGCCATCCCTGACCTAGACCTAACTCACAAACCCTGAATGTCAGAATTATTGAGCTCCCTCAAATTCCCTGTTTGGCAGACCATGACGCACCTTCTCTCAAGCCCTTTATGTGCAGTCACCTGTACTAGGGTACTGTTTGGTATTCTGTGCCTGTACTATGGAGGTTCTGTTGCGGATTACTGGGCAAAATAAATATGACTCTTTGACTATTGACTCTAAGAAGAATAATACATAGTTTAAAAAACTAAAAAACACGCTTTCTGTCCGCCATCTTGGACGTCCGCCATATTGGATTTAAGTCTCGTGACTATTTTTTTCGTATTCCTGACAGCAAACCCTTTCATTTGATACCCATATCATGGGGGTGGATTTCAAACAGCCAGTTCGCCATCTTAGGGAGGCTACCATATTGGATTTGTAATAACGTTTCTTAGCTAGTCATGTATTGTCATCAGGATTCAGAGCGTATGCAAAATTTCATCCTAATAGAAGACCGGGAATTGGGTCAAATTAAGATTCCAAGATTTTTTACGTACATGTAATGGGGAGGCCGCCATATTGGATTTGTAATGACGTTTCTTATGTAGTCATGTATTGTCATCAGAACTCAGAGCGTGTGCAAAATTTCATCCTAATCGAAGACCGGGAGGTGGGTAAAATTAAGATTCCAAGATTTTTTACGTACATGTAATGGAGAGGCCGCCATATTGGATTTGTAATGACGTTTCTTAGGTAGTCATGTATTGTCATCAGAACTCAGAGCGTGTGCAAAATTTCATCCTAATCGAAGACCGGGAAGTGGGTCAAATTAAGATTCCAAGATTTTCTTACATACATAGTTACTTACAAGTGAAACTAATATAATACATAGTTTAGAAAACTAAAAAACACGCTTTCTGTCCGCCATCTTGGACGTCCGCCATATTGGATTTAAGTCCCGTAACTGTTTTTTTCGTATTCCTGACAGCAAACCCTTTCATTTGATATCCATATCATGGGTGTGGATTTCAAACAGCCAGTTCGCCATCTTAGAGAGGCCGCCATATTGGATTTGTAATGACGTTTCTTAGCTAGTCATGTATTGTCATCAAAACTCAGAGCGTGTGCAAAATTTCATCCTAATCGAAGATCGGGAAGTGGGTCAAATTAAGATTCCAAGATTTTTTTCGTAAATGTAATGGGGAGGCCGCCATATTGGATTTGTAATGACGTTTCTTAGGTAGTCATGTATTGTCATCAAAACTCAGAGCGTGTGCAAAATTTCATCCTAATCGAAGACCGGGAAGTGGGTCAAATTAAGATTCCAAGATTTTTTACGTACATGTAATGGGGAGGCCGCCATATTGGATTTGTAATGACGTTTCTTAGGTAGTCATGTATTGTCATCAGAACACAGAGCGTGTGCAAAATTTCATCCTAATCGAAGACCGGGAAGTGGGTCAAATTAAGATTCCAAGATTTTCTTACATACATAGTTACTTACAAGTGAAGCTAATATAAAGCGTGTAAAAAGAAGAATTGTTGAGCCACCTAAGACTTCATAACGGAAAGCACTAAAGAGATCGACGGCTATATGTATTATGGGCTCTTAACGAATGATACTAGGATCAAATCCGGCGTGACCGCTAATATCTCTAAACTTAAGAAGTTGGTCTCTTTCATTCATATGGGAATCGAAAAGGATGGGAGATTAATAAATTTAATTTTGAATGAATGATATTTAAAATAAGCAGCGCAGCTGTCAAATTCAGCTTAATTTAGTCGGCCTGCTAAATTAGTGCGAACTACGCGTAAAATCGATGTTTGACGTCTGTGATTCAGCCTGCAATGTCCTAACCAAACCGAGGAAAGTCTCACAAAGTGATATTTTGTCGAGTTTTTGACCACTCGACGGAGGCTGGTAAAGGTGTGAAGAGGTGACTGACCTTCAAGCACTTGAGGCAGAAGGTGTGCTGGCAGGGCAGCACCCGTGATGAAGTGTCCAGGCGCTCCAGACACACGGAGCATTCCAGCAGGTCGTTCAACAGACCCTCGTCCATCCTCCCACTATTGGACAATAACACAAAACATTTACTCCATGGTCCAAGAAAACAAGGTCTTACAATTAGACCACGTGACTGGCACGAGCCTACGTCATTTTGCCTATTCATCCTTGTCGAATGCGTGTAATAGACAAGGGTGAACAGCGCAAAATGACGTAGAAATCTATCTACCACATTTAAAACAAATAAAGTTTTCTTTCTTTCTTTCAATCAAATCTTTACGATGATGTCAATGTCGTGCACAGCGCCCGTGTGGTAGATAACATGCGTTGGCGCCGCCGCCAAGAGAGCACGGTAATGCTACAAAAGTATTTATTTTATTACTCAACATTTCTAATACATAGCGCACGGTAATGCTACAAAAGTATTTATTTTATTACTCAACATTTCTAATACATAGCTCATAACGAACTATGTTATATATTATATAGCTACTTAATTTACATTGATACTACAATATGTAATTGATTATAATATGTAGAAAAGGGTATTGCCATGCATTAAACATTTTTGGAACTTAAACTCTAAGTAAAATTTATCAATCAAAGACCAAGCTACATCTACCCAGTTTACTGGTGTTTACAAAACAAGCGAGCCTTCAAATGAAACACATGCCAGCTGTTGAGTTTTTCCACATTGTTACTGGATGTATAACTTCCTTTCCCACTAAAAACTTTACAAATTAATTCAGAGATTCAAATGGTCTAGGTAAATGGATCTGTTTCTTAAAAAACAATTAAGTCTGAAATGAAAATTCAATGTGTAAAAAGTTTAATTAGTAAAGTAATTTGTTTAGTTGTATTAGTATTTGTATTAATAAGTCAATAAAGGTCTTTTTTATTATTTAAGAAATCATTTACTAAAAATCCCTGCCCATGTTCAATGAATTTCATTTTTCTCTTCGATTAAATCATTCACTTGTTCTTTCTACTTTGACTGGTTTCCTTCCTCTAATTGTATATTTCGTTTGCTTTGCACTCTTTGTTATATTACTAAAATTGTATAAATTTAATCTTATATATAAAATTCTCGTGTCACAGTGTTCGATTCCATACTCCTCCGAAACGGCTAGACCGATTCTCATGAAATTTTGTGAGCGTATTCAGTAGGTCTGAGAATCGGCCAACATCTATTTTTCATCCCCAAAAAAAAAAAAAAACCAACGCGGGCGTAGCCGTGGGCGGACAGCTAGTAATTTATAATTTTGTAAAAATATTTTGATAAGTTGATGTTGAAGACAGCCAAATTTCTGAACTCGCCACAAAGTGATGTAACTGACTTAACTAAGTGATGTAAATTATCATAAAGTTCAAAATAAATACATACTTTGACTTTGAAATTATTTGGAAGCATTTAAATATGCTTATCAAATTTATCTTCACAATGTTTCATGAATAATATAGTAGGTACTTCAAAGAAAGTGATAAAGATGTATGATTACAATACAACCAAGATATGACAGTACTATGGTGTGAATTTTTAAATTATTTTCTATCAAACACATTCAAACTATTTGAAACTTTTTCTTAGTGTAAAGTAGCCAATACATAATAAATACGTAAATAAATTAGAATACTAGTAGGTACATATCACAGGTGAGTTGGCATCAAATAGGAACTAACCCCGCCACCCAGTGTTCAAAGGACTACCAGATAGGCTACTGATCCGACTTATTTTATATAAATGTGCATAAAATTTAATGTTCTCAAAACAAAATTTTGTAACGTAACACGTACCTACATATTTCAAAAAACCAATAATAAAAATAGTTGTGTTGTGATTGAGAATCAGTTATAAGACTTTATAACTTTACAGTGTTGGGTATTTTTTATAGTTCATTGAGATTGAAAACCATTTACATGGTTAAGTTGTATGTGCCTAAAATCTAGAAGGAATGCTTTTATATTGCATTTGTAACAAAATGAGCCAAGAATGTTTACATTTTTCACCATCTCCGTTGGACACGGAAGTCGTGTAGTCGAGAAAATACAATAAATCTGATATAAATAGTTCGAACAACATTCAACGTTGTGAACGCTGTGACTATTCCAGCTCGAGCCAGGCTCATTTAAATCCTATCTTTTTGTTCTAAATTAGCCGGTTAGAAACGTTAGGGCTCAAAACGCAGATGACTCACCAAATGTTTTAAATTCCAACGATGTTAGCGGGAAGTCGACCCATTATTGCAAGGCACAATGAAACCGAATCTACGGGAGAACCAAAAGTCACACCAAATTCCAAATACACTAGAGCGCTTCATAGTGCCACATTCCGAAGCACTGTTGTGATAACTGCACTATTACGCGAAAGGTCGTCTCACGAATCAATTACTGTGAGAAATATACACTTGTTCACACAAAAACTGATACAATTTCACGCACAAATGCCATTCTCACTTGCTCCTTTCGTTCGCGACCGCCCGACGGTGAAGTGAAGCGGGGGCGGTGGTAGAACTGGTAGAAAAAGCAACGAGCGAGCGAGCAAGCAAGCGACAACACGACAAGCGAGCGAGCGAGCACCCGACCGTCGAACAACCAGCTTTAAAGATTGAATCCTACCATTTTAATATTAATTTATGTTTAAAAATTATACTTTTGATGCACAAAATAAACTAGAAAACAAATGTTTTGGACTGATTCTTTTAAAAATATTTATGTTATTAACAAGCTATTCAAAGAACATAATTAAAAGATAATATAATTTTAAAAAATCCTACCATTATGATTCAAATGTAGCGATAACATACTGGCAACACTTTTTGTTTGAAAGAGACGTGTATCCGAACGTCAACCATAAATTAAAGAACTTTATTCGCTTATTTGTATCGCTTCTTGATCTTAAAAATGCATTAGACAGAGATAACGTTATACTAGATCTCAGAACAATATACTAGATGAACTGTTTTATCTTATTTATGATAACATATTGTAAGTCCACAAAATATGTAAAACGTCAGTTTTAAAATGTCAACAAGGGCTACTGTTCGTCAGATTATTATTTAGCAAATCGGATTTTACTAAAATGTCGCGTGATAAAAGTGTCTGGTTTGCAGAAGAAATATTATTAGATGCCAAACTTATTAATTTTCAGTTAGAGACGGGAGAATGGGACGCTGTAGAAGAAATGTTGCGTGCCGAAGCGCAACTTTCTAGGGATGCAGAAACTGGACGATTAAGACCGTAAGCACGCACAAAACATGTCCAAATAAATATATTTATCATCTTTAAGCTCATGCTTAAAGTTCTCAATATTGGAGTAAGCGACAAAGTTTGTTACAAACTTTTTAGGTTAGATTGAATTTATGAATTTTTTGTGTGAAACACTATTTGTTTACAGGAAAAAAGCGTCAGAGTATACTTTGAGGCTAATAGCTGAAGTTCTTCACATTATGAGGCTGGATGTCGAGCAAGCTTCTTACAATCGCAGTACATTAGCAGTAGCAGAACAGTGTCTCCGTCTCGTCCGTTCCTGCGCAGCCGCCGGCACTAAAATGCAGACGTACATCTCCAAAGAACTCTCTATAATCGATTCCATGCTCATTTTAGCCACAGAGTTCCAACATCCCAGTATTGAATTCATCAACGAGGAAGTACAAAAGAAATATGAATCATGTGTCACTGTTCTTATGCAAGCATTAGGAAACTTAGTAGTTAACAATCCGTTCAATCAAATAATGATTTGGAATAAGTTTGATGCTATCATATTGAACAGTCTGGTGGGACAAAATGATAAGATTGCATCGGCAGCAGCCATGATTGTGTACAACATTCTCTTAGGCCAACCCAATGTCCTGCCTGACGATGTGACACTGCTTAACTCTTTAGCATACATGTACAACAATGGCAACACTGAATACCCACATTTAATTATTGAATATCTGATTGGAGTTGAAAATACTTACATTGAAAAATTATATTCAAAATTAGACCCTGAATGCCGTATGTTAGTATTAAATTTGGCGTACAACATCTTAATGTCTACAGAATCACAAGACATCAATGTTTCGGTGAACTTTGTAAAATTTATGGCCCATGAATTTAAGAGTAAATCAGATTGTATTTTGAAGACCGTTGACAAGTATGTGACCGGTATAGAGCCACAGGAAGTGGTGTTTTTACTAGACATATTAGGCACTGCATCTAGTATGGACGCGTATATGGATTGTCTGCAGAGTGATACTTCTTTATTCATCAACTGTGCTTGTAAGTTTAGCTTATTTGTTATTTTCTTACAACCTGAGACTGCTATTATATTATTACAGTACATTATAAATATGCTTTTTTGCACAAAACAATAGAAAAAGAATACAACACAAAAAATACAAAAACTTAAAAACTTTTTATTTGCACACCTAGCAGGCTGAATACATGTTCTTCAATTATTATATATGTCACCGTAAAATTGTAAATACCGTTAGATTACAATTTAACTCGCGTGATTGTAAACTGTCGAAAGATTGTGAACTAAACGTATTGATGACAATTCAACGCATTAATTTTCTGTAGATTGTAATCTATTGAAGTGAAACTGTTAAATCACAATCTGTCACGCGTTAAATTGTCAACTGTCCAAAGGCTGTTCCTGATTGGTCGGTATTACATTACAGCAAGCCGTTCTATGTCCATACAGTTGGGAATAAAACACGGGCGTCAGTTGAATAAAATTAATGCACTTCAAGAATTGTGACATCAAGTATTTATCTATTATTAAGTAGATAATCAGTAATTTTTACATCGTATTATGGTATATTTTTGGAGACTAACACTAACTCATTTATCATTCAAACTACAATTCTTCGATTAATCATGGGTTCATTTTACTTCCACAATAATTTCATAGAACTTATTATAAAGTAGTGAGTTATTTTCAACACGAAATCAATTGAAATTCACTTAAACACAGATTGTTTACATTAGATAATAAACGAAAAAACAAACAAATATGGCGGCGCAGAGCATATGACGATTAACCAATCAGCGCGCGAGATGCGTTTCATCCTATGCCATTTCACAATTTGACGGTTTAATTTCGATAGATTACAATCTATCGAAAAATAATCCGTTAAATCGTAATCAGTATGTTTGGTTCACAATTTTTCGATAGTTTACAATCTCGCGAGATAGATTGTAATCTAACGGTATTGATAATCTTACGGTGACATATAAGATCTGTATTGTACTGTATTCTGGAAAATAAATTCTGATTCTGATTCTGACAAGGCATGAGAAAAGTTTTGGTCTTGATATATTTTATTCTGATGACTTGAGTGAAGTTGAGTGATATATATTAAAAAAATATAATCTCAGTGGTGCTTTGGGAATAATGTTGTAATAAAATACCTACACCAAGACTTATTAGGAAATGAGCAGAAACTTTGTTGCAAACTTAAACTACATTTTAATATGGGTTCTTTGATTAAAGTGCCATTTAAAAACAGTTTTTTTTTTTCAGTCCTCTTGCGCGCCATTCACAAGCTTGGCAAGGAAAGCTGCAATTTCTTCTCTTCTTTGAACAAACTTTACCAGACCACCGGCAAGCACCTCATCAATGACGAGAATGTGCAACATTTGACACCTACCGAGAGTAAGTTTTATTATAAGAATACTTATTAGCTTGAAGAACCTTGGTACCGAAGTTCCAAATTTCGAATAATATGTTTCCGAAAGTTTGTAATGCCGAATAACGAAATATCAAAGCCACGAATACACCGAAAGTTTGCTACAACGAATAACGCAATAACGAATGCATGCCATGCCGAAACTCGCCATACCTTTAAAACATGACCACGAATTAATATGATACAAGTTTCTATCTGGGGGCCTGGAATATGAATCCTCCATAGATCGCCGTTTTACGAAAGTGGTGCGCAAATTGCGATATGATTCGTCAAGTTAGGCCCCCAGATAGTTGTAGCATATTAATTTGTGGTCAAGTTTTAAAGGTATGGTTCTGCCCCGTGGTTTTTCCCGTGCGAATGAGGAATTTTCCTGCGGTCAAAGGTAGCCTGTCTTATTCTGTGGTATAAGCAATATAGGATATGAAAAAGGGGAAGGAGATGAGAGAGGCTTTTGCCCTGCAGTAGGACAGTAAGGGCTAGAAAAAAAAATTGTATGTTTGCTCAAAAGGACCAGTTCGAGTTATCTTTTCATCTTTTGTATTCTTTTCTTCTTTTTCTTTTGCTATCTCTAGGATATTATGATGGTAAAGTATAGATAGTTGGTAAGGATTTTGCTTCAATTTTCTTCTGAGCTTCTTAGCATATAGTCAGTCCATTTCCACTAAAAACAACTTTGTGAGTCAAACCTCCTAACTACAACTCTTTCTTTCTTCTCTCTCCCTCCCGCCACTTCTCTTCTTCTGTCTTATTCATCCATACAAACTGTCTCAATTGTTAATATGACTTTCAGATCCACTAATGAAGAACGACTCGGCCGACAACATGCTATCCTGCAACGAAACAACATCCGAATGCACAGAATCAGAAAGCAGTGAACAGTATTTCGAATGTAACGAAAACCCGAACTATTTAGAAAGACTGGAGACAATCAACGCTATAGAAAACATACAGCAACCTCTTAAATTCGTTGAGGGCATACCTGAGAGCCGCGGTAACAGCTCCGAACGCACAAACGTAAAAATAGATAATGATATGACAAAAGTTGCTTATAAAAGAAGCGCTTCGGTACCAAAAGGAGAATCAGTCGCTCCAATACTACCGATAAGGAGGATAAGTCTTGAACATAAAATAGATATAGGAGATGACAACGAGCCTCCTTTAATATTAGACACGACGTCTCCTAACGCAAGTATGAATACCATCGCCGAGGTAATACCAGCTGCTCTCAATCCAAGACTAGAACTCCAAGGATCAAGTCGGACTGAATCACAAGATAGTTCCCCAAATGATCCGCCAACAGAAATACATTTAGGCGAAGGCGTCAAAGAAGCAAAAGCTTCGCCAAGCGAGATCTCGCCGCCTCTTACAGAAGCGTCACAAGAATTAAAGACGTCGAAACAGTCTTCAGAGTTGAAAGTGCCCAAGAAAAGTCAGAATTTGTCGACGGAATTTGATCTTAGTGAGCAGTTGCAGAAGATTCTGGGTATTTCTGCTGAAAAGACGCGCCCGGATGCGGAGAAGAAAAGCGAACCAGCGAAGACGGAGGAGAATATCACGAACAAAGTGCCTACAGTCAAGATCGACTCGCCAGAGACACAAAAAAACAGGTAAGGAAGCTGATGGATACTATGGTTTGTTTCATATTAATCTGGACAAAAGGTCATTTAATTTTTGACGTGACAACGTCTTATAAGTCGATGGAGCCGGCTGCACGCACGAAAAAACATGACGTACCGTTACCGTTACCGTTACCGCGCGGCTGAGGCGTTCCATTTAAGGCTTGAAGTGCAAGCGAGAGCGCGGAACGAGCGACAAAGAGGCACAGTCGTTGTCACGTTCAACTATCGTCAGTACTGACTTTACAGACAACCCCTTTTTTATTCATTATTGGTTCCCTTAGAACACTTAATAAAGTCATTTCTGAAGTTAATAAGCTTTGCTCAAACCGGCAAAAGACCGGAACTCCACATATCCATATCCCCAACTGCACATATTTTCCTTACAGTGCTTGCTTGTTAACAGGCTAGGGGCAATAGACCTGACGACTCCTAAGAAGGCGGTGACGTCAGTGGAGACGGTGGAACGCCACGTCGCGTTCGGGTTCAAAGCCTGCCTGGTGCGGACGCTGGCCAATCTCTGCTGGAAGAACCAGGAGAACAAGCGACAGGTGAGTCAACCTGGCCCCCTAGCATGACTGTTTATGTCCCGCAAGTTCATTTTTTTTCTTTTTTTAATTGACCTATGCTTGTGTCGAAACGGTACGACCAATCAAGCTTCACCGGACTTGCGGGGGAGTGGAAGACTCTACCCCAAAAAAGTCATATACCAACGCGTCTAGGGGCGGCTCAAGGGAGCCTCGGAGTCCCGCAAGTTCGGTGAACTGCCGTGTCACACCGATCTATCCTATCTGTAGATAAGTGAGTTACGCTTAACAAAGCTTAATCGAATAATTTGAGTATGTTTTATATAGTGTAAACTTCAGTGTAAACAATAAAAAAAATTACGTATGTTTTCACTTAATTAGAATTTTTGAGGGGTCCGTAACGGCGGATTATTATGTCTTCAGATAAGATAGATTGGCATTGCATTCAATACTCTTGTGCTTACGGGGAAAACTTGATTGGTCGTACTTTTTCGACACAAGCACACCTCGGACACTACATACGGCATACGCGTTTTGAGAACCTACTTCTTTACCCGCGAACCGCAATCATAGTAAAATGAATCGGAGGTTGCGATGCGATCTCCCAACTTCTATGGCGTTTGTCTTTTGTTTTTGCCGCCATGTTGGCGCATAGAATGTATTCTAGGTGTCTTTTCTAGTAAAGCCTGAACAAAGAAATAAGAAACCTGCTCTGAGGGCGCCACGTGTATATTTTACGTTTATGACAACAATTTCCATTATAAAATTTGTTCCATTGAAATTCCGCAATATGGCGAGGCTTCTCATTTCTTTGGTCGGGCCAGGCCCGGTGCACTCCGCGCCAGAGCTCCAGAATGTACCTACGCCGTTCGGCCCCGATTTTGCGACCATTTAGTTGGAAAAACGCGCGCGCTTGTGCAGACGCTATTATTTAGTCTGTGTTAATACGGACTCTCACGGCGCAGTCTTAAGGTGCATTTTGTTTTAATACTAGCGCAACGACAAACGGTAGGCTATTATAGCCAGGGTCACGTTCGACGCGTTCAATGTAATTTGAACGTTAGTGGCGTGGTAGCTAGAATTAAATTCGCACGTTTGCTATCAGAGAGTTCGCTTTCTGTACCTAGTACTATTATTTATTCTTTGGTCGGGCTTTAATGAATAGTGTGTCTGTGTATGGTGTAGATGCGCGAGCTGGATGTGATCCCGGTTCTGCTGGACTGCTGCAGCATCGACGCGCGCAACCCGCTCATCATGCAGTGGGTCATATTCGCCGTGCGCTCGCTCTGCGAGAACTGCCCCGAGAACCAGGTATTACCATGTTTATTTATTTTATGTCGAATGCGTGTAATAGACAAGGATGAACAGCGCAAAATGACGTAGGCTTGTGTCAGTCACGTGGTCTAATTGCAAGACCTTGTTTTCTTGGACCATGAGCCTGACCAAAGAAATAAGAAACCAGCTCTGGGGGTGCCACGTGTATATTTTTACGACTATGGCAATAATTTCCCTTATAAAATTAGTTCCATTGAAATTCCGCAATATGGCGAGGTTTCTTATTTAGACTGTAGACTGTTGTCTACTTACACTAATACAATATGATTGTAATACATGACCAAAGCTTATGCTAGTGTAGTGACCACTTACAAGTAAGCACAGCATGCACAATAATGTAAGACATTTTATAACAAAAAAAATGAAATAAGGATTTAGTGTAGGACATAGTCAGTAAGAAGGAAATATAACATCTTTTAAGTGTGTTAATTAGACATCATTCCTACTAGCAAGAGTGAACTAGTTCTTATACCGAGAGCTGATCACCCGTCTGCGCCACTCGCAGACGTCCCCCACATAGATAGATAGAATATGTTCTAGCAAACAGACTGTTGAGTTTTTTCTTTAAACGGGTTTCACACTCAGTTTTATCTGTTTTAAATCTGAGCGTGTATAGCCAGTTCAACTTTGCACGCGTAAATGTCTTAGAGACCCCTACGACATAACTATACGATTTTTATGAAAACGACAATTTTGATTTAGAAGTCGTTTTAGAATCAATGAACCCTATACATAAAATAAACGTTAATAAAAAATAAAAATAATTAATATCTTACTGGATTGCATTAAAAAATTCAGATTCGTACAACCCAGTCTCCAAGTCAGTGTGATAGTGATAATATTAAATAAATAAATAAATATTATAATGCCCGACCAGAAAAATATCTCGCACTATTGCGGAATTTCAATGGACCTATTATTTTTATCATCGGAATTATTGCCAGAAACACAAAAATGTACATGTGGATGTGGCGCCCCAAAGCATGTTTTTGATGTGAAACGTCTATATAGCCGAGGGGTAAAACCAACTATTGGCGTGGCGATCGGGCGTCGCCACGCTATACTAAAGAAAACTATTGTTTATGTAAAGCCTGACCAAAGAAATAAAAAACCGCCATATTGCGTAATTTCAATGGAACTAATTCTATAATGGAAATTGTTGCCATAAACATAAAAATATACATGTGCGCCCCCAGGGCAGGTTTTTTATTTCTTTGGTCAGGCTTTACCATTAATAAAGTGTATATTAGTATATATCTTGTACTCTGCCATCTAGCAGATACGTGTAAAACTACTTGAAGTAATCACAAACTAACTTTAAAAACAAATGAAACAAGTTTTATCCAACAACCATAAGTCGTTGCAGTGTTTTAGTGGTCTTTCGGTTTTTTTTACAGGAGGTGATAGCAAACATGACTTTGGAAGGCCCAGTCGACAATGAGGTCCTACAAGAAATGGGTCTAACGCTACACACGGACGCTCAGGGAAACACCATAAAAGTTGTGCCACTTCCAAAGAGTTCAATTTCATAATAAAAGCTACAGTTTATTTTAGGGGCCGTTCAAGAATTACGTAAGCACTACAGGGGGGCGGGGAGGTCTTTGCTTTGCTTACTTTTGATGACAAGGGGGTAGGGGGGGTCTAGATTTGATACACGCATTTGATATTATTCCCACAAAAAATGAATGTTTAGGTACTTGCTTAGAACCGAGTAGGGGAATTACCGGGCGTTACTATAAGCACTAGAATTTTATCTGTTGCTCATCCATCATGAATCAATAAAAAAAACACTTTAAAATAAAAATAATATACCATTTTTTACGTAAGGGGGGGTAAGAATGCTTACATTTGCTGACAAGAGGGGGCGGAAGGTAAATAATTGTAGTAAATTTGCTTACGTAATACAACGGCCCCTTATTACTCTATTATATACGTGTGACGGCCAGGTAGCCCAAGAGCTGGTCACCCAAAAGCAATACTATAAACATCGCATCATCAGTTTATGAAGGAAATGAGCTGTTACTTAAACATCTTTTATTTTTTTCATATTACGACAAATGAAAGCAGCCTTTTACTAAAGTAATGTATTTTCTTTTTTTGTAACCAGCTCTTATCACAGGTTTTAAATAGAGTAAGTAACGCCTGATTATGAAAGTGCACTAATAGTTTATTATAATAAAATATATTGATTAGTTGAAAAAATATAAAGATGCTGGTCACTTTATTGTATTTTTTGCAGTCTCAAAGTGCTATTTAATAAAGTTGATAGTGTATTGTATCGCCAAAATCATAAAATATAATATGTATTTATTATTATGTTTGAATTTTATTTTATCCTCGCTGGTTTGTGGACATCAAGCAGACAAGGATAAGGGCATTCTCGGAGGAAGAACTTAAAACATCTTTGTATGTGGATGAAATGAAATGAAAGTAAAAAGAAAGAATAAAGCTAATGCTCGGCGGACGGAAGAGCAATGTATGATAATATGATGTCCTACTTCAGACAAGACTGCGTGCACTCGGATCCTTTGCCTACCTAGGCATGAATGACAGTCAGTGACGTTTAATTTTTTTTTCTTAGCACTGACAAATGCTTTTCTTCCGAATTACGTCGGAAGTACTTTTTACTATTTACATTCTTTTTTATTACACCTTTATGCCGTTGACATAAGGTTTTTTTTTTTTTTTTTTTTATAAAAAATATCCAAATATTGAACATAGGCTTTTTAGTTTTACCACATCTCGGAAAGCCGAGTTCGAGTTGTTTTTATTTACGTTCATTTCTAGAATTTCTCAACATTGAAGTGGAATAATTACGTGAATACTACAAAAAAAATGGTTAAAATCGCTCTTCAGATAAAGGCAAACTTGGAATGCATCGAGAAGTTGTACACAAACCATCCTCACTACCAATGGTTCTTGAAGCTGAAGTGCGGTAGCTGCGGCGAGGTTAGTGAGAAGTTCCACGATCTTACGGAGGCTGAGAAGGTGCCCCAGAAACACAACAGGTCGGAGACGAACCTGCTGATCAAGTGCAAGCTCTGTGCCAGGGAGAATAGCATCGATGTCATCGAGGGAAGTAATGGTTAGTACACATACCTCACTATTACAGAAGTATTTTACCCAGTCTAATATTTGTTTCGAAAGTTCAGTACGTACGCTAGTCCAGTTTTCCTTAAAACTGAATGGAGTGTCATGAAAGAGGCATACAGCTTACAGTGGTCGGTAAAAGTTTTAACTAGTTCCGCTTTTTAGTTTTTTACTAATTTCTCATGAATGGTAAAAAGGAAATGATGTGGGGTGGTTTAGAAAGTCTCTACTTACAGTTTTAATGCATCCTTTTTGTAATAAACACAATTAAATCACTTTCACTAAATAAATTAGTTACATACATTTTCAGTACAAAACACGCTAATTTCTTTTTTTCTAACCTTTTTTTTCCTTTAATCGTTACGTAGGCAATGGTTAAATTATTATACAGCCTAATCTTGTATAGGTATTTTATTATTTAAGTCCAGTTTACAATAACAAAAATCAACTTTGAAAAATTTAATTCTCCGGCGGTCGCCGACCGCTGCCGCGGTACGCTCGCTCCGCTCGCTCGGCTCCCTCCGCTCTGTTATTGACATCAGTCTAACCTAACCTAACCAATCGATTTAATTCTGTGTAGAGATTTGTTTTTTTTTTAGCGGGGGGCTGCGCCCCCCGAGCCCCCTCTTTTGGGGGGCTGCGCCCCCCCGTCCCCCCGCTTCGGTTGACGCCCTGGCTACTATTATCAAAGCCAGTAACCTTTTTGTAATCGGGTTGAAAAATCTATAAGGGCTTAGAATACCACTTCAGAAATGGGGGGGCTTCGCCCGCCTTTTTTCCTCCTATAATAGGTTGAAGCCTTCATTTGCCATTCAT
This sequence comes from Teleiodes luculella, assembly GCA_948473455.1. Lineage (NCBI taxonomy): Eukaryota > Metazoa > Arthropoda > Insecta > Lepidoptera > Gelechiidae > Teleiodes > Teleiodes luculella. The sequence continues at coordinate 2,868,165 of OX419599.1, read as the reverse complement.
TATACACAGATTGGACTATATTTTTAATTGGCAGAATACATAATTCTTTTTTTTTTGGCTGTATGCCTGTTGCCTTTCTCTTATTTTTTAATGAAAGAAAATTAAAAGATACGTAACATCAACTAGCGTTTATAACCCCAAAATGTATGTAAATTACAGAATTTTTTAATATTAATTTTTAAAAAATCTTCGCGTGCTTCATTAGAAAATCTTATTGATATTGTAAGGTAAGACCTCATAGTATACCGCTGCATCATTATTTTTCAGCTAGCAATGCGAATTTAGCTAAAAACTCAAAGCGGACTTAGTTAAAACCCGACCCCAGTGGTCCAATACTGTAAAGAGAGGTTTCCAGATTCAACATCATTCATCAGATTGCAACCTGAGCTTATAAGAGCGCCATAAAACCTTTATAATCTTGTCTTGCTTTTTCTTGAGACTCACAGTTCAAAGAGAAAAGTCTATTAATTCAGGAGATTCAGTAAAAAGTAGCATTCATTTTAGGTTTATTTAAACATGTTGTTGTTTGTTTAAATATTTGTATTTATGTGATGGGAGAAACAAGAATAAGTATTTCAAATTTCATTCTAGTGATATTTTCGTTTTAGGCCAATACACCAACAATGATCTGGGAAAATTCAAGACTTTAGTAATATTTGACTGCCGAGGAGTGGAGCCTGTAGATTTTGAGCCCAAATCTGGTTGGATTGCTGAAGCTGAGGAAGATGGTAATTTTAACATATTTATTTTATACTAGCTTTCCGCTGCGGTTCCGTCTGCGTTTACAGTTTTTCCCATGATAATGAGGCATTTTCCCGCAGTAAAAGGTAGCCTATGTTACTCAGGGTGAATGTAGCTTTCTAATGGTGAAAGAATTTTTGAATTCGGCACAGTAGTTTTTGAGTTTATACATTACAAACATACACACTAAAATACAAATATTTCCTCTTTATAATATTAGTATGAAAAAAACTTTTTGGTTACATGATGTTTTTCTATCCTACTTCTACTAGTCATGTTTTGTTTTGTTTAAATATTTGTTCTGTTTTTACACCTAAATGACTAAATGGATTTGGATAGGACATGGCTTTTTTGGTCTTTTATTCACAGAAAAATCTAACCACTATATAGAAAAAATATATAGATTCCATGACATAAAACTGAGTCCACATGTCCAGTTGTGGAATTTAAGTGCCCCCCATTTAGGAGATATTAATTTTTTTCAATGTGAAAAAGTTGTCCACTCAGCAAGTCTATAAAACGCACCTGCCTGCCACTACCTATCTCTTTCTAACACCTAGCTAAGGCTACTCTTGTCTTCTTCTTTATTCACTGTTTCTTTATTTCAGGTAAAACATTTGAGGATGTGGATTTAACAGAAAAAGAATGGGTAGATTATGATGAAAAGAACCAAACATCAGTTGGTGTTTACGAGCTTGAATGGCAATTCATCAAAGTTAAATAAGTCATTATATTTATTATACCAAATAATTATATTATTATGATCTAATTAAGTTATGCATTTAATAAAATATCTTTTAAAGAAAAATATAATCTTTCTATTTGTTGAAATAAGTACTTAATGTACCTATATTATAAAGATATTACTATTGGTGTTAATTCTGAGAATAAAATTTTAATCCTAATGTCTTATACAACATTTGCAGAATAGGATTAAGACAAATACACATACAAAGAGGTAATAACTAAAAATAAATAAAACATTGCATGTAGTCCAACATAAAGTTTATTTTTTAAAGAAATACATTAAAACTTAGTTTACCAACAATATGATTCTAGAATAGAAAAACAAAATTCCCATAATTCATCAGTTCTTTCTTATAGCTAATTTCTTACAAGTTAAACACAAACTCAAATAATATTTTGGACTTATGTAGCGAAATTAAATCAAAAACTTTTAAAATCTTCAAAAATAACACTTTTGGTATACTTATTTACAGAAAAACCCAACTACTTTACAACAAAAAAATAAATTATGTTTTAACAAACAGCAGATCAATATTCTGTAAATATTTCAACCAATATAAGGCTTGATTTGATCTTAACAGTACAATTTACAGGAATGCATAAAAAAAATATGTAATTGTAACCATAATCCTCTTAGAAAGCCTGACCAAAGAAAAAAAAACCTGCTGTGGGAGCGCCACGTGAATATTTTTACGACTATGGCAACAATTTTCCTTATAAAATTAGTTCCATTGAAATTCCGCAATATGGCGAGGTTTTTTGTTTCTCTGGTCGGGCTTTACCTGACTAAATCCACACCTGCCCCTCTAACATGCCCGGTCCACGCATGACAGACATAACTTTGTCGTGCGTATTCTCTTATCCTATTGGAGGATATTTCAATATGGTGAGTTTATAGACAGTTCAATGTGCGACAAACTTTTGTCATAGCACTGTTACGGGGGATCGATGGACGACCCACCCAAGGCAGCGCAGTGGCCGGCAGTCTTGCTAACTATTAGTGATATTTATTTATGTTTCAATTTGATCTGTAAACTTAGCTTACGGTCGGCCTAATCACGTTGGCCGTGTTGAATGTGGGACATCATGCATATGTTCAACTAATATCACATCTTGAAATATTTATTCTTGTGTATCACAGAAATATATTTGATTATCCGCCGGAAGGCGTAGCGTGGTTCGGCCCCCACAAGATGGACTGACTTTTTACAAAACGATATTTTACTTCATTGAGGTATATCCAAACACCATACGCCAATAGCATTTAAACTTACTATAAACATGATAATCAAATATAAAGCAATTTAAAGCCTGACCAAAGAAATAAGAAACCTGCTCTGGGGGCGCCACGTGTATATTTTTACGACTATGGCAACAATTTCCCTTATAAAATTTGTTCCACTGAAATTCCGCAATATGGCGAGGTGTCATATTTCTTTGGTCGGGCTTTACAATCGTATTCAGAATTTATGACAACATGATTTTTGAACTTAAATTTAATAATAAAACCTAAAAACAAGATCTTAGATCTTGATATGGTTAATAGTATTCCACTTACATTTCTAGCGAAGCTCATTTTTCTGGATGATTCTGTAACAAGTAAACAGTAAAAATATAAGTAACTGATTGTACATGATTGTGAGTCACTTATCCATTGACACCAATCTGATCTACTTTCTCAAAGAAGAAACGAAAGGAAATCAGACTTCTCCATGCAAATTGTCCAATTAAAATTACTATTTTGTATGGGAGTGTGTGTCGATCGATATAAAAATACGTGGCGCCCCCAGAGCAGGTTTTTCTATTTTTCTGGTCAGGCTTTACATTTATTTTCTTTTATAGTAAATTTAGTTACGAATAAATTACTAAAATTAGTAAAAGATTAGAATATTCCCAAACATTTTCAGATAACTCATTTACTGAATAGGGTAAAGTAATTTCATTTTTGAAACAGTCATTTACCCTATTCATCATGCAGCCGCCTGTTAATGTACGTACCGTAGTAGTTGTGAATTTTCTCTCTTCCTCTTTCTCTTCTCTTCTCTATACCTCTTCATCTCCTGTTCCTCCTTCTCCTCCCACTTGGTCTTATCGGCCAGCATCCACCAGACGGCGCTGCCGTTCTCCAATGCTTGTGTGACCTGAGCCTCCGTGTAAAGTGGATTCTCTCTTCGGATCCGTTCCTTTTGCGACTTTTGCCATAGTTCGTATGCTGACAAAGGGTGCGGTATCCTGCGAGCAGAATACTAATGTTAGAAAAATAAATGTATAAGACAAGTGATTTATATATGCCTACAAGCATGAACCAATATACTCGAGAGGACTGTCAATGCCCTAGAAAAAAACGTGCTTCGGAAAAGCTCAAATCCCGTATTAAAACTAGATGGCGCCTAGCTCCTCGCCCGTGATTATGTTAAATATACACTAGTAAAATGGCTATAATTGTGGTTTTTTTTTTACAGAAATAGGAACTAAAAGTTATTATATACACTAGTAAAATGGCTATAATTGTGTTTTTTTTTTTTTACAGAAATAGGAACTAAAAGTTATTATATACACTAGTAAAATGGCTATAATTGTGTTTTTTTTTTTTTACAGAAATAGGAACTAAAAGTTATTTATTTATTTTTTATCAGGTCCAGAGACACCATATAATTTTATATTCAGATAATTTAACAATGATAGTTAATTTGTGAATGATAGTGACATCTATCTTTTTTTTTAGTACTAATTACAGGAACACGCATTGTAATAAGAGAATTGAGTCTCTCGAGTATATTGGTCCATGCTACAAGTGATTTAATTTAGCAACTGGAAAGTTCACTTATAATATCGTAAGGCATACCTACCAACAGCATCCCTTTTCACAAAGCTAACTATAAATAATTACCTACCTATAACGAAATTTAATTTTTGTTTGTCACATGTCTTGCACAGAACATTCCAAATGATACGTTAATCAACTGAAGTGTGCAATTCAAGACCTATGTACCTATATCCTGACCAGAAAAATAAAAAACCTGCTCTGGGGCGGGCGCCACATGTATATATTTATAATATCGACTGAATATTAACTTTTTTTATATTATTAGACCTATAGATAACTCCAAAGTACGTATAAAACAAATTAGGTGCCTTTTATTATTTCGAGGTCAATTCAATTCAACATCTTGTTTAGTAAAAACACTCACTCTATAACACTGTTATTTTCACACCGTGATATTTAACTGGTTGTTTAGTGGTAGGTAGGTACACATGAAACTGAATAACTTTCCCTAAGGAATTAGGCTGAAAACACAAAAATAATATTCAACTTTTCAATAAACTTCAGTCACGTGGCCGGTGATTTCAACCATAGAGGTCGTAATTTTTTGCTTCAATTTCAACTCATGTTCCTTAGGGAAAGTTGTTCAGTTTCATGAGTACTACCGCTATGTTGCGTATAAACAACCAGTTAAAGGATAGTGGGCAAAAATGTATGGGCGGCACACCCACTTCCGCCAAAGATTCGACTACTTTAGTTTGAAAGGTATCATGTTCATATTTCTTTGTGCCAATGCGCATCAAATTCTGCCCCGAGGTTCTCTATTTATTTGAAGTTGAAACAAGCACAACTACAAACATATTTTGTTTATTGTTACTTTACAAGAAATAAAACAAACATTTTATAATTATTATTCGTCAAAGAGCGTCGATGGCCTAGTGGCTAGGGCCAGCACCGGTTCGATCCCCGCCACGTACAAATGTATTTTCGAATTTCGAATTTAAATGTACGTTTATTCGACGCTCTTACAGTGAAGGGAGACATCGTGATGAAACCTGTACACACCGCGAACGAATTCATTTTTTTATTATTATTATCTATAATAACTGAGTCTAAGAAAAGAGCCGGTCGGTGGATGTTTTCCTCGAGTCTTGCCAGCCTCAAAAACCATAATATAATGAACATGACATGGGCGCAGCAACCCAAAGTCCGGTTGCCTATTTTGCGCTAGGGGTAAGACCTTATCGTGGGCGCATTCTAAATCAGACTCAGCGCTGTCAGCGACCAGAAACGCCAAAAAAAAGGATAGCTGACAATGATGTCGCTGACGGTGTCGACGCGACGACGATGTGGGGGAGTGCGGGGGATTTTATGGTCGCCCAGCCTTTTCTCCATTATAATATATAATTAAGATTCACATTATTAGAGTTATTAATAATTGTAAAAAAACGGTAACTAGCGAGTAAAAATATTTTATTTATTAGGTATGTATACATATAGTTTTATGTGATGATCTGTCGGAGTGTCCGGTGAAGCTTGATTAGTCGTAATCTATTCGACACAAGCATAAGGCAATTTAAAAAAAAATCTGTCGGATATTTTACCACGGCGTTATAATAAAAAATGTTAATTTTTAGAAGGTGTTATCAGTTATAATTAGTATATGACTGGCGGAGCTGGGTGTATCTTGCCCACCATCCTTTGACTTCCAAATAGAAATTTTAGTGCAATTGAGTAGATTTTTGAATACTTGGAATCACCGATATCGGCTCAACTTTCGGGCAAGTTTTGTTGTATTAAAGCCTGACCAAAGAAATAAAAAACCTCGCCATATTGCAGAATTTCAATGGAACTAATTTTACAATGGATATAAAATTGTTGCCATAAACATAAAAAAAAATACAAGTGGCGCCCGCAGAGCAGGCTTTTTATTTATTTGGTCAGGCTTTACATCACCAATGCATCGTGCCATTCATTGTTAAGGTAGCGTGAAAAAAATAATTTTTCATCATAATATTTCGGGAGAAAAACAAACTGCAAAAATGAAACAAAAGTTATTTGAAAAAGACATGATTTATTGTAGGTACTTATGGTAAACTGAAATGTTTTAGAATTTGTGTGAAATGTTTTAACAATGTTAAACAACTTTTTCTTCGCTAGTAATATGGCGGACATATAAAATGACGTCATGTAACATGTTAAAACTTTTCTAAACTACCCCTTTAAAACTCGTAAAATAATCAGTACTTTATATGTCAAAGGTAATAAAAAATCAAATTATCAATTAAAAAAAAAACGCTTAACGCAGCTTATACTCGTAAATGACATTGTTTTTTTAAATGGTTTGTTGGACTGGGTTTGTTACAAATCTATTTTTAGTGTCTCTGAATATCTCTTGAATTTGGTACATCAGTGGTTCCTTGTTGTGAACTGTGAGGCACAACGCCGCCTTGCGTTTGGTATGCCACTGGTTGACGGGGAGGTTTATGATATCTTGGGTCAAGTACACGCTTATTTTTAAATAAACATTTCCATTCCTTACTGATGTAACATTCGTCAGTAGTTCAGGGGTAACTTGCCCTTGTTGATCTAATGACCATATCTGAGGCAGTCTACGTAACGCCTCCAGCTTAGCAGCGTCTGATGACATGCTAGAAAAGAAAATGCATTATGTTATTTTATTTTAATACTAAAAAAAATACTGCAGTAAAGTTCTAAAAATCTGCTCTGGGTGCGCCACATATGTATATTTTTGTGTTACTGGCAACATTTCCATTATATAATTAGTTCAATTGAAATTCAGCAATATGGAGAAGTGTTTTATTTTTCTGTTTTGAAGAATTTTATTTAGCAGTTTGTTAGATAAATGGAGTTTGGTTCATCAAATAATTACCTTTGGAGCTTTCGCCTGAAGTTAGGCCCTACCACACGGAACTATTAAATTTATTAATTTATTTTTATTTAACAATTTGTAAATACAATATCATATTAACAACGATCCCGCACTAGGATAAACTACTTAAAAACACTACTAAAAACTTACACCAAATATATATTTTTTTATTAACTGGTAATATTTTTTTTAACCTTTTGATTATGATATGACTTACGCTCGTGAATATTACAGGCTTGTACTTGTATAAGAAAGTTTTATTAACAGTAACCTACAATTTAAATAATCATCAAACTGGTTGGTTTTGTATAAAATACGCGCGTCTTGCGTTCGTCGCTCAACTGCCTTCAAGCTATAGTAGGCAAACAGCGGAGGTCGATGGCTCGAATCAATTTGAGAGTCTACAGTTTCGTGAAGAGATCTACCAGAAACAAAGAGCTTTTCATGCTTTTCTACTTGAGATAGAAAAATATGCGTCTTTAAATGTAATACAACGTGTTAATCAAATAACGCAAAACCTCTCAGATGATAACTCAGCTCATGAAACTTTGAGATGAGAGAGGCCTTTGCCCTGCAGTGGGACAGTACGGGCTAGAAAAAAAAAAAAAAAAAAAAAAAAAAAAAAAAAAAAAGATAAAAATATAATTATTACAGTGAACAACTTTGTTCTGCATTTTATTTTTGTCTCGGTGTTATGATTGCTCCGAAGGGCATGCTTTCTATTGGCCGAAACTGACGGAAAACAAAGATATCTCAGTGCAAAATCAGTGAGAGATATTGACGGCCAGAGTGGAGAGTGGAAGGAAACGTTGGAAGGGGAAGACAAAGACGAACGTTCCAAAATCAAATCGGGGACGTTCTGACAAAAGGTCGGGTCAGGAGTACTCTAAATCGACGAGCATGCATGGGTGGGGAGATTAATGAATGTGGATAAAGCGAGAGAAGTGTGTTTGGATCGTAGCAAGTGGAAGGAAGTGGTCTCTGTCTACCCCTCCGGGAAAGAGGCGTGACTTTATGTATGTATATTGTATGTATGTAAATTAGTGAAGGACTTGATAGGCTTAGGTCGCCTTATATTACGCACCTACACTAGGGACTACTATTTGGTATTCTGTGCCTACACTAAAAAAAAAGCGGTTGTCTGTAAAGTAGGTTTACTGACGATAGTTGAACGTGACAACGGTTGTGCCTCTTTGTCGCTCGTTCCGCGCTCTCGCTTGCACTTCAAGCCTTAAATGGAACGCTTCAGCCGCGCGGTAACGCCGCATTGCGTCATGTTTTTTCGAGCGTGCAGCCGGCTCCATCAAATTATACAACGTTGTCACGTCAAAATGTATTTGTACGCTCCTGTGTAATGATGGTACAAGTGCACTTACTTGTCTGGTCGTTTGGGCTCGATGGTGATCTCGAAGGTGATGCAGTGGTTGCGAAACTCGTAACTGATGCTCGCCTCGCTCTGCGCGCTAAACACATTCATTTATTTATTATTACAAAGGTTCGCAAACAGTACACTTATTGATACAATATAGTAAACTAAAGTCTGACTAAAGAAATAAAAAACCTCGCCATATTGCGGAATTTCAATGGAACTAATTTTGCGAACATCTGTAAATGACTTTATTGAAAATATTTTTAATAATCTTATCTATTGTATTTTGCTGTAGGTGATCCAAACGTTTCGGCAAAATAAATAAAGAAAAGTAAGTTGAATAGTGCTTACTTGGTATAGGTGAAGTGAATATTCTTGGCGGAAAAGTAAGTTGAATAGTGCATACTTGGTGAATGTGAAGTGTATATTCTTGGCGCTGGCCTCGGGGCGGCCGTCATCGGAGGCCCAGGTCAGGCGCACGGCGGCGGAGGCCGGCACCGACCACGACCGCGCCTTGTCCAGCAGACACTGCACCGACACCCTCACGTACACCTGCGTGCCACACACTAGTCAACACAGTGACCATGGTCTAAGAAAACAAGGTCTTCCCATTAGACCACGTGACTGACACGAGTCTACGTCATTTTGCCTATTCAGCCTTGTCGAATGCATGTAATAGACAAGGATGAACAGCGCAAAATGACATGCATGCACGAAAGACATTCGTAACACGCTAGTCTTTTAATGTTGAATGATTGAACTACTAGGTCACTCGCCAACCGCACTCATGTCATTTGAATTGGAGCTCGCTAGCTCCAATTTCTATGTCGTTGGTGTTTTTAACCCCCGACGAAAAAGAGGGATTTTATAAGTTTGACGTGTGTGTCTGTTTATCTAGTAACACACTTCTTCCGCTTCCATATTTTTCTATTAGTATTGGATGAAAGGCAGTAGTCGAGTCAGCTAGATGGGAGTGATCACGGAATATAACACTAGAGGAAGGGACATACTAGTAATTTTGTAGGGAAACCAGTGTCGCCAAACTCACACATTGAACGTCATCATACACATTTAGTTTACATCATACACAGACTAACGCTTGACGAATCCCAATTGATGCTATTCTTCAAAACTAAAACATAACAAGTGCGTCATATGATAATGTAAATTGCATCTAAAATCCTACACAATAAAACTTGTTTCTATTTGTTTTCAAAGTTAGTTCGTGATTGCTTCAAGTGGTTTTACACTTGTCTGCTAGATGGCGCGTAGTATAAGATGTATGCGAATATAAACTTTATTAGTGGTAATTAGAGAATAGTTTTCTCGAATTTACTTTATAGCGTTGGTATAAGGTTGGTTTTAGTAACTAACGCTCAGAGTAATTCGTCAAAATACAAATTTATTAAAATATATTGAAATATTAGCATAACAATGGTAGAATATTCCTCCTCATTTTAGGTTAATTGTCCGATTGTTATTGTTGTACTCAAGAATGGCAAAATAAGGCATTATCACACTGTTTAGCGACTTTCGTTTTGCTCGACAACACGACCGATCACTACGCGCGTTGCGCAGAATGGCGCCGAATGCTTGCGGAGCTCCGCATACTTTAGGCACACCCGGCCCGCCTACATGTCCCTTCCTCTAGTGTTATATATTCCGTGGGAGTGATGATCTGCGAAATGTAGCTGGCAGCAGGTGGATGCGTGCGGCCGAAGTAAGGGCTAAATGGCGCGCCTTAGCACTGGACTGCCGCCAGCTGTTAATGATGTATGATGAAAGGTGTAAAATGGATGCCCAAATGAACCGAGCGCATAATTGACACGTCTTTATTGTGGATCGATCGGAAGCGAACAGGAAGGTGGCCCCGCAGCGTAGCCCTATATAACAGTATACATCTATTTAACTATTAGCGACATCTCTCAATACTGTCTCGAACTAGTTTACCAATGAAATATGACAATGACAAACTCTTTAAAGGTAACGTCTTGACTGATTAACAAGCCATCTAGTTCGGTCAATATCGTCTAGATGGCGCTGTGTTTAACAAAAGGCAGTACCTTCTTGTCGCAGTCGGCTGTCCGCTTCTCTTGAGCTTGCACAGCGACAGCCCAGGGGATGTTGTGAGCGCACGCCACGTCCGACACGTACTTCTTGCTCTGAGCCGCGTCGCTCAGCGTGAACTTTATCACAGCCGCCGCGCTCGCACTCAGCTGAACAATACACCGTCAAATTTAACTCATTCATCATTGACAGCTCATACACCACCGAGGGGCTCGAGCGGTCAGTAGGCCTTACCACGCTGGCCCAGTGCGGGTTGGTCAACTTCACACACGACCTTTGAATTACTTCGCAGGTGTGTGCAGGTTTCCTCACGATGTTTTCCTTCACCGTAAGAGCATATAAATTCGAAAATCTAAAACACTTTGGTACGTGCCGAGGATTGAACCCGCGAACTTCTGAATGAAAATCAACGTGTGTGTGTGTGGGTGGTGCGAGGGCCACTTTGCTTAAACTCGATGAAAATATGACCTTGATTTAGTGTGCATTGCAAAACAATTGTGGCCACCGACGACGCTCTAAAAAAATTCGGTGGCCAACCGAAAACCGAAATTAAACTGGATTAAGTAAATTTCTAACCCGCCATACTCAGTTCAACTAACATTTTTGTCTGTCATGTTTAGCTTATGAATCCACTGAAAACTGCTTGTTCATACGCAACATAGTGGTAGTATTCATTAAACTGAACAACTTTCCCTAAGGAACATAGATTGAAATCTTAAAAATAATATTCTTTTCATATAAACTTCAGTCAAGCTACAGGCTACTTTATATATTGAAAATTTTTGAGACTTTATTGTTAGGGAAAGTTGTTCAGTTTGTGACGCCCGCGTCGCGCCCTGGACTTAGGCGCGCCAGCAAGGCGCACAGGAAAATAAAGAAACTAGGGAATGTTATTTACAGATTTATTATTAACTAGGAACTTTACATTATCATTATGTACAAGTTTACTGGAAATTTAGGGTCCTGGCCAGCTTGGCCACGAGGTAAACAAAAATGCCACCTCGTTACAAGTTTAAGGTACTGGTGAGCCGCAGGCGCGACGTTATTGGGGTGAAACACAGAACATTTAAAAGAGGTTAGAAAGGCGATGTGGGCGGGGCCGGCGCGCCAAAACTATGAGCAAAACGCTCATACTTCACGCAAAGAAACGATCGCGCTGTCTAACTCACACATAGCTATAAAAATCTACATCAGTGTGCGTGCATGCGTATGATTCGTTTCCATTTGAAATCGCGTGATTGAGCGGCGCTATGATTGGCTAGATTTGAAATTGCAAATATGTGCGTAAACTTCATCTTTATTGAAGTACAGATGTAGTGGAGGTGAAAGGTGGGGTGGAATCGGCGACACCGGATTTCATACGGACGGCGCATTATCGCCATTCTAACCTCTTTTAAATGTTCTGTGGGGTGAAAGGTACTTACCAGCGCTCTCGGCGCCAGGCAGGTGGAAAACCCTTCAGGCATAGTCACGGCCGCTTGTTTGGACGCGATGTTGAGAGCCACTGCCATAATCTCCTCGCCCGTCAGCAGCGCGGACAGACGCTTGTTCTCCGCGAACCGGCGCGGCGACAGCGTCAGGAACCGAACCTGCGACACGCACGGCCGAAGCAGCCTCCGCACGCACTCCGCTGCAACGCGTAGTTCATTGTTTTTATCCCAAAATAGGGCATAGCATTTTAAAAAAATCATTGTTTTTCAACTTTATGTTTGAGGGTACAAAGTTCAAATTAATGTGGTAATGTAACATAGTTACCTTTGCCTTATTAAGGATTAATTAAACACCGTGAAATTTAACTGGTCGTTTATCCTTTATACGGTATAACCCTTTTGCACGACAAAACTATGTTTACCTCATGCTGGCCCGTAACATGAATAACCGTTCACACTAGGTAGACATAATTTTGTCATGCGTACCTATACCGTTATTCCCATGGCGCCGCGTATAAAGGTAGCCTATGTTACTCAGGGTGAATTTAGCTTTCTAATGGTGAAAGAATTTTTGAAATCGGTTCAGTACACACAAAAATACAAATCTTTCCTCTTTATAATAATAGTATTAAGTAATAATAAGTTGTATCAGTGATTTCAGATGTATTGTTTACCCAATTACCTTTATCGTTGGAGTTGTCTGTAGGGGCTGGTTTGGTCACGACGCTTCTAGTAGCCGGCGTCTGAATCTCCTCATCTTCTGCTTCGTCAGAACTTGCATTTGAATCTGAGTCTATAGTTGTCTGATTGCGTCGGGCAGTCTGCAAATATTGTTACTATTTTATACTACAAGCTTTCATGTCATTGTTTGTAATAAGTTTTCATCTAATGAGTTGGGTGTGTGGCAGTTCTAATACCGTATTAGGCGCGTTGGGGGTGTGCGAGTATCCCATTGGAGGACGATATTAGTTGATTAGGTAGGTTATACATATGGATATTTTTCTTTGGAATTTTACTAGTAACCACGAATAGTAAATACATCGTGTCATAAACAAACTACATATTCTTAGAGAATGTACAGGTGTTGACACTCAAGTAACTAGTTTATGATTTGAGTTTCTAACCAGTTCTGTACCAGTAGCTCCGTGTGACAAGGGGCTTACTTGTTTGTCTAACGTCAGCAGTCTCAGTACCTTGGTTGAGTGCTTCTCGAATAAACTGCACAGAGTGTTCGCCATTTTCTCAGCGAGGTTTGAATTCTCCATTTCCGAGTCAGCATACTTTACAAGAGCATCGAAAAGGTCTAGCTCATCATTTATTGTCAGCTGGTCCAAGGATAGGATTGCTTTCAGTGTGTCTACCTTGGCTTTCAAAAAGTTTTCACTCTTCAAGACTTTTAATGTCTGTTTTTTGAATACCTGTAATGACGATTAAACAATGAAAACCAAGGATGTTTAATTTTTTGTTACTCTTAATCAAAAACCAGTTAGAGAAACACTGTGAAATTTTACTGGTTGTCAATCCGTAACATAGTTCTAGTAATCATGAAACTGAACAACTTTTCCTAAGGTTGTTCAGTTTCAATCCTGGTTGTAATCCTAAAATTAAAATTCAACTTTTCATATAAACTTCTGACTAGTGACTGGCCACTTTGTACGCACTAGTATTGGAAAATTTCCCTTTAATTAAAATACCATGGACTTTTTTGAAGTCCGTTAAAAGGGACAGGGAATTGTCAATATCAGTTTTAGAGACTTGAATTGATTGATATTATAGGTGCTTCAATTGTCTTTCAATGACAATGTGTCTGCTTGCTAGTAATATATATTTATTACTAATATTTATCGTCCTTGCATCAGACTTTAAATTACACATAACTTGACAGCCTGCATTCACTCTCATATTAAAAAAAATATTCATTCAAATTTACATTCACATTCTTTTCAGTTCTTATAGGAATTAAAAAGACCTCAATTCAAATATAGTGTGATGGAAAAATTACTCCTAGCTCCTAGTATCAAAATTACCTTTAAACATCTTTCCTTTACTGCCTGTTCATCATGGAAACAAGCAAATTCATAGATTTGGCACACATTGTGCGGATTTATAGTGTCAAGTACAAAATCGATGCAGAATTCCTGCAGATGCTCCAGGAGATACTTTTTTGCAGCATAGTAAACATCTAGTGCAGTTTCCGTGCAATCAACTTTAATATCATCTGTATAAATGTATCTGTAAACAAGCAGGTATGTACATAATTATTATAAAACAAAAAAATATGCTACTACTACTGTGTACTGTAAAGTAGGTATATAAATTGAATAAGTATTAAATAAGGTTACTTTAATACCTACTAAGTCAGCAGTCCTTATTGAGTCCATATTGGCAAGCAGACAGTTATTCAACTAGGTACTTTTTACTTATGATATGAATACCTGAACTGAAAAACAATGCCAGGTAGACTATAATAATATTAAATTAACCATCTTACCGCATCACTTTTGAAAATATTCTGCGATCAATGTCCTCAACCAAGATGGTGTCTTCATCAGCCACACTCCCATAGAACTGAGCCGCAAAGACCGGCGAAGACATTGACAGGATCAGCTTGTGAGCCTTGACACAGTTGCTTGAGCTAGGCCCTGGATTGGACTTGTCCGGATCAAACCGGAACGTACAATCAGCCCATTCGCGGGTATTGTATAAATGTGCAGTACGCTTCCTGACCACACGACATTTTACTTGCCAGTCCTTTTGATTGTCGTTAAATGCCATTGTTTGATTTTATCACAAGAGAAATCTACTACAGTACATAACATACGCACGGCAGACGGCGAATAATAAATAACATATGGTACTTACTGACCAATAAAAACTAGGAATGCCCTCAAATCAAAGATCTACGTACAAAACAAAATATCTACCTACTTATTTACTACTCAACTCAACCAACACTCACCCACGCCCACGACACGACTCAACACTCAACACAAACAATATAGAACAAACTTATTTATTCTTGGTTGGTCTAGGGCTTTATTTATTGACTTTATCAGCTGGGTGAGCGAGCTGAATACGAAAACCTCTGACTGAAATGAAATGATGAAATGAAAACAAAAGTTAACAAAACAACCAAAAACTTTTTTTTTTTTTAGTTTCTTTCTCCCTTATGGGAAAGGCAAAGGGATCTAAGCCCATACAGCCTAGTCTTTAGTAGTTTCTTGCATTATCCAAGTTTAATGTCTTCATCTTCAGTCATTATTTCTTCAGTTTCATTTCGTCGTCTTTAGTCATTTCTTGCATCTATGTTAAACGTCTTCAGTAGTTTCATTTCTTGTTACGTACGGGATCATTGTAATGCAAGGGTGGTTCTTACATTCCAATGATACTGAAGTTTAACGCGGGGTATCAAACCAGAAACAGCTAACCACTCATTATTTCTCACTTTCATTGAATAGTTCTTCTTTAACGGCACATTATCGCACTAATTCCACCATATTAACACCACAATTACCATGAAAAACTAATTTTAAAAAGGACGAAACAATGAACCCGCCATTTCCTCTCGATTCCCGCGTAAAACCCCACAACCAAAAACAAACAAACAATTTTTTTCATTCTTTTTATTTATCCTTTATGAGAAAGGCAAAAGGTTCAAAGCCCATACAGCCTAGTCTTTAGTAATAATAATAGGAGATCTTCAGTTTCATTTCGTCTTATTTAGTCATTTCTTTGATTTCTTGCATCCGTATTGAACGTCGTCAGTAGTCTTGTTTGAAACTACGCAACGCAACGGATTTAGATGCGGTTTTTTATAATAGACTTTATTTCCCTACCTTTTACTTGACTGACACTGGCAAAAAGCTAAAAGCTAGTGCTATTAACAAAAAATAGCATTTCCTTGGTGGCCAATAATGTACGACCCGATAACTCGTGTCCCGAGTTAATGGCAGAAGTACGATACTGAACCATATATTACATACATACAGCCCAAACAATTGATAAATCATTTTCTTCTTAAGTTTGAAAAAAATCTTTGTTAAAGTTTTCTATTTTCATTAAATCTTGTAGAACATCACACTAGCAGCGAAGGAGTCAAAAGTAGTATATAAAAGTCTCCCATAAGTTTTAATATCATGCATGAATGACTGCTTTGGTTTTTTAGGTCTACGCAAAGTTTTGACGGCCCTTTCCGTAGCCTAGTCGGCAGTGCACCGTTTTTGAAGCTGAGGGTCGCGGGTTCGAACCCCGCCCAGGGCAATCAATCGTGTGAATGGATGAGCACTTGTTTGCATTGTGTGTGTTTGGATGGATGTTGTATACCTATAATTTTGGTATACTTAAATATAATATCAGCTGTGCTGTGTGTGTGTGTGTGATACATACAACACATGTGATAGGTATTTACAATGTGATGGGTAAATACAATTTTTTATAGGCGGATTACACCTATAATAAAATTGTATTTATTTTTTGTACCGCTAAATATTATCATCAGGCGTCATTTTCGTGTTAAAATTCAATTCTAGCATTTTCGATGATGGACGCAAAAAAGACATGGTAGAAACCAATGCGCGGGAAGCGGGAAGATCTTTGGGTACTTGTGTGTACTGTGATGTGACCAGAAAAAAAAAACTTTGTGTGATTTCCCCGGTTTGGTTAGAACATTGCATTGCAGGGTGAATTGAAACGCTTTCCTAAACCTCGGCACGTACCAATGTGCTCTTACGGTGAAGGAAAACATCGTGAGGAAACCTGCACACACCTGCGAAAAAATTCAAAGGTTGTGTGTAAAGTTGACCAACCCCCACTGGGCCAGCGTGGTCGATTAAGGCCTATTCACCCTGATATCAGGGTAGGCTCGAGCCCCTCGGTGGAGACGTATAATATAAGCTGTTAACGAACGTTTGTGAGGAAAGTAAATTTCGAACCCACACCATAAGAAGCATGCGTTGGTGCTATTCTATTTTGCTGACTTCACACAACTCACTTTTTGTGGCTATTGTACCTAATGTAAGAAAAAAACAGTGTGCCTAAGCGTAGAAATATACAAAGCAATAAAACCAATCATATATAAGCAAATCGCACATACATTTTGCGCGCAACTCGAGTGTGACATCGTCGAAAGTGAAAAACGCTTCCCTTTCCGTGACGTTCCATCGATTCTGTGATTGCACGACGTGTTTTACAGGTCTACTCTTTTTATTATGAAACTAGCGACCCGCCCCGGCTCCGCACGGGAAAATGGTTATTGTGGGTTATCCTTAAGTATATTATGCATGTATTATACATATAAACCTTCCTCTTGAATCACTCTATCTATTAAAAAAAACCGCATCAAAATCCGTTGCGTAGTTTTAAAGATTTAAGCATACAAAGGGACATAGGGAGGGATAGGGAAAGAGAAAGCGACTTTATTTTATATACTACTAGCGACCCGCCCCGGCTCCGCACGGGAAAATGGTTATTGTGGGTTATCCTTCAGTATATTATGCATGTATTATACATATAAACCTTCCTCTTGAATCACTCTATCTATTAAAAAAAACCGCATCAAAATCCGTTGCGTAGTTTTAAAGATTTAAGCGTACAAAGGGACATAGGGACATAGGGACGGAGAAAGCGACTTTATTTTATACTATGTGATGACTAGCGACCCGCCCCGGCTCCGCACGGGAAAATGGTTATTTATTGTGGGTTATCCTTCAGTATATTATGCATGTATTATACATATAAACCTTCCTCTTGAATCACTCTATCTATTAAAAAAAACCGCATCAAAATCCGTTGCGTAGTTTTAAAGATTTAAGCGTACAAAGGAGGGACATAGGGACATAGGGACAGAGAAAGCGACTTTATTTTATACTAGCGACCCGCCCCGGCTCCGCACGGGAAAATGGTTATTGTGGGTTATCCTTCAGTATATTATGCATGTATTATACATATAAACCTTCCTCTTGAATCACTCTATCTATTAAAAAAAACCGCATCAAAATCCGTTGCGTAGTTTTAAAGATTTAAGCGTACAAAGGGACATAGGGACATAGGGACGGAGAAAGCGACTTTATTTTATACTATGTAGTGACTATGTAGTGATGATGTAGTGATGGAAAAATACGACAAATATTGGAAATCATGTGGTGTGAGGGGGTCACTTTGCTAAAACCCAATAAAAATATGTTGGGTGTGAAATTGTGACCGTTAAATCAGATTTAATATTTTAATAATCACAAAAGCGAAAATATATGGGCCCTTAATTACGTTATGCTAAATTGCTAGCTAGCTATCCTATCCCTTTTTCTAGCTAACCTTTTTTCCGTGGGAATTAAGATGTTTTCTGGCTGCAAAAAGTTTATTTAAACTTTGTGCTCTATATATAACAAACAACATCCAGAAATATACATACCTACACTACTTCAACTCATTTAAATTTTTATTTTAGCTTTCCACCTCCACCTGCATTTTTGTTATTTTTTTTCCAAATTTATATATTAGGTAAATTAGGTATCATATCAATTAATAAATATCGGACGCCACTATAAAAACTACAAAATCCGTTCAGTAGTTTTTGAATGAGAGTAACGAATATTTATCATAGACGTCCGTAAAAATTTTACAAACTTTCGTGTTTTAGCGCTAAGGGATATTTTACAGACGCTGAAAATATTTTCAGAAGACGGAAAATAGAACGGAATGCCAGGTAGACTCCACTGACAAGAGGACGGAGTTTTGATTCAAAGATAATGAAAAAAATTTTTTACTAAGTTTTTCATTTATAAGTTAGGTACATAATTATTATGTACGATACTGAGCATTCTTATATTTTACTTTAGTTTCCCGAGCGCAACAAACGTGAAGACATGTATGTATAATTATCGCCCAGGTGAACGACTTAGACAACTTATAATTTACTACTGCCTCTACTTGCACTTCAATGAACTTCTTACATGTCGCTGTGGTGTAAAATTACATTTTAACTACTATCAAATTACCGTACGCGATCCTCTCGGTGTTGTTCCCTGGATATTGTCATGTTTTTATTACCATTATGTAGTGCGTGTCTCTTTTAATTAAGTTTTCCAACGTCCACGTTCACTGGATACTTGCCCTAAGTATCTAAATGAAAAAAAATGGCTTTCATACAAATCGATTCGATAATGTTATCGTTAAAAATAAAACAATATGAATGCATTAATCTTTTCTTGGAAAACAATAATAAAAATATTTTTTGACATAGAATACAAAGACACTTATAAAATAATACGTATGAAAAATACGTCAGATTATCACAGAATCACTCATTTCCCACTTCATTTTCACCACTTTCAGTACTTTTGGCTTGCAACAACCATACAACAATAATTTACATCATCTTACGATTACTATTTAAATTACACTTCATTCCTATCTATTTACGAACCTAAACGAATATATACATGAATTGTATAGTCCTATTCTTATTACCGTGGTTCTGATAAGACTGTGGAGATATCGATGGATTTCGCTGATAACGTACTTTCGGTACTACTCGTTGCTTGGGTTGAAATGCTTTGTGCCAGTGAATATGGCGTCGTGGACTCTTCAATCACGTCTGATCGCGACTGGAATCCGTTCTGGAGACTTTGGAAGGCGGGCGTCCCGTGCACAGTGACTGTGTCATGGGGATTTGCAGTGATTGTGTTTATGATGCTGTTGATATTATTTAGATGATCTGTTCCCGAGTTGCTGGAAACTGTGACCGTATTCTGCGGTACAGTTGTCACAGCATTGCCCATTACTGAAAATGCGTAGTGCGAAAGTTGTTGCTGGTTGTTGTTGTTGTAGTTCGCCCCATCATCTACCGTCAGTTCACTAGAGACTACGTGCTCGTTGTTATTTGGCGATGGATGAATCAAAATAGGCACTCCAACTGGAACCCTTATTGGTACTCTAACTGGATATGGAACCCCAACCGGCACGGGTACTTTCTTCATAATTGGGTAAGGTTTCGGCACGTAAACCGGCACCTTTTTCTCAACTTCAACTTTTTCAGGCACTAGCACCCTGAATGGAACTGGTACTTTCTTTTCCACTTCGACAGGATAGGGGACTTTCTTCTCAAACGGTACAGGTACTGGATGCGGCACTCTAACGGGATAAGGCTGTGGAACTGGTACCCTTACGGGAACATGTTTGATCACCTCAACCGGCTCTTTCACGGGTACTGGAACTTTAGTCTCGACAGGGTACGGTTGCGGCACTAGAATCCTAACAGGGACCGGATAGGGTACTTTTTTCTCCACAGGCACTGCTACTGGGTACGGTTTAGGAACGGGAACTTCAACTTTCACGGGGTACGGCACTTTCTTTTCGATATGCACTGGCACTGGCTGAGGCACTTTCACTTGCACGTGTTTGATCACTGGCACATGTTGCACAACAGGATAAGGTTTCGGGACGTACTCCTTCTCGATAACCTTGACGGGTACGGGGTGCGGTACTTTTACTTGTACAGGGTATGGGACCCTGTGCTCTACTTTGACGGGCACTGGGAAAGGCACCGGAACAGAAACTTGCTTCGGCACTTCCACGCGGACCGGCTTCTCCACAGTCTTGATGTAGCGGTGGTGGTGGTGGTGATGGTGATGCTTGATTTTCGTGAGGATTTTCATCGGATAGCTCTCGTCGGTCTGGTAGTCCCCGTTATTGTGCGTCGTGTGTACGACCGGTTTTCCTCTGTAACCAGAATACACATGCGGTTTCAGTTTCTTTGTTTTTCCCACGTATATAATATTTTTCCTGGCAGCTGTGGTAGCTGCGGTGGGACTAGGAGAACTTGGCACAGGGAGCAGACCAAACGATTGTAAGAACATCATGCGTTTATTCTCATCGGGGGATTCATTCGATTCGTTCACAAAGTAGACTTCCGATCTATCTGATCTTCTACTACGAATAGGAATCTGTTGAGGTTTCCTTACTTTTTTTACCGGATAGTGCGAAGGAACTATGGGGACCCAGTCGTTCGGCTCGAAGGTAGAGAAGTTGGCAGTCGCTGGAGTCGTTGGTTTTTTCTTGGGCACCCGCGTGACTCTTCGGTACGGAGCTCGGGTAGATGGATTGGCAGTACTGGCATCGTTGACGTTGTCAGACAGAATGATTTTAATGTGATTGCTTGCCGAAGAATTCAATTCATTGTCAGTGTTAGTGTAATTGTTCGAAGTGTTGGTAACGTTTCCAGTTACATTTGAGGCTTTGAGTTTTTCAAGAATATGTTTAGGCCAGATTCTTTTGGTTCTTAAGTATCTCGTGGTGGTTGTGGCCGCAGTAGTAGTGGTGGTTGTGGTAGTGTTCACGAAGTGTGGTGGTCGGACAAAGTCAGCGCGTATTCCATTGATCGTCTCAATTGGTAAACTGAACTTGGGACTCTTATGTGAGATCGAAGGCTTGCTAGTCGAAGCGGCGAACACGAGCTGTTGGTGTTTCGGGTAGAGAGTATTTCTGTTTGGAGGTAGTGGAATAACTTTCTGGATTTTGTAAACGGAATTTGAGTGGAGCTTCACTTGTTTCGGGTACGGAGGCCTGTGGGGTGATACATTTTGTATCTGTCCGATGTAGAGGCGCGATAGCTCAACATATTTCGGTTTTCCATGTTTGTCTGGGGTTGGGTTGATTGGTGGCTTGCTGGGCGGCCGCTGGTCGGGTTGCGTGTGGTTGGTCGGCGTGGGTGGTGGCGTGGACGGCGGAGCTACGTACTTTGGGCCATCTATGATTGTGACAGCTCTGTTCTTCGCCTCGGTAGCGAGTTGATCTGTCTTCTCCTCATAGGTGTAGAAGTGTCCCGTCGCGCCAACCTGATTGACGACGATCGCTAACGCATAGATCAGGAATGCCGTCTGAAATAAAAAAGAAGAAAAATGTTTTAAAACTCATTAATTTAACAACGCACTTATACCTAAATATTTAAATTAGTAGTCCGAGTTGTCCCTGCTTAATTAAATGCATAAGGCATGTAATTAAAATTGTACCTACCTATATAAAATTAACATAATAACAACACGCGATCACTATCATTAACGTAAATAATATTGAAGGTATCAATGATAGATAACACTATTCTGTTAAACGTTTCCATAATTGCGTGCAGAAACTAAAACGTATTGAAGATAGTAAAAAAGCTGTTGATAAAAAGACCATGTGTTCTTGTAGATTAAGTTAATAAATATTTCATGAACGTGAAACAATGAACGCCTTCCCGCCCGGCGTATTGTGTGCCTGCAGAAAAACAACGTACACGCAACATGTTCTTAGAGTCCCTTCCGTATCCGTAAATACAATAAACATTTTAGAATTTGTTTTTCAGTTTAAATTGTTTATGTTTTAAGTTTGTCACCTATTACTATAAATTATTATACCCATACATATTTTTAGAACAGTGGGAAATGAAGTATAAAATTACTATGCATATTTGAGTATAATGGGAAAATTTGATTATTTAAGCTACCTACCTATTTAATATGTTCTAGATGAACCAAGTTATCGTCGGATCATTTTCAGTTATATCCTATCGTATTATCTTTTATTAAAAAAAAAACATTTTTTTGTTCGAGTCTTATACTTATTATTAAAGGCCTCTAAAAACTCAGGTTCTTAAAAAGTTTTCTCCCTATTACTTATACCACACAGAAACATTTTATTTGATCTTCATCATATTTTTATTCCATGATATTTATCTCACAAAGTAATAGTTGTTTGTATGCGAATTCGAGTTTCCGTGAAGAGAGTCAAGCTCTATGACGAGCTATAAGCTATAAGTAATTAGAACATAATTGATAATGTGATGTCGGTACCTATAGTAAAGTAAATACACAGCAATAAGAAATATTTATACTGTATGTATGTATAACAATTAGGAAAGGAATGTTACATTTTGAATTTTATAAATGGATGGAGTTAATAAAAGAGCGGTATTATAAATAAAATACTAATAATGTGATAATATTGTTATTGTCACTAAAATAAAAAGATTTATTGAAAAAGAAGCTTACAATCATCTTACAATAAAATGTTTAAATTAGGTTACTTAGTAGAAAAATTAAATAATTTAACTAATAAATTAGAGAAAAGTAGTCCTTGGAGAGTAGTAGGTAGAGCCCATTATTATAACATACCAGCATTATTATTAACATCACTGCACTGAAGATTAATTAAAGCAACTATAATTAGGTAACTCCATTAAAATTCACTTTTTCCACATCACGATAATTATACATTACTGACACCACATGTTAATCACTAAATACTATTTCACTTTATCCATAAAGGGGTACACATTTTTCAAAAAGAACTTCACTGATTTTTCTTTGTATTTTTTATACGTTTCCATAATTGGAGTTCCTTTTCACTATTTCCGTTACTGAAAGCGCGGTGCTTCCGCCATTTTTAGTTTCCCGCCAAAAGTTCGCGAAACTTCTTTTTTTTTATTGCGTTTCGTTTTACCTACCGATAAATGCTGCATATTGCGTCGGCGGCCAGTTGCAGACTAGCACGTAATGGTTGGCCGTAGGAAGCGCCACTAACTTATATAGCGTTCGTAATGGCTGGATGGGCTTTGGGCCGCGAACTTTCTCTGCCAATGTCAGTATCAAATCAGTAGCGGAGGGTATCACCACCACCCTATCGTTCGTTTAGGGTTCAATAGAAATAACATTAAATAAGAAAAAATAAAAATCCCCGCTACAATACCATTACTTGATCCTTCCCTTCAACAACTAGAAAAGAGCTGATACTCTTCAAATGGCTCAAGATATTTTCTTGGATCATAGCTGAACACTCTCGCTCGATTGCAAACAAAAAAACACTAGATCAAAATCGGCGCATCCGTTTAGGAGCTACGATGTCACAGACAGACAGACACACACGTCAAACTTAAAAACTCACCTCATTTAGTTAAAAAGTAAATTGTTTCGACATGACAGTCAAAGTGACTATGGGCTTCCCGATATCGTATTGTCTTCTACCAAAATATCGCTTTCACCTGAAACCACAGAATATTAATAATCCTATTCTTAAACCAATCAATGCCTACAACAAGCGTACAACGTGGTACAACCATGGTACAACTTATGAGGGCGTCCCATTGTCGTCGTCGGTAGCGTAATGGTATAATAACCGTTGCTTCCCCAGTCAGGTGGCGAGTGTAGGTTTGAGTTCTGGCACTTAAAATGTGTTTTCGATTTTAGAATTCAAATTTACCAGAGTAAATACGTTTATTCGACACTAAAGTCAATTAAAAAATATATATGAGGAAAAGGGAAACCTGAGTCTGAACTTGAAGCTTAAGTAAAGTCGACCAACAACCCGTGCAGGGCAAACATGCCTTAAAACGCGCTGGCCTAGAGCGTTTTAAGGCCTGTTTACCCTGAGTTAAGGGTAGGTTTCAATCAAACTCGTATATCGGTCGAGACCGTAGACATATAATTTCTTTGTTTTTCTAGTACAGATAGAAATGACAAAAAGATTCAGGGGCGCATTCGGCCAAGCCCGGAAACGTGCGGATTATCTTAACAAACGTAACAGATGAACATATTAGTAGATACGCAATAAAACGGTCGGTACGGTCTTTAAAGTCAACATTATGGTTGATGATGAGTTTTTACCGATTACGTCAAAAACAAAGATTTTAAAGTTTAACCTAAATTGATTACCCTATCTACACATGCGTGCAAATAATTCAAAGCCAAGTCTCCGAGTCTTAAATATCGTAATTAATGTAACATCCAAATTAACCAGACAGTTGAATTCGCCTGAAAAAGTAATGACTCAATCCTAGAATATTTCAATCATTCATTTAATTACGTCTTGTATGTAATCTTCATAAACATTAAAACTGGCAAAAAATTAACTACGTAATATAGTTTAATGAGGAAACTCTTGTTAGCTGAAAGGTAGTGAAAAATGGATTAGGAGAGGATACTTTAAGCAAACAAACTTATAAATAATCAATAAAATCAGAAGTGAGTTTTCCGCCGAGTTACCCAATGGCCGACTGAAAACTGGCACGAATTAACGTCATGCATTTCTTCGCTTCCTTCCGCCCTAAATAGGAACAGTCCGTTATGCAACCAAGTATAATTTGCACGCAAATATCGAAGCCAATTTTCTTAGTGCGACACGCGTGATGCCCTCACGCCAGCGGCCGTTCAGGCAACATAACGAGGATTCTGTGCTAACTGATAGCTTTTTATTCAATTTGCCCGTAAGAAATTCGTTTCTCACTTCTTTTTAATAACTTTCCTTTTTTCTTTGATCTACCTAGTACAATATTAAATATTGCACACAAACTATAGTGGCAAAGCGCTAATAGCGCGTGCGTCAATAACTGCTTGCTTTCCGCTTCTTATGAAAATCATCGCCTTAGTTTACACTAGACACTACATAGTCACACTACCGTGCGTGCTTTCCATTCCAAGTTTGGCAACCGGAATATGAACGGCTAGTTTTGGATGATGGTTAATTTAATATGTGGGGATATAAGGGGCACCCCATAATCACAGAAGTATTATAATGGTTAAGGTCAGATTCACAGTCACACACGGCTATCTGACTGACCCCAAACTAGGCGGAGCCTGTACAATGATGCGTGTCATATAAAAATAAACACTCATACATAACAATTTTTAATTCAGTTTACGAATCGTTTCGTAGTTCATGTCTATAATGGCGGTTTCTCAATCATAGTATTCAGAATCATCAAATCTTAACTTCAGAAAGAACGTACTCGCACACTCTTTAAAAAGCTGATGTAATTGTTTTTTTTTTTGTTTTATGAGCCAAAACTTGGCAAACATGGATAAAATGTGATGGATAGGAATTAGTATATCTCGAAATGGTTTTTGATTTAGGCACCTATTTCATGGGAGACAAAAGACTAAAGGGACGCAGTTATGCGCAAGAGTGAGCGCGGTGTATTTGTTTCTCATTCTAACGCATAACTGCGTCCCTTTCGTCTTCTATCTTTTGACTACCGTGAAATATCCCTCGTAGAATAACAAAAAAACAAAAACAAACATACCTACCCCATTGCTTCAGGAAAGCAGCATTTGGTACTTACGCGATATCACGGGAAAATTCTCGGCGCAGATGAAAATATAAATAACAATGCGGAATAAATGACAAGTTACTGTATTTCCTTCAATATCTTTAGCCTATACTTGTCGTCCGGGAACCTCATCTTGACGAGCTGCCGGATCTCCTCGCAGGTATACTGGGCCAGCTGATCCCTGCTCCCGTTCCACAGTTCGGCGATCTCCAGAAGCTGCGCCTTCAAAAGCTGCGGCATCTTCGTTTCGTGAATTTTGACCACACGTTGATTTTCTCCCCGAGTTCTATTGGCTCCTGGATGAATGAAACATTTTTTATTGCATACAGACGAAAATACACATTGCTACTTGTTTGTAAAGCTATTCTCTAGGCAGAATTTTGTTATCAAATGCAACCACAAGGATGAACATTCTTAGATTTTCGCGGTTGTTAAAACCCCGTGAAAATGTGTTAGTGCAACCTCAAGGACGTTATAAGTAGGTACTATACATACCTACCTACTATAAGTCTCAGAATAACAAACCAAATTATTCCTCACTGTATAATATATGGTAAAAAAGATTAGCTAAAATCAGTAATAAAGAATTGATTAGTTGATTTTTACAAATGTATTCAATGTTTTATTTGATTTTCCTATACAGTTATGCACAAATTCAGTAATTCAAAGTATTTAGAGCCCGATGCCCAATATTTAGCTTGACGCCACTCATGCCTACTTGCTCCTACTGCTTATTTTTTGTGCTGTTCGTTTATTTTTTAGAATAAATCATTATCATCATTATCAGTCACCTATTCAAGTTCGAGATGGCTATATAATATATGCTCTCCTGTAAATTTATGACCCTTTTCTACCATGTCGTACGTGCTAAGCAAAGAGGATATAATAAAACTGACGTTTTAGTGCTAAGGTTAAACCTACCGGTATCTTCTGGATACGAGATGCAATAGCCCCAGCCACTAACACTACCGAATTTTTTAGAGTAACAAACATTATAGTCGAATTAGCATGTTCGGATTATCTGCTTATTGCTCAGAATTTTCCACCAGGTACCAAAAGTATGTTATTACAAAAAATACTTATACATGTAAAATGGCATAAGTGTATAATTTGCTGTTAATATAATATTGAGGTACTAACCAGGTAGTAACTATTGACGTATTTAGATCAGCATAATAGTTTGTGAATGTTGGCAAATGGGCAGTGGTCTCGTCATTTTGATGTCAGAATAGCGGGCCACTTTCATAATGAAATTTCCTTAAAATCGTTAAGGTATTAACGTTTCTATCAAAGGTAGAAATCAGTAGAATGCAGGTAGTACCTGTCCATGCTATTAATGTTTCAAATTGTTAACTTGGTCCCGTGATTCTGACGTTCATC
Source organism: Teleiodes luculella (assembly GCA_948473455.1). Lineage (NCBI taxonomy): Eukaryota > Metazoa > Arthropoda > Insecta > Lepidoptera > Gelechiidae > Teleiodes > Teleiodes luculella. Next base: position 2,840,697 of record OX419599.1, on the reverse strand, counting down.
CGAATGCGGCTTTCCAACCTCACTCACTGCTATAAGTACTATAACACCCTTGTGCAACCTATATTAGTGCATCGACACGTTATATAGATATTTGACGTCTCTTTTCAAATCACTATTTGTTGTCCTTTCCTTTTTATACTTAAAAGCGTGAAAAAGACGTATCGAAGTCATAAATAGAATCAGCCCTAATGATAGTCTATTATATTAATGCTGTGATTAATCTAGTAGATAGAATACTAATAAAATGATACCTCGAACAGAGCCAAGATCTCTTCAACAATATCTTCCATTCGCACAGCTAGCATATACACAAGTTCCTCCTCAATAGGCCTGCCGTCCAGAAAGATCCTGTCCAGGATAGCCTGGCACAGAGCCTGAATTAAAGTGCAGAGAGACATCTCATACATTCTGGAAGGCAGGACGTTGAACCAGCTAGCTTTCAGGTCTCTCATCAAGGATGTAGCTTTGTTGATAGACATGTCGAATTCTTCGTACGTTGCGTGCGTCCATGGTGACGAGTCTGTAAGATAAAATGTATATTTTGTAAAGCCTGATCAAAGAAATAAAAAATCTGCTCTGGGGGCGCCACGTGTATATTTTTACGACTATGGCAACAATTTCCCTTATTAAATTTGTTCCATTGAAATTCCGCAATATGGCGAGGTTTTTTACTTCTCTGGTCGGGCTTTATAAGGCTGCTATTTCACGGGAGACAAAAGACGAAAGGGACGCAGTTATGGCCAAGAGTGAGCGCGGTGTATTTGTATCTCATTCTAACGCATAACTGCGTCCCTTTCCCGTGAAATACCAGCCTTAGGGTTAGGATATAAATAACATCATGTTTCCTATATTTTAGTTATGATAGTTATGTATTAGTATATTCATAGTTATATATTAGTGATATTGTATTATATAAGTATCTACGTATTATTATTTAGTTTAATGTTAAGTATTTTATGTAAATACTATTTGTATGTATTTTATCTTAAACATACTATTATTTATGCCGCCAACCCGCAATGCACTACTCCATTCAAACGATTTTCTTAAACTTAGGTTGCCTGGTAGAGATTGCTACCTTAGCAATAAGGCCGCCTATTGACTCAATTTTGTTTATGTACTGTATTATTTATGTGTTTTCTGTATTGGTGTCAATAAAGAATATTTGTATTGTATTGTTGTATTGTATATAGAGGCGGCTCGGTACGGTACGGTACGGATCGGTGCAGGATATCCAACATAAAGAAACTGGTAAAATTGTCTTTATTAACAATCAATGCTTTTGAGTTTTCAGGACGTTCAAGCCCGTATGAGCCAGTCCAGGTAGTCTGTACCGATAAGTCCTAACCTGTTTATTTATGCGATCTGAAGTGCACTTTATTGTAAGGGAGCTAGGGTTGCTATTTATTTGAATTATGTCATGTTGGGTAGTCTGTACCGATAAGTCCCAACCTATTTATTTATGCGTGAGCGCATATAATAATCCGCGTTCGCATCCGTGGATGTGAAAAAACCGGCATCCGAACATCCCTGGTTCGTACGTCTGCCTTCGAAGCACGGGGTTGTGGGTCCGAATCCCGCCCTGGGCGAAGTTTAGTGTGATGAGCACTTGTGTCTGATGTTGTATATATGTATGCATTTGTATTGTAGTTGTCCGACACCACTCTGACACCCATAGTACAGGGTCTGTCTAGTTTTGGGTTCAGATAGCCTAGACTAACACATATAGAAAAAACTTACCTTTCGCTTCAATACTTTGTATGATGGCATTTTTCCGGTTCTGTAAGTAAAGAGACACCTTCTCAAGTCCCAGCACCCTGAGATCTTGAATGCTCTCAAGGAGCACTACCGTTAGCTGGTCTGCTAAGTTACGTGGTAGGGTATTCTTCCAGGGTGGACCAAGCAGTCCGTGAGCTAGGTAGAAACAGTTGTTGAAGAATAAAGCTGAAAAAAAAACCTAAAATGTATTTAAGAAAAAACTTTTAAATTCCAAAATTCAATAATTATTTATTCATTATAAGCTCCCTTAATGACGTTATTTCTGAAGTAAATAAGCTTTGCTCAAACCAATACTGGCTTTTGATAAAAACTAGCATCTCGCCCCGCGGCTTCACTCACGATATAAATAGATCCTGTCGATATTTTCCCGCGGTAAAATGTAACCTCCGCGCTATTTAACGGACCCCCACACTGGCGTATTTGTAACGTCGCCGACGCGACTTCGACGCGACGCCAGCGCTGGCCGTCGCGCATACAGTCATAGGCAGGAAAGCGAGTGAAACAAAAGTTGTATTCACGAAAAAACGCAGCGCTGCTGGCGGCGGCGGCGTCGTCGTGTCAGCGCTCGCGCTACGACGACGTTGGAAAGACGCTAGTGTGGGGGGTCTGTTAAAACCTGGTAAATATTCCATAGTTTCAGAATAAGAGACAGAGAAATAAAATGCTTTAATTTTGCAATCATAATAAGTAAGTAGTTCAGATACCTACCGCTACGTATACATAATCAGGCATGCGTGTGTCACTTCGTTGTGAGATATGATCGCCGATGCACCAGAGAGAGAGGCGCGATAGAAAGGGAGGCAGCTACTTCGTGTTTTTAGCTAGTGCCATGCGATCTGAAGTGCACCTTTATTGTAAGGAAGCTAGGGTTGCTATTTATTTGAATAATGTTGTTAAGTGAACCTTCTGTAGGGACTACTATTTGGTATTCTGTGGTTATATCAAGCAGAGAAACAATATAAATACAGTGTAAACTCTATATAACGACACTGAAGGGACTGTGCATTTTATGGCGTTATAGAGAGTTGTCGTTAAATGGAGGGAGAGAAGAAAAATCAGAATTAGTAAAAGAAAAAGTTTTTTTTTTCATATCTTGCGATATTGAGAATAGTCTTAAGGTATAGATAATCAATTACTTCTGAGTATTAGTCATGGTCAAAAACAGTCTACACGTGCAAGCAATCCCAATTTGGAAACAAAAGAAGAATTTCTTAGAAATTTCGGTATGCATGATGCCGACAGTCGAGTTTATTGCGGGCTAGGATAGCAAAGCAACAAAAGAACGTACACAGCTGCACAGTTTTTACTCATTTTAGCAACTCAAAAGGTACTTTTAATTACTCAATTGTTGTTATTGAGAGTGGATGTGATGCTATGTAGAGTGTATCATTGTATGGTAGACAAGCTAAACCAACTAAAGTCAATTGATTTCGACGCTTTAGAGAGTTTGTCGTTAAATCGAGTGACGTTACATGGAGTTTACACTGTATTTAAGTTTCTAAGGAATTCATTAATTATTCCATCTTTTCTGTTAGCTATTTTCTACCCTTAGATTGCCTGGAAGAGATTACTAACAAATATTTTTATAAACATGGCTGTTTTTAAAATAATTTTGCTTATTATTACATAGCCTTACCAATATCCAAGGGACAGCACTCCAAATTTATTTTAAACTTTTTAGGAACAGCACACTGGTACATCACAGCAATATCTTTTATGTAAACAACAAGCTGTTTTCTGTATTTGTCTGGAAGCTTTGCACTTTCCTCAAGATGTTCTACAATCATCGTCATAATTCTTTTGACATTCTGGGAGATTACACATCTCGGCAGAAATAGTGGCTTGTTCAGATCCCACAACACTTCTTTCTCCATTTCAAGTATAGATTCATTTGATGCAGTTATGGCACCAACCGTTACTGTGCCACTGGATAAACTTTCATTAAGCAACTTGCGAATATCTGACAGTAATTTATCACACTTCTTGTTGTACAATACACATTCAGTGTCATTTACATACTTGTTGAGAGGTGATTGCTCCGCATCAACAAACTTTAGCTCTATAAGGAACTTGTTGAATGAATCTAACTCAACAACAATGTTTTTGTAGTTCTGGTAACTGCTATCACAGGAAGGCAGGTTAGTTCTAATGCAGTCTTCAATGATCTTGTGGAAAAATTTCTCCCTGATTGAGTCGGCAAACACTTCAATAAATTTCTTACCGTTATCAAATTGTGAGCCCAAAGTTGATTGAAGAAACTCAAAAATTGCAGTTAAATTATTAAAGATTGTTTGGTAGTTAGGCTTTTGGGAATCATTCAAATCTATCTTTATGTTGAATGTTATGGCTCCAATGTGTTCTTCGCTGAAGATCTCACAGTTATGTCTTATTACGTTGTGTAACAATTGGTCGATGAAGAAGTGTGAAAACAGGCCTAGTTCAGCGTTGAGGCGATCTGTTGCATACAGGGTTTTTAGAACTTTTTGAATAAAGGCAGGATCGCTTTGTTGTACAGACAATGAGTATGTAAGGGTATGCAAAGCTTTTTTTTCCTCCCAGCTAAAAATATCTTCCCATTCCATACTTAACTGAGCACAATATAAAGCCAATTGATTTTCAGCCTGGGCCTTGATGTTCGACAAGGCTTTAGCTACATTACCCTCGAATTTAAGACTTTTCAATTGCTCTTGCAGATGTTTTACTGATAACATCGCTACTTGGTAGTTAAACCGGGAAAAATCCTGATTAGCATAATGCAGAACATCTTTACCTTCGGCTACTATTGACAGTTTGTTTAACAGGTCGTATGAATCGTTTACTTTATTCCAGCTAGTTAAAAATTCATCATCATTTTCCACTAAGCTTTTAACTTCATTTGTTAGTTTATTGAAGTCGACAATTATATTACCTTTCCTGTTTTTGTAGTTGAGTTGCTCCAAGCTCTTTGTAGGCGAGAAATTAACGTAAGTATCAACTACATTTTGTTGTAAAGCGAAATATAAAAGCTGTACTCTTTCAGTAAGGTCTTTTACCTTGGGTAGCAGCTCATCACGATGTTTTTTCTGGTCCTCAGTGCTAACTTTCTCAACTTCTTGGAGCACTGCACTTAGTAAAGTCATTTTTAACTTTAATTGGGTCGATCAAACAGTTCTTTTGTTTGTTTTACGAGTTAAAACCACCATTAAACACGAACAAAACCACGAACAAAACAAATTCGGTCAGCCCCCGTCCGTTTTTCAAATCAAAATCATAGCCTGTTCCGATTCTCGTTGAAAGTGTTTTCGGTACGAATTTTGTAATGAACCTTATAGTAAGACGATAAGGTATGTAATCAATTAATCATAAAATGATAGATAGCACGGTCAAAACACTTTTACCATATGTCAGAAAGCACCCCAAATTGCTGTCACGCGCGTTTAGAGTATATAGATACGTTTTATTTACATACTACACAATAAAGAAGTTGTGAATTAAATTATTAGAAGTAATTGTTTTCCGTTTTACAAAACAAGTTCTCGTACTCTGAATAAAAAAGTGACGAGATAAATGTTGTTTTTATTTATACTGATTTAATGCTCGATGATCACTCAGTAAAAAAAATTGCTTATCGTTTATAGGTTTTGAACAAACTTTTTAAAGTCGCGCTTCTTTCCCCAGCGGGGTAGACAGAGCGGTAACCACTTCCTTCCTACGTATGCAGACACAATTTTTTTGCCAAATTTTTCGAAATTGCTACTGTTGTTTGTGCTAATAGCTGTTAAAAATATTACTTACTAGTTGTTGATATACCTACCCAGCCAGACTGGGCATTTAAGCGTTTGTTGGGTGGTTAGACGAACGCTAACATGGGGTAGGTATATAATATATGTTCTTTACGCTACATTCCTTTCATGCTATACCTATAACTGAACTCAACTCGACAAAGAACTTTAATAGCGGTTGCTAAGCTTTTGTTTGTTAAATCAATTAAGTGGGTGTCACATTGGATAAGGTGGATATCTAAAGAGTTTGAGTGTTTTTTTACTCTTATTTAAACAAAACCCCGTGAATTAGTGCGATGGTAAATGACAGCGAGATTGAGTGCCTCAAGGTAGAGTTAGAGCATGAAAAACAGTGCAGGTTCGTATGGCAGAGACGGGTTAGTAACATTTTTAGAATAATATCGCATGTGAGAATAAGTAAACGATATAATCATAAAGGTATGTAGGTACCACAAGTTACGAGTAAAGAGTAACTTACCTACCATCTTACTGAAAGGAAGGTCTGTTTTTTAACGCAAGTTCGAATTTACCCTAAAATGAATGATACCCTTTAGATTTTTTGTTTAATTAACATATTTTTATATCCTACCATAAAAAAAAACTAATAATATCGTTTTCTCTGTCAGAGACGCAGCGGCCTGGCAGAATGGCGAGCTGGAGAAGCAAATAGTGTCGATGCAGGAGGAGCTTCGCAAGAGCGAGTACCCCTGGGACTACGACCTGGATCTGCAGAAGGAGAGCCTCCGCCACAAACAGCTGATCGACGCCGTCGAGGAACTGAAGGCGCAGCTGCCCGTACTCAAGGAGAAGATCAGGAACGCCAAAGTCTGTGGACCAGGTCAGACGCCTTACATAGTAGAGTAGGATATAAGCACTTTACTTATTGCACACTAGGATAGGACATAAGGCCAGGTAAGTAGAGCGGCTTTCCATCCTCTCTGGGAATAGGGCAATGACCGTTCACGCGTGCGGGACAGACGAAGTGCAGCTGTCGTGCGTATACTACGAGTATTTGTCCTGTTGGTGGATAATTAGTAATAGGTCCTTCATGGTATTTTGACAGCTAGGTAAGGGATATTATTTTATTACAGTAGTCAGTCAGGCTACGGGGCTGGAGAGCGCTACTTACTACGTTGTTCGTGAGAAGAGATGCTCAAAAAAGTATTAAATGCGACATGATAACGATGACAGAAATACGATTCTTATGTCGATTACGATGGTTATTACGAATCTCAAGCTTCTCGCGCGTTTGATACTGGGGCCTAAGCGCACTTTGATACAGGGCCTACAGTGTAATTTTACAAAGTGTCGTTATTATGTGGGCAGCCTTATTGCTAAAATTATCTAAAATGTATTTTAAAATCGCACATATATTTTTAGGATTTAGATCATAAACGGTTACTAGGTACCATTATAATATAATAATACTACTTATGTACTTATTATGAAATATATTTTTTCTTTCAGACTGTAAACTGAAACACGATGATCTCAACATAAACCTGGATATCTTAACACCGGTAAGTTATGTATGATTTAGCAAAAGAGAGGGATCAAACACGAGGGATCTTCGACTTAAAAGAAGGACCAACATCCTATCCTATCTGTTGTTACCAGAAACGCTGAGAAAACATGTGGCTTTATAAACCTGACCAGAATAATAAGAAACCCGCTCTGAGGGCGCGGACGTGTACTATTGTAAAATTACCTAGTTAGTTTCTTTGAAATTCCGAAATATGCCGAAGTTTTTTATTTGTCAAAGTAAAAAGTAAAAGTAAAAAGTATTTATTCAAGAAAACATTGGATTTGTTTATACAATTCTCACTGATTCTCACACTAGGATACCCTGTGTTGTGAGTAATCAGCCTCTTCCTTGGGACAATTTAATTTGATTGTTTTCAGACGCAGCTGACACAAGAAATAACATAAGAAAGTTAAAAAGTAAACAAATAAAATGTAAATAAGATGTACTTCATATAATTTGATGTATGTGTGAATATAAATGTGTCACGGAATTACTTTTCTTATTTTTGGCAATAACCGAACAAGAGTCTCAAACACCTGGCCCAAGCATTTATGAATTTTAATTCATCATCATAATTTCGGTTAAAAGACGGTCCATTGCTGGATAAATAGGAGGGGTACTAATTTGTAAATCTGGTGTGTCGTCAGGCCGAGTTGTTGCGCACAGTGAAGAAATTCGAAAGACTCAAGACAGACCTCATCAGCACGCTGCGCAGCAAGGAGTGGCGCCTGGATTCAGAGTCCAAGGTTGATTTGATATGACCACATTTTTATACAGCTTTTTCATAATCTACCTATTGTGTTAGCCGCGATGGTATTTTGAAACATTACAAATTAATATTTTGCGAGGGAAAAATTTAATAGGATAAGATTATGTACCTACTCCTCTTCTCGGAGGGGTAAACAGACACTACATCCTTCCATTAGCCACGACCCAGACATACATTTGATATCTTTCCATTTATACATTTAATCATGTATACCTATCGGTTTAGATTTTATGATGTCAACTATTTTATCGTCTATTATTTTATTGATAAAGGTATTTGCTTGTTGTTTGAAGTTGTTTATTTGTCGTTCGTAGTTGTTCGTGCGCGTGCACGACCAGAAGACCTACCTCCAGAACGAGCTGATGATCTGCCAGCAGAACATCTCGCGGCTGCAGAAGAACACCAGCTACTGGCCTTCGTAAGCACACTATTGTTTTCAGAGACAGCTTCAAAAAAAAAACATAACTAGATAGACGGCCCCCGTAGCCCAGTTTTAGTGCACCTGCCAATGAACCACAGAGGCCCAGGTTCGAATCCTGCCGCAAACATTTGTGTGATGAGCACTTGTGTTTGCCTTGTCTGAATTTTGTATTCGTATATGTATGAGTTGTTAACAAAACAACAACATAATGTATACGTATATCAGCTGTCTGACTGTGACACCCATAGTACAGGCTGCGCCTAGTTTGGGGTCAGATGGTCGTGGGCGAGATCTCCCCATGTATTTATTTATTTAATGACGGAGGGAGATGCGTTGTCTGTCTACCTACAACGTGAATCAAATAACGCAAAACCTCTCGGATGATAAGTCAGGTGACTGGCCACTTTGTATAACAAGTTGAATTTTAATTTTGAGATTTCAACAGGTATGTTCCTTAGGGAAAGTTGCTCAATTTCATGGGTACTACCACTATGTTGCGGATAAACAACCAGTTAAATTTCACGGTGTAATTAATATAAAGCCTGACCAAAGAAATTAAAAACCTGCTTTGGGGTATATATTTTTACAATTTCTCTTATAAAATTAGTTCTATTGAAATTCCGCAATATGGCGGTTTTTTATTTCTTACGGTGATGGATTTAAGAATGAATTTACTCAAAAGTGAGTTGGCGCGACGACACAGACACCGGTAACGCCGCGTCACTCGCGTCACTGTCGGATGCCTCCAAAGTCCACCTTAAATACATCACTTTAGAGTCCATTATCCTTTTCCGTGTCGCAGCGTCAGTGTCGCTGTCGCTCGGTTCGAACGGCTACCTTTAAATAATGTTTTGTGTTCCAGTAACTTCCCGCGCAAGGCGGACGAGCGCGTCCTGGACCCGCGGCGCGCGCCCGTGAAGGCGTTCGGGGAGCGCCTGCCGCCCATACCCACCAAATGATATTCCTCCGCGCCCTCCTCGCCCCGCTCCCTCTACTCCCCCCCTCGCTCGCCCGACACTTCCTCCTACTGTTCCTATTGGAGCGCTTCCAGCTCCGATGGTATACCGCTGCCTTGACACAAATATTGCTGTGCTATATTTTAACAACACCACCTTTCCAGAAACTTTATTTTACTGATGACGCCTAGCGGTATTGCATAGGTAAATTTGACCAGGCTAGTTCTTTTTTTTCATTTTTAAGCAACCTAGACGAGTTTCTAGATGCTACTCATAGAGGTAGATTTTTTTTCTGTATGTATGATGCTAATAGGGTCCTCTCCTCTCACGTTTTTCACCGTTCGATATAACCAAATGAGAATTCTTCCTTTTAAGATTAGTCAAAATATTCGTTTATTTTATCACCACTATTTATGATATTCCTCCGCGCCTTCCTCGCCCCGCTCCCTCTACTCCCCCCCTCGCTCGCCCGACACCTCCTCCTACTGTTCCTATTGGCCGGTTGGTTCCGTATAGCTCCGATGGTATATCGCTGCCTTGACACAAATATTGCTGTGCTATACTTTAACACCACCTTTCCAGAAACTTTCTTATTTTACTGATGACGCCTAGCAGTATTGCATAGGTAAATTTTACCAGGTTAAGGCTAGTCCTGTTTTTTTTTCATTTTTAAGCAACCTAGACGAGTTTCTATGCTACTCATAGAGGTAGATTTTTTCTTCTATGATGCTAAAGAGACCTCTCACGTTTTTCACCGTTCGATATTAGCCAAATGACTATTCTTTATTTTTAGATTAGTCAAAAAATTCGTTTATTTTATCATCACTATTTATGATATTCCTCCGCGCCCTCCTCGCCCCGCTCCCTCTACTCCCCCCCTCGCTCGCCCGACACCTCCTCCTACTGTTCCTATTGGAGCGCTTCCAGCTCCGATGGTATACCGCTGCCTTGACACACATATTGCTGTGCTATATTTTAACAACACCACCTTCCATCTTTCCAAAATCATTCGTATTTCACTGAGGACGCCTAACAGTATTGCATAAATTGACCAGGCTAGTCCTTTTTTTATGCCACTTAGACAAAAACTCCTTTTAGACGAGTTTCTATGCTACTATAGACCTCTCACGTTCGATATAAATGAAATGTGAATTCTTCATCTTATGAAAAAGAAAAATATTCGTTTATTTCAACACCACCTTCTTCTTCTTCTTCTTTGCCCTTTCCCACTTTATGTAGGGTCGGCTCTCCTAATATGGCGGCGCCAGGACAATCGGTCCTGGGTTGTCGGGTCGGGTAGTTGTTTCTCCGTTATAAGTTTTGTCATGCTGGTCCACCAGGTAGTGGGCGGGCGCCCTCTGCCCTTCTTTTTCTCTGGCAAGCAGTGCTTTCTTCACTACGTGTTCATCGTCCCTTCGCATTACGTGGCCGTACCATCTGAGACGACTTTCAGTAAGTTTTTCTGTTACGGGGGTTACTTTAAAACTGTACTTTATTTCAACACCACCATATTTAATTAATTAGACACGTCCCATATTGGCATAAATATTGCTGTAATATAATTACTAGTGATGTACTGTTCCCGAGAATATTCACACACAGAATGCCACTTTCCGTTTGAGGCTGGCTAGGACGAGTCAGTGGGATCGGTAGGGTCGGTCGGGGCGGTCGGTACCTAACCAGAAAATACCAACCCAATCGACAACGTCTAGCCAGCTTGTACGGAATTTTTTTTGGTAATATTCCCGAGAACGGTAGGAATATTCCCGGGAACGGTAGGAATATTCCCGGGAACGGTGCATCACTAATTATGACACATGACCATTATGACCACGTGCATATGACAATATTATGACCACGTGCATATGACACTATACCAGAGAGGTTGGAAGAGCCAGCTTCTCTAAAGCGAAGCAACTCTTCAAAACTCTTTGCACCATACCTACTCTATTCAGTTTTTCCTCTCTATTCCTAAAGATGTCCTATGAAATGGCCTTTTTAATACAGTTGCTCAAAAAGTGGCGTATTGCAGGGAGATATAGCGTTCGGGAAGTGAGCTATTACACACTCGTGCTTTTTTTTACCTTTCCCGCACTCATGCGTTTTCTTTCCCAACTGTCAAAATAATGTCTATTAGAAAAGAAAAACCGACCATGAAGTTTTTACTAAAAAAAACAAAAGTTTTTATGATTCAAGCAAATACATTTCTAAAAAGGAGCTACTAATTTGTTTCAATATCAGATTTAATTATTTGATTAAATGAGTTAGATTAGGTTTCATCATTTCATCACATTAAAAATTTTCATTTCATATCAATTTAAACATTCTACTGAAGACTTGGCTGTATGGGCATAGTGCTCTTTGCATACCAGAATGGGTGAAGAAAAAAGTTAGTTGTATTTATTGTTTTTATTATTTTAAATTTTATATTGCTTCAATTTTTTGCAACTGTATTAAAAATAGTCGTTCAGTACACGTGCGGAACCGTCATTGCAACTCGTTCCGACTGTCTACCCTCGCCTTCGGCTGCGCCTCGGCTCGGGTACACATTTGTCGGAACTCTTTGCAATGACAGCCTTTCCGCACTTGTAATGAAATATACTATTCTGCATTTGCATAGCTATTTTATCTAATAGAATGAATTTAATTATTGTTATTCGAGAATGAAATAAATAGGAAAATTATACAAACATAAAAATATTGTTATATTCACTATAGATGTTTAATATCAGTTCGTGTGTATTAATTAACACAAGTTACGTAGATATTACCTATTTACTGGTATTGATATTATAGACTATGTATGATAATGAACTTAAAGCCTACCAAAGAAATATGAAACCTGCTCTGGGGGCGCCACGTGTATATTTTTACGACTATGGTAACAATTTGCCTTATAAAATTAGTTCCATTGAAATTCCGCAATATGGCGAGGCTTCTTATTTCTTTGGTCAGGCTTTATACAAAATATTGACACAAAGTAGAAAGAATTTATTTATTAACGTAATATAAAGATTAAGCTAATTTCATTAATAGTAGAAAATGACTGTGGATATTCAACTATATTTACTGAATATACACGTTAATGATATTTTACATGATTGTATTATTATTTCTCATTCCTCGTTGTTAAATACCTCGCTGAGATGTCTAGCCGTGGTTTAAGTTTTCCTCTGAGTATAATTCTTCGTGTGAAAGAGGCTTGCTATATGAATACCCTGAAATAGAAAAAGTAAATAACTATCAATTTATTGTATTAAAAAAAACCCGGCAGCATGATTTCTGAGTGAAAATAAGAAATTGAACAGAACATTTTGCATGGTAGTTAGAACAGTTGGTAAAAATTTCATACACGAACAGTCATGTTTTGCTTACAATAGATTAGCATGCAAATGTCTATGTAAGTAGTCGATTTGACAAAAATAAGATTACTATAAATCACAATACATGGTCAAAGAAAAGTAGTTATAGTTCTATCGTATCGTTTGAAAAAAATGTGCACATTGTATGCAGGTGTCAATGACCTTTTGTCCGGATTAATATGAAACAAACCAGTACTAACCTAGGGGTGTGTTAGGTGTGTAGCAGGTGTGCCTGTCAGCGCGCAGCCACTGCCCGCGGGGGCACGCACACACGTACCCGCCGGCCGTGTTCACGCATGCGTACTCGCACCCCGACCGCTCCTGCGTGCACTCGTTTATATCTAGAAAAAAATAATTACTTCGTTCAATAAAATTACTTATACTTAGGGCACAGAATAAATAATAGTACTAGGTACAGAAGGCGCACTCTCTGATAGCAAACGTGCGAATTTAATTCTAGCTACCACGCTACTAACGTTCAAATTACATTGAACGCGTCGAACGTGGCCCTGGCTATAATAGCCTACCGTTTGTCGATGCGCTCGTATTAAAACAAAATGCACCTTAAGACCGCGCCGCGAGAGTCCGTATTACCACAGACTAAATAATAGCGTCTTCACAAGCGCGTGCGTTTTTCCTACTAACTGGCCGCAGGGACATCCTGGAGCTCTGGCGCGAAGTGCGCCGGGCCTGCTTAGGGTAATACCCCCTTTTAAGCTTATAACGACTTGCTAAGAGGTACCGCTCTTCCGTAAGAGTTTGGTATCGTCTACCTACCTACATCTTAATATAAGTAACAATTCTATGACATTCATGGTCTAAAAAAACAAGGTCTAACAATCGTACTGTTAAACTTGACATAAGCCTACGTCATCTGCTGTTTATCCTTGTCGAATGCGTATTATCCGACAAGGATGAACAGCAGATGACGTATACTTGTGTCAAGTCACGTGGTATTCTTGTTAGACCTTGTTAACCTAAATGCATATCTACACTAATATTATAAAGAGGAAAGATTTGTATTTCTGTGTGTGTGTGTGTGTATGTGTGTATGTTTGTAACGAATAAACTCAAAAATTACTGTGCGGATTTCAAAAATTATTTCACCATTAGAAAGCTACATTCACCCTGAGTAACATAGGCTATATTTTATTCTCAAAAAAATTAGGGTTCCTTACTATAACTTCAATAATGTAACCCAAGGTATAAAAAAACCTAACATATTCCTAATAATTGAATGGGCTCCCAAAACTACTAAACCGATTTTGATAAAACTTGGCACAAAGATAGAATTGACTTTGGAAAAGAACACGATTTACTGCGGGAAAATTTCTCATTCCCATGGGAAAAACTAACGCGGGCGAAGCCGCGGCGGAAAGATTGTAATGAATAAAGAAATTAGCACTTACCTAAGCACCTCTGGCCCACGCCGGCCGCACTAAATCCCGGCGGGCAGGAGCAGCGGTAGCCGCCGCGAGTATTCTCGCACACTTGGCTCAGGTGACACTTGTTGTTATCGAACACACACTCGTCTATGTCTGCGGAACAAAACACATTCATCACTACATAGTATAAAACAAAGTCGCTTTCTCTGTCCCTATGTCCCTATGTATGCTTAAATCTTTAAAACTACGCTATTTTAATGCGGTTTTTTTTAACAGATAGAGTGATTCAAGAGGAAGGTTTATGTGTATAATACATGCATAATATACTTAAGGATAACCCACAATAACCATTTTCCCGTGCGGAGCCAGGGCGGGTCGCTAGTAAATAACAATTATAAGTTACAATTTGCCAAATTATTTACGGTGAAGTTTGATAAATCAGAGTAAGTCAATTAAAAAAAAAACCTCAATCAGTTTGTAATAAATAACAATAATAAAATCTGTAATCGTGGTTTTGTCGTGAAAGCGTAGCAAACAGACAGACAAAGTCACTTTCGTTTTTATAATACTCATCATCATTTCAGTCTGCTGGACAAAGATCCACATAAGGATTTATAATATCAGTAAGTAAAGTATTACAGGTGGAGCCTAGTATCGAGTTATTATACGTTGGTCAAAGTAGTTTTTCGACAAAGTCATGTTTTTGTAAAAATTTTTGTAGGTCAAAGTAGTTTTTCGTCAACATCGCATTTCGTCAGTCATGTTTATGTCAAAATCTATATAGGTGAAAATAGTTTTTCGTGAAAACATGACTTTGACGAAATACTACTTTGACCAACGTATAATGAGATTATGCCCATAGCACATACCTACTTTAACAACATTTAATCTCGCTTTGTAAAACCACTGCATGTTATGGAAGAGCGGCGCCACCTGACACAAGTATTGTTGTGGTGCCATGCCAACCTCTGTTTGTTTATTATTATTTTTTATTATTATTATAATAACTCCTAGTATCGGTTACCTTCGCACTCGCCAGTGGCGTGGTGTAGCCTGTAGCCCGCGCCGCACGGGCCGCGCTCGGGCGCATCGCTCACGTCCACCTCGTAATACTCTGGCGGGTACTTTTGCACTAAAAACCAATTTATTATTTGGTAATAAAATCTGAGAGCATCGGAGGCCAAGTGGCTAGGGGCGTTGACTTCCATTCAGAAGTTCGCAAGTTCAAGCCTCGGCACGTACCAATGTGTTTTCGATTTTCAAATTCATATTACGTTTATTCGACGCTCTTACAGTGAAGGAAAACATCGTGAGGAAACCTGCACACACCTGCGAAGAAATTCAAAGGTTGTGTGTGAAGTTAATCAACCCGCACTGGGCCAGCGTGGTCGACTAAGGCTTATTCACCATGATTTCAGGCTCGAGCCCCTCGGTGGGGACATATATGAGCTGTTAACGAACAGGGTGTAAGTGACTGCGTAGCAAATACTGATACATGCTTAGTTTTGAGCAAATTCCCCAAATACAAATTGGCCGATTAGAATGACTAGTTTAAGTATGAGAGTAGTATAATATTTTAATTTCTGCAAAAATGTTGTCATTTAAAGACATAATATTCACAAAGTTTTTTGAAATGAAATATAGCGTTAATTGATTGATAATACCTGGAGTATAAAACTCTTCAACTTCTGCCTGTTGTGGTATGACCTGCGGATTCATCTCGAACGTAGCTTCAGGAAGGTACTCACTCTAAAAAAAAGTTTTTACGGACATCAATTACATAATCATTTTGTCTGACGGCTTCCGTAGTCTTTTCTTTCGCAGTTTTAAAAATAGCGGAGTAATGGTTAAAAATTGTAACGGCCTTATTTATTTCTATAGGCCTACTATGTAAGTAGCGACAGGCTCTAGAAGCTGTCAAACGAGACATATTGACAGAACTGCTATGGCTCTAATGTCACTATGTCGCGTTTGACAGCTTCTCGAGCCTGTCGCTACTTACATAAGTAGTAGGCCTACTGTACCCCTACCATGAGTTGCTAACGTAACTTACGCGCTCGATATCGACTACGTAAACGTGCATTTAGTATGGAGAAATTTTACTTCAGATAACTGTCAATAGATGGCGTAGTTTTAATTCCATACTAAATGCACGTTTTACGTAGTCGATATCGAGCGCGTAAGTTACGTTAGCAACTCATGGTAGGGGTACAGGTGTCAATAAAGAATATTTGTACTGTATTGTTATTCAGGCGAAGTTTTGTAAGCAAGTTTTGTTATTAAATAAGTAGGTACTTAAATAAAATCTAAGATAAGATATGTAAGATTTTATTTAACATTTAATTTTGTTCTCCAATACTGTTAGTTGGAATAAAAAAGCAAGTAATATTTACCACTTCAGCGTCAGTCTCTTTGCTGCTGAATACTTCGTTAACAGACGGCGCGAGGTCCGTGGAGTTGCCGCAGGCTGGTAGGTGACATTTCCTAATCTGATACTAAACAAAGATATTATAATTATTTATTTACCTATTTATTATAGGTTTGCCAACAGGTGTACATCTATATCTATACAACTAGAATACATTTTTATGGGGAATGCAGAGATGTAGACCCAATTGGCTCGCACGCGGGCATTTGTGTGTGTGTGTGTGTGTATGGTATCAGTACCTGTGTGTGTATGGTATCGGTTCCTTTATGTGATAGTGTATGTGTGTGTATGATATCAGCACCTGTGTGTATGGTATCGGTTCCTTTATGTGAGAGTGTATGTGTGTGTATGGTATCAGCACCTGTGTGTGTATGGCATCAGCACCTGTGTGTGTATGGTATCAGCACCTGTGTGTGTATGGTATAAGCACCTGTGTGTGTATGGTATCAGCACCTGTGTGTGTATGGTATCGGCACTTGTGTGTGTATGGTATCAGCACCTGTGTGTGTATGGTATCGGCACCTGTGTGTGTATGGTATCAGCACCTGTGTGTGTATGGTATCAGCACCTGTGTGTGTATGGTATCAGCACCTGTGTGTGTATGGTATCAGCACCTGTGTGTGTATGGTATCAGCACCTGTGTGTGTATGGTATCAGCACCTGTGTGTGTATGGTATCAGCACCTGTGTTTATGGTATCAGTACCTGTGTGTGTATGGTATCAGCACCTGTGTTTATGGTATCAGCACCTGTGTGTGTATGGTATCAGCACCTGTGTTTATGGTATCAGCACCTGTGTGTGTATGGTATCAGCACCTGTGTGTGTATGGTATCAGTACCTGTGTGTGTATGGTATCAGTACCTGTGTTTATTAACCCCCGGCGAAAAAGAGGGGTGTTATAAGATTGACGTGTGTGTCTGTCTGTCTGTGACTTTGTAGCTCTTATACGGATGCGCCGATTTTGATCGTTTTTTTTGTTTGCAAGGTGTCACAATAGAGAGTGTTCTTAGCTATGATCCAAGAAAATATCTTCAGTCATTTGATAATTATCAGCTAATTTCTAGTTGTTGAAAGTATCAAGTAACGGATTTGTGTCAGGGGTTATTAAATTTTTAAAATTTAGTGTTATATCAGTACCTGTGTGTGTATGTATAGTATTAGTAACCGTGTGTGTGTATGGTACCGGTACCTGTGTGCGGTGCGTGCCCCTTGTGCGCGCCTGCGCGGCGGGCCCGCACGTGGCGGAGCACGCGGACCAGGCGGACCAGCGCGCCCCCTCGCACGCGGGCATGTGACAGCGGCGCGCCCCCGCCGCCCCGCCGCGGCACCCCGACTCATCTAGCTCCATGTGGGGGGGACGGGTTGTGCTGTCTGCGATGCCAAAACAAATAACGTTTTATAGTTACTAATCATTTATACAGGGCGTCCCACGGCTATGCCACATGGAGGGAAAGTACCTTAAATATTGTAGATAGAACATTTTACTGAAAGGAAACATTATTTTATTTCTAAAAACTATTAAAACTGCATTCATACATTTTTTAATAATTACATGATGGAACCGGGAATCGAACCCGCTATACGAGAAAAAAATATATCCTATAGTTTTATCATACCGATCGAAAGGCTTCATCATAAGGGTTATTTTTTGCTAAATAACATAGTGTCAGAAATAAAAGGAAGACTATGTATTTTAACATTTTTAACACAAAATTTATCAATTTTATCAAATGCGCAAAATGACCCCCACGCTGTTGAATACTTACAAATCACACTCTTTATTTCACTCCTTGTCGATTTTTTTAACTTGTTGTGGTGGATATTTAGAATAATACGTCTAAGGTCTGTTTGTAGCTCGTGGACACTTTCGTACCGGTTCTTGTGAACTAAATTTTTTAACATAATTCCATAAAAAAAATCCTAACGGGGCTAGATCTGGCAATCTAGGCCGGCCACCTCAAATGTTAAAATTCAAAGTCTTCCTTTTATTTCTGATAGTATGTTATTTAGCAAAAAAAAATTCTTATGATGAAGCCTTTCGATTGGTATGATAAAACTACAGGGTGATTTTTTTTTCTCGTGTAGCGGGTTCGATTCCCGGTTCAACCATGTAAATATTAAAGAATGTATGAATGCAGTTTTAATAGTTTTTAGAAATAAAATAATGTCTTCTTTCAGTAAAATGTTCTAACTACAATATTTAAGGTACTTTCCCTCCATGTGGCATAGCCGTGGGACGCCCTGTATATAACTAGCTTTCCGCTGCAGCTTCGCCCACGTTAACATTTTTTCCCGTGGGTATGAGGATTTTTCCCGCGGTAAAATGTAGCCTATGTTATTCCCTAAGGTCTATTCTTTCTTTGTACTAAGTTCCATAATAATAATAATAATAATTTTTATTTGCAAAAAGAATGTACAGTGCAGATCTTTTGTGCTAGAAAAAGGACAATTGTCTTTAGCTTACATGTAAGCATGCAAATTCGAAGACAGTCCCTCTTCCTTTGTCTTCAAGAAACGAGTGAAAGAATATTACCTTTCTCTATGTAAATAAGTTGTTTTTATTTATTTATTTTAGTTTATATATTTATTTATGTAAGTATGTATAATATACATTGTATATGTATTAGGTAGGTTATGCTGTATGTATGTATGTATTTATTATATTCATGTTTATATGTATTTGTGAGTGTGTAGGTACATGTTATGTATATTATTATTTTTTAGTCTGATAATATTTATTTAACTTCTGTGCACGTCTTTACCCGTTCTTTGTTTAATGTTCTCTTTGCCTAGGCCAGCTGGAAGACATTTCGTGAGAGATAAGCTGTGCCTGTTGTGTCTGC
Organism: Teleiodes luculella; assembly: GCA_948473455.1. Lineage (NCBI taxonomy): Eukaryota > Metazoa > Arthropoda > Insecta > Lepidoptera > Gelechiidae > Teleiodes > Teleiodes luculella. The sequence goes on along the minus strand of OX419599.1, from coordinate 2,821,468 downwards.
TATTTAAATACCTGTACTTGTAAAATGTTTTTGTGTGCAATAAATAATAAAATAAAAATAAAAATAGACAACTAGTTAGGTTAATAATATTAAAATCGGTTGAGTAGTTTTTCAGTTTATTCATTACAAACATACACACCAAAATACAAATCTTTCCTCTTTATAATATTAGTGTAGAAGTGTAGAATAGAGGTCGACGAGGGTACAGGATGAAAAGGTCAGAGACTCAGCACATATAACTAAAAACATAAGCCTGTGTGGCGGCAGTTTGATGTCTTACACACAACCACTTAATTGAATAAAGTTATTAATCCAGTTAATTTGAATTTGAAAATTCTTTATAAATTTTGTTTATACTTAACTTAATGGCTTGCATAAACTTAAAAACAAGGACACGTAAAAATCAATTATTATCAAATGAGGGTGCAGATGTTTCGCATGTGTGCATCTGGAATTTATATACATATTTAAGAAATTCTTAACTAAATGCTGAAATAAAAATTACACACCCAGAGGTAGTACTTTTTGAGATTTGAACTATGCCATTTTAGCCGAGCATCTGATTGAGAGCCCAAGTTATTAAATCACCACAGTTTCAATTTATGTTTAAGAAATTCGTGACCCTGTGCTTCATATTTTTACTATTCTTTATTAAATTCTTTGAATCTTAAATCGTTTTGTAAACTTTTAAAAAATGGGCCCTCAATCCAGATGCACACGTTTCGCATACCGTATGTGTTGTTTCTCTCGTCGGTGTACTGGCAGACTCTGTTCCGGCGCTGGTAGCCGAGTCCACACGTCACGTTGCACAAACTCCACGCGGACCAAGAACTCCATTTGCCTGGGACTGGAACAACACAGGGATATTATTATAGACAAGGGACTGTTCTACTCTAGTCGATTGCCGGTTGTTTTTTTTTTTGGTTACATAATTTAGCTTTTCTACTTTGACTGGTTGCCTTCCTCTAATTGCATACTTCGTTTGCACTCTTTGTTATATTAATCAAATTGTATAAAATAATAACTTTGTAAAATATTTTGAAAAGATGCAACGCCTGTGGAGTTTCTTCCGGCGGGTTCTTCTCCACAGAAGACAGCCAAATTGTGAACCCGCCTCGACGTCGAAAAGTGATTTGTAAAATCTTACTTCGAATAAAACATATTTCATTTAATTTCATTTCATTTCATGACAACACAATAACGTTGATCTATGTTGCAGATGAACAACCAGTTAATTTCACGATGTAAAGCCCGACCAGAGAAATAAAAAACTTCGCCATATTATACTAGATTAGGGTGAGAATATAAAGAAACAGGTTTTCCGGTACGGACTTGCCGGTGAGAGTCGGTACGGATCGGTGCAGGTTACCCAACATAAAGAAACAGGTTTATTGACCATCAAGTTCTGAGCCGGTCCAGGTCACTCCAGGAAGTTTGTATCAGTAAGTCCCAACCTGTTACTCTATGCGTGAGCGAGCGCATATAATAACATTGGGATATTTTACCTGCATATTGCAGAATTTCAATGGAACTACGAGTAATTTTATAATGGAAATTGATGCCATAAACACAAAATTATACACGTGGCGCCCACAGAGCACGTTTTTTATTTGTCTGGTCGGGCTTTATATGCTCGATGCAAGGCTCACCTTTAACAATAAGGTTGTACCGCCTGTGGGCAGTGCTCCCGCTGTTCTCCGCCACACAGATGTAAAGCCTGACCAAAGAAATAAGAAACCTGCTCTGGGGGCGCCACGTTTATATTTTTACGACTATGGCCACAATTTTCCTTATAAAATTAGTTCCATTGAAATTCCGCAATATGGCGAGGTTTCTTATTTCTCTAGTCGGGTTTTACTGGCCGGCGTCTGACGCGCGCACCGCCCACACTGATAACAAGCTGTCGCCCAGCACTAGCTGGATGTTAGAAAGCCGGGAACTGAGCTCTTGTGTGTCCTGACAATGAACAAATATACAATATAAAGCTCACCTTTAACGATGAGGTTGTACCGCCTGTGGGCAGTGCCCCCGCTGTTCTCCGTCACACAGATGTACTGGCCGGCGTCTGTGGCGCGCACCGCCCACACTGATAACAAGCTGTCGCCCAGCACTAGATGAATGTTGGATAGCCGGGAACTGAGCTGTTGTGTGTCCTGACAATGCACCAATCATACTAAAGACACAGGTTGGACACTTCAACAACCTACTGCTTTTTGAATAACAACTGAATATCAACTACAAGTCGAACACTGAAACGCTATGCGCCTGCGGGGTGCGGAGCGTGGGGGCTCGGGCGGGCGGGGAACTCATTGTAATGCGGGGGAGTGAGTGTCTTTTCTGTACGGGTTAGTAATTATTTTCTTCTGTGCTAATATTATAAAGAGGAGAAATCTTGTATTTGTGTGTGTGTTTGTAATGAATAAACTCAAAAACGACTGAACCGATTTCAAAAATTATTTCACCATTAGAAAGCTTTATTCACCCTGAGTAACATAGGCTGCCTTTTATCGCGGGAAAATTCCTCATTTCCACGGGAAAAACTGTTAACGCTGACGGAGCCGCGGCGGAAGGCTAGTTATTAATAACGGGAATATTAAAAACACTGACTGTAAAATAATTACAAATTATAATTATTTAAAGAATTTATTTAAAGAAAATAAAATTAGAAAGAAATTCGCCATGTAAGATGACGTCACATTACGTGTCCGCCATATTGTTTTCAAGGAATAAGTTGTTTTGTAGGGAGAGACAGATAGTTACCCTTAACCGGTAATTTTTGAAAAATCATAACAGTTCGATTAACGGAAGAATACCCTTACCTTCAACCAAGTGATTCGCGGCGGTGGGTTCCCATCAACCTCACATTTCAATACAGCGCTCCTGTGCAACGGAACCACTAGACTCTCAGATATATCGTCGCCTACATTGCCAGCAATAGACGGCGCCTTCTCGATAGTAACGTCGAACGTAACTTCAGTGGTGCCCGCTTTATTCGTCATTATGCACGAATACTTGCCCGAATCAGATACTTTTGTTTGGTTTATTATCTGGAATATGTACATCAATGCTCAATATATTATACCAGATTAGGGTAAGGATATAAAGAAACAGGTTTTCCGGTGCGGACTTGCCGGTGAGGGTCGGTACGGGTCGGTGCAGGTTACCCAACATAAGAACAGGTAAATTTGTCTTTATTAATAAATAAATAAATATGTGGGACATCTCACACGGCCATCTGACCCCAAACTAGGCAGAGCCTGTACTATGGGTGTCAGACAGCTGATATACATACATATATAAATATACAACAACCAGACACAAGGCAAACACAAGTGCTCATCACACGAATGTCTGCCCTGGGCGGGATTCGAACCCGCGACCTTGAGCTTCGTAGGCAAACGTCCTACCAACTAGGCTACGAGGCCGTCGAGTTTTTTGACCATCAAGTTCAAACCCGTATGAGCCGGTCCAGGTCACTCCAGGTAGTTTGTACCGGTAAGTCCCAACCTGTTTCTCTCTATGCGTGAACGCATATACAGACCCGTACCGGTTTGTCTGTACCGGAAACCTGTTTCTTTATATCCTCAACCTTATTCGAGTAAAGTTATGTTATCTCACGAGTGCAGGCGAGCCATACTTGTAGTTGTGTGCGTATAAACACGCGCTCTTGTGTGCGTACTACTAAACTGAGCGCTACGCACACAAACACAATGTGCACTTGTATACCTACTTGTGATTATCGCCAGTCAATTTCCTGAACAGTGTAAAATTATGTATTTTGAAGACAGTCAACATTGAACATCCCTATTGTAACGCCTGACCAAAGAAATAAGAAACCTGCTCTGGGGGCGCCACGTGTATATTTTTACGACTATGGCAACAATTTCCCTTATAAAATTAGTTCCATTGAAATTCCGCAATATGGCAAGATTTCTTATTTCTTTGGTCGGGCTTTAAACATCATTTCATTATAGTTTTTTTTGCGCGAAAGCCTCAAACAGAAATCCCTATTGTAATTAAACTTTTTACTGAACACTTACCAAAGTGGAAGAATCGTCCACGATATAAAGTCTAGGGTCGTTTTGACCAATCTCGCTGAAGGTTTGTTTGACCCACGTTACTATTGGCAGTGGAGTGCCTTCCACTGGACAGTTTAACAAAAGCTGCCGGCCTACTCTTGCGGTGACCGGTTTCGACTGCTCTTTTGGAGTGGGAGGAGGTACTGGAAATTAATAAAAAAAAATCTACGTCAAACCCGTGAACGTGGTGCTGCTGGGGACTGGTCTGCTCTAGTCGATTGCCGGTTGTTGTGCTTGTGATAGATTTTTTGGTTATATAGTTTAGTTTTTCTACTTTGACTGGTTGCCTTCCTCTAATTGTATATTTCGTTTGCACTCTATGTTATATTAATAAAATTGTATAAAATAATAATTTATAATTTTGTAAAAATATTTTGAAAAGATGCAACGCCTGTGGAGTTTCTTCCGGCGAGTTCTTCTCCACAGAAGACAGTCAAATTGTCTCTTACTTCTAATAAAGACTTTGACTTTTGACTACAATACTAACACTTTTTCACGGCTTTTCTCCACGATTTAGTTTTAAATTGAGCTTGTTTGGGATTTATTATTTTCCAATAAAGCCTGATGAGCTCAAGTAACTGTAACTAACAACCGCGAAAATCAAAGATAGTTCATTGTCATTTTGTTTTAAAAAAGGTATTTTTGGTTTTTAACAACAATGAAAGACACCAAGGAAAATATTACCGAAAAAATATGTATAATTATATTTTTTTTATACTAAAATTATAAAGGGTATACTCGAGCCCCTCGGTGGGGACATACATGAGCTGTTAACGAACGAACATTATAGAGGAAAGATTTGATTGTTTGCATTGCATAGGCTACGAAACTACTGAACCGATTTTAATTAAACTTGGTATAAAGATAGAATAGACCTTGTTTTAGAGTAAAAAACCAAAACTTACCAAGCACATCCACCAAGTAAACGAGACTGGCATTTCCGACCTTATTCCTAACGACACAAGTGTAGTTTCCGCTCTGCTCGACTTTCGCTCTGTTAGACACTATCACCTCGCCATAGTCGGTTGTCACCATTGAATCGTCGAAGAACCTAGAAATACAAAAAAAAACTAATATTTACAGTTGGTGCAGGCGGTAGGATTTCCAAACTCAAATGTTAGTTTTTCTTTTTTAGTTTTTCCTTTTCCGAGCAATTGAGACCCCGCAAAATATAATAAATATCCATCTGACCCCAAACTAGGCAGAGCCTGTACTATGGGTGCCAGACAGCTGATATACATACAGATATAAATATACAACAACCAGACACAAGACAAAAACAAATGCTCATCACACAAATGTTTGCCCTGGGCGGGATTCCAACCCGCGATCCTGTGCTCAGCAGGCAGACGTACTACCAACTAGGCTACGGGGCCGTTGCATTGCAATAAGTATAGCATTGTTTTTTAATGTATTTTTCTTAGTTAGTTAGTTTCTGTGCATGTTGAAGCTTCGTACCTCAAGGGCAGATCATCTTTGAACCAGTAAACAGCCGGCGCGGGGTTCCCGTACGGGTGGCAGTGTAAATAGAACGACTGTCCCAACACCACCTCCACTTTTGAAGACGCCTCGCCGCCACCACCGCCAAACACGTCGCGGAAGATTTGCGGCGGTTCTGTTAAGTAAAGAAAAATCATTTATTTCAGGTACAAAGTCCCATACAATCAAAAATTTTACAAAAATGCTACTATTATATCATAAAAACATTATTTATTACAATATATAATTAATTACATTACAACAGATATAACACTAAATTAAAAACTTCAATAACCCCCGACACAAAACCGTTACTTGATCCTTTCAATCACTAGAAAAAAGCTGATTATCTTCAAATGGCTGAAGATATTTTCTTGGATCATAGCTAAGAACACTCTCGATTGTGACACTTTGCAAACAAAAAAAAAATAGATCAAAATAGGTGCATCCGTTTATGAGCTACGATGCCACAGACAGACAGACACACACGTGAAACTAATAACACCCCTCTTTTTCGTCGGGGATTAATAACAAGGATTTACATAAAAACAACTTCTTACATTTTAACACATCGACTTCATTTATACTGTCATCGAATCTAATATTGTCATGTCCCCACCGATGGGCTCGAGCCTACCCTGATGTCAGGGTGAATAGGCATTAGTCGACCACTCTGGCCCACTGCAGGTTTTTTTGAATTTAAGGATATTTACATCACATAGTTAAGTCAGTTACATATTCTTTTGTGGCGAGTTCAGAAATTTGGCTGGTTGGTCGATATTTCACACGATCTTTGAATTACTTCGCAGATGATTGCAGGTTTCCTCACGATGTTTTCCTTCGCCGTAAGGGCGTCGAATAAACGTACATATGAATTAGAAAATCGAAAACACATCGGTACGTGCTGAGGCTTGTACCCGCGAACTTCCGCATGAAAGACAATGTCCCCAGCCACGTGGCCACCGACGCTCAAGGTGCGTACAATAAAGCAATAACCACAGTAGACTTAGAACAGTAAGGTATCTCCATACCAACTGGCCGCATCGGTTTGAATGTGAGCGCGCCGTGTAGGCACGCGCCGTCACGCACACGCTTGCATTTAGCCCATACTGCCGCCCCCCCCTTATTTTATACTAGTGTGCGTGACACTGCATGCCTACACGGCGCGCGGCGCGGACGCACACATTCAAACTGACAGCGGCACGTTTATATAAAGATAACTTACTGGTTTGGTTTTACTGTGCAATAACTAACCCAGCACGTGTAGTTTGATCTCCCTCCGCCCCTCCCCCCCCGCGTTGCGAGCCGCGCAAGTGTACCCCCCTCCGCGCCGCGCCTCCAACACCACATCCGCAGAGCTGGCTCCTACAATCATCATCATCATAAGCCTAAAGCGGCTCAACAATTCCGACACTAGAGGCCCTACTATATAAGTAGCGACAGATTCAAGAAGCTGTCAAACGCGACATATTGACAGAACTACTATGGTAATATGGTATTTGTATCGTGGAAATCTAGTAATATCGTTACAGGTATTATATACCTATCTAATATTTATTTATTTAAATAAAGTTTATAAGCTTCACAGCAAACGCCAAAGCACTAATAAACTTAAACTTAAGAATTAAAGTTAAAAATATATAATAATAAAACTAAAAATAGACTTCACAAAAACTTAAAAAACACAAGATAATTGATAGAATTTGTCCACAAACAAAATAGTAATAGTATACGTCGCGTCACGTAAAAAGAACTCTGGCAGACTAGCGCGCAGTAGGCGATTTGCATTTGCATACCCCCACCACTTTCTCAAGCGTTCTTTTTACTTGACACGAACTATACCTTCAGAGTTGCGACCGATAATGTTGCCATTGTGGAGCCACTGGACCGCCACGGAAGGGTAGCCGGAGGCTTTACACAAGAGCCGAATGTGCGAATTGAGCTGCAAACCAGTTGAAAATAACAATAAGTTAATATGTAATGTAAATAAAGCTTGACCAGAAAAATTATAAATCCTCGCCATATTGCGGAATTTTAATTAAACTAATTTTATAAAGGAAATTGTTGCCATAAACATAACAATATACACGTGGCGCCCCCCCCCCCAGAGCAGGTTTTTTCTGGTCAGGCTTTAAAAACATTATTGACAAACCCCGGACACGCTTTAGAAACAATATGTTTAGGATGTCTGCGCCATTTCGAATAACTAAACTTCTTTTTTGAATCGTTTGTTTGTTTTTTTGTAATGAATTTATTGATATAAAATAACACACAACAACAACAACATTCAACATTTTTTACTTGTGTTTATGTAACAAAAATCTTGTTTGTTTTTTTTTACTTTTTATGTTCATATTTCATTTTGCAAATACTTATCTTAGCCATGCTATAAAACAGGGTTCCCACAGTGTGGGCCTGTGATATAGCGATCATCATCATTTGAACTGAAAGATTGCTGGAAAAGTGTCCTCAAAATTAATTTACGTACATAACATAGACAATATTCTTTTATGACTTGGCGAAGCTGGTAGGATTATAACGTTTCATAACAGTTTAACTATCTTCTGTTTTACGGTATGTTTCACTTGGCGTTATAATCAACGCTAGAGAGGTATTATTTATACGTTGGCTGCGTATAGGCCGAAGGTCGTGGGTTCAAGTCCCGCCGGAAGGTTTACGTTTTTGGTCGTTTTCTATAATTTCTATGAATCTAAAAATATTTAAAAATGTTTAACTATCTGATATTAATTGTTTATTATCATAGTAAAAAAATAAATAATTCTCACTTTAAACACTTCAAAATAAAATAAAAAACTATGCTCACAACAACTTCAACATCCTCCTCAACAGTTTCCCCCCCCTCCCGTCCGTCTGTAAACAGGACGATCTCTTGGACTGCAGCGGGTGACGTCACAGCGACGCGGTACACTATGTGAGTGGCCCCGGCTTTGTTCGCGGCGTCGCAGCGGTACAAGCCTTCGGCATCGCGGCCGATGTTGTATGTAGATAGAGACGTGTTTTGTGTGTGCCAGTTTGTATTGCTGCGATAAGTTAAAACAATACAATTATTATTATATTACAAAATAAATATATTTTAAATACGGTAACGAGTTAACACAAAAACTGAGAATTTTATATGTAATTTCATTTAAATAAATGAATTATAAGCATACACACTACGTCATCATAACACGCATTCGACGAGGATGAACAGCAAAATGACGTAGGCTTGTGTCAAGTCACGTGGTCCGAATAGAAGACCTTGTTTTTATGACCATGGGTCAGGCCTTAGAGTATAAATAGAAAAATTTCTGGGAGGGATAGAGTACGCCTAATCGAGTATGAACCGTAAGTACGGATATGAACAGTCCGAATATTTTCAGCGCGTTCGTCTAGTATCAAATGGTTATCGGAGCTGATTGTTTTTCCCAATGAAAATAAGTAATTTAATAGGAGAACATTTTGAAATGTGCAGTGATAAGTTGCAAACATGACTCGAGGAACAAATCCAAAAAGAAAAATGTTATTGATTTCACCGCCAATACAAAATCTGCTTACGCTTGACATAAAGGCAGCGGAGCGATGCGCGTGCTCTATGTATATTTATTCATTTATTCTCTAAGGGTCAGGCTTCAGATCTCATTGTCAAGGGCTCACTTGTAAGTCCACGTGACGTTGGGTTGTGGCGAGCCCCGCGCGTCGCAGGCGAGTGTCGCGTTCATGCCTTCTCTCAGTTCCACGTCCATCAGATCAAATTGGGATATGAACGGTGGCTCTGTAACATTATAAATTCGTATGTATGTATAAAATACTAGGTTTCCGCCCCGCGTCTCGGCCCGCGCTAATAGATTTTCCCGTGGGAATGAAGGATTTTCCCGCGGTAAAAAGTCTATGTGTTATTCTGATGTACTTATAGGCAATATTATTGTTAAGTTTCATCAAAACCCGTTCAGTAGGTTTTGTGTGAAAGAGTGACAAACATCCATCCTCACAAACTTTCGCGTTTATAATATTAGTAGGTTAGTAGGACTAGCTTTACGCTCCGTGGGGCCGCTCGCATCAAGCTTTTCCCATGAAGTATTAAGCAGTGAAATGCAACCTATGTCCTGTCCTTTTCCAAGATCTATTCTGTCTCTGTACCAAGTTTCATCAAAACCAGTTTAGCGGTTTTGGCGTGAAAGCATAACAAGCAGACATAGTTACTTTCGCATTTATAATATGACCAACAAGAACATCCCTATACTTACCAAGAACGTCAAAAGCGAATTGCTTAGTAACAGTTCCATGCATATTGCTCGCAATACACTTGTATGTTCCCGTTTGTTGTACTTGGATATTGAGAAGAACCAGCCTCGCCTTGTCTTCTCCTAAAATGAGTTTCGAGTTGAAAAACCATTTGGTCTGAAACAAAAAGTAGATGGTTTTATATCTCGCACTTAGGGGGCTTACATATGCTACGTGATGCCGCCACCCTTAAAAAAATAATAACTCGAAAAATAATCAATATTTAAAAAATCTGCACAAGATTGAAGATGGTGTTCTGTATGATATATAGAAGCCATTAACTTTATTTATTATATCTCGCTGTAGTTATAGATAGAAAAATTGCGAAAAGTGGCCGTTTTTCGCCCGTAAGGGCCCTTAGGGGGGAAAAGGGTGTCAGTTGACCGTTTTCCAATGCTTGCCGCATCCACAATATTAAAGTTTTCGTTTTGAAATTCACAGAATGAACTATTAAGGATTCATACATCATACCTGAAACATGATTCCTTTTAATTTTCTCTATAGAAAAAAGATTCAAACTAGGCACTAAAATAACAAAAAAATAACGTAAGGTCACTTGATTTGTAACTGCATAAGGATCTAACGTGTTATAAATTTACTCAATAAAAAAATGCACCAACCTTAGCAGCAGGCTTCGCGTCGACACCACAATCGAAATACCAATCATCCCCCTTTATAACCTCCACATCGCTCTCATTGGTCAGGAATCCATCGCTGTTATTGGTCAGAAACTTTGGCGGCCATTGCACGTCTACTCTAACATTGGCGTACGTCGAACCAATAGCGTTGGTCACCACACACGCGTACGTTGAGGTATTGTGACGCGTTATATTGGGGAGGAACAGAGTACCCGTTGATAATAGTTTTGCATCCTGAAAAAGTTATTCGTGGTACAGACCCGCCAACTTATTTGTGAACTGAGTGGTGTCGCTGTCAGCAAACAAAACACGGAGCACAATGTGACAGACAATGACATTCCCAAGACGGCGACCGTAGTTCCGGATTCGGCCACTTCACAGATAAGTTGGCGGGTCTGTAGATTATTGGCTTTGTGAAGTGTAGATATCGAGACAGACAGCAAAAAAGAAACGAAATCGAAAATTATCACTAAGAATGGCTGTGCGAGTTATAGACCTCACGAGTCGGTCAGTAAACAAAAAGATTTAAAAATTAACTCGCTTACAAAAAATGAGATTGAGCTAAGAAACGAGAGAAATACAGACAGATGAACATACGAAGCACGAGTCGCTTCGAGCTCGCTCCACCATTTAAACTGGTACCAAGAACAAAGTATTTCTTCCAAATAAAGATAATTTTATCAAGCTTTCCGCCGTTTAAATACTAGTTTTTTTTCGTAGGAATGAGGAATTTTCCAGCCTAAGTTACTCCCCAAAGTCTATTATATTTTTATACCAAGTTTTATTTAAATCGGTTCAGTTGTTTTGGAACCTATATAATCAAATCTTTCCGTTTTATAACATCAGTATACTCGTAGAAGCGAGAAGCATTTCCAAAACATAATTAATTTTGTTCCTAATGATCGTAAGTAACTACTTGGCAAATGACATATCGAACCTTATACCATTTGAGTGTGTCTCGGTGCGTGGCGCGCGCCGGGCAGGCGAGGCTCGCGTCGGCCCCCTCTAGCACGGTCACGGAGGCCTGGGGCTCGTCTGCTTGCATCCTTGTCGGTGGGGCTGGAACACGGATTACATAACACTAGAGGAAGTGGCACGTGGGCGGGGCAGGTGTGCCTAAAGTTTGCGGAACTCCGTCAACATTCATTGGACATGATGGCTGATATGGAAGTAGAACAGAGAGTCAATTTTCTGGAAGACCCACACCCTGCCAATGAGATATGCACTTTAATTGCCACCTTAATTCTAACCTTGTAACGAGGTGCATTGCGTGCTACCTCGTTGCCACGTTTTCTACTTCATTTCTCATTTTCGTCTAAATTCAAATATATTTAATTTTGGAATTCATTCAAAATCATCCGTCAATCATCCATTTTTACACGCTTTATATTAGCTTCACTTGTAAGTAACTATGTATGTAAGAAAATCTTGGAATCTTAATTTGACCCACTTCCCGGTCTTCGATTAGGATGAAATTTTGCACACGCTCTGAGTTCTGATGACAATACATGACTAGCTAAGAAACGTCATTACAAATCCAATATGGCGGCCTCCCTAAGATGGCGAACTGGCTGTTTGAAATCCACCCCCATGATATGGGTATCAAATGAAAGGGTTTGCTGTCAGGAATACGAAAAAAACAGTCACGGGACTTAAATCCAATATGGCGGACGTCCAAGATGGCGGACAGAAAGCGTGTTTTTTAGTTTTTTAAACTATGTATTATTTATTATTCATTCCTTGTCTTACCCCTGGCCACGAACTACGTGGCCATCCTCCTCAAATGTACCTGTATTAAAATTATTTTCCATAGTCTGAATATACTAATAATTTAACAGTGAATTTAGTTTCCTTTGTGTTTGTGAATTTAGTTTGTGCGTTATTACCCGACGCGCGTCACTCCTACTAATCAACGTGTAGCCACTCCGCTGGCTCGTCCAGGACCTAGACGAGCCGCGGGTGTGACAACCTTATACCCTCAACATAAAGTCGAAAACGAATGCATTTTATAAAGCTGTTTTGCCATATAAAGGGTTAAAGTAATTCAAGGGTTGTGAGAAGTTGAAATCCCGCACTGAAACTTTCTTGTTTGAGAACTCCAGGCCTCCACTTAGGTTCATACAGGAAATTTCATTACAATTTGTTCAAATTTTGGATCGAAGTAATCCTGGAGAAGTGGTTGTTGCATCTTTGAGAAAAAGCCTTCGTCCAGCAGTGGACGTCTACTATCCGAAAGCATAATGAACCCAACTTACGGTAAATGTGGACCGTTACTGTCTTGTTGGCCGACCCGAGAGTATTGCTCGCGACACACACGTACTGGCCGCTCATATCTACCGACAGAGCCGTCATAGTCAACGTGCCGTCTGCATCCACGTTGTAGCGCCCATCTGAAACATACACCAAACCATAGTCTAACAAAACATGGTCTTCTCTTCCCAGAATGACACAAGCCAACGTCACAATAACATTGCGAAGGAAATAACAATTAACACGCATTCGACAAGGATGAACAGCATAATGACGTAAGCTTGTGTCAGTCACGTGGTTCGCGAGCGGTAATATACTCGTATATATATTTAAATATTATAATCTATATATGTAAAAATACAGTGATAAACCCGCCATATTGGAATATTGTACAATAGGAAGAGCACGACAAGATTATGTCTATCACACGTGAACGATCATGCTAGGGGTAAGGTAAGGGGCTGATGACGTAGAGATGTTCCATTGTCACGTGACGTAGAAGACCTAGTTTTGTTAGAAGAATAAATTTATAGTATGTCACCCACCGTGGTCAATATAGTTGTCGTCCTTAATCCAAGCGACGTAGGGGCGAGGGTTTCCCCTCGCATGACAGGATATCACGAGGCGGGAGTCCTGAGTGGTCGCTATGTAGGGACCCGTGAACTCGTCTGCCAGAATCGCGGGCGGCTCTGCAACAATTTTGATTTAGATTTTCGTAAACAGCACTTTATATCTCCTACCGAGGGGCTCGAGCATACCCTGAGTTAGGGTGAAAAGGCCTTAGTCGACCACGCTGGCCCAGTGCGGGTTGGTCAATTTCACACATAATCTTTGAACACCTAAAAATTTTTGGTTACTAGTAACACAACTTTAGGGACTTGCGAACTATTTGTTAAGATGTTATAAAACGGTTTATAATGGTTGCTATTTATAAACGAAGTTCGGTTACACATAGCAAAACCGTTTTGTAACACGTTAACAAATAAATCGCAAGTCCCTAAAGTTGTGTTACTTGTAACCAAACATTTTTTGAGTTAATTTAGCAGGTTTGTGCATATTTCCTCATCTGTAAATTCTCCTTTTGAAGCACGAAGCCCTATAAAGTATAGCATAAAGACTTACCATTAACACGTACGTAAGTAGATTTCTTATCAAAGCCGGCTATATTCTCGGCGACACAGCAATAAACTCCCTCGCGCTCAGCCGAAGCATTCACTATGTACAAATTGCCGAACTCATTGAAACTGAAAAAGAAAAACACTTAAAATACAAGTGACAGCTTAGACGTGTCAATGGAATTAAGCAATTTTCCCAAAAAACTTCAGGTGTGAGCAGATTTCCTCAAGATGTTTTCCTTCACCGTAAGAGCGTCGAATATACGTACATATTTATGTGTATTAGAAATTCGAAAACACATTGGTACGTGCCGAGGCTCGAACCCGCGAACTTCCGAATGGAAGTCAACGGCCCTAGCTACTTGGCCACCGACTCTCTACGTTCATCGTCTTTATCACAGAAGAAAATAATAGTAAAACCCTCTATATCGTCCTTATAACTCATTTAAAATGCTTTATGAATAAATATGAAATAACAGACATGCGCATGTTTTTCCAGATAACTTGATGTCCTTTAAAATACCTCAAATCCGTGGTGTTTCCCTCCAACAACCGTCCCTGGAACTCCCATACAACCGTCGGCAGAGGAAAGCCAACCACATTGCACTCTATACGAGCGTTATTGCCTACTAAAACCTCTTGCAAACGCTCCAACGGCTCTATGTACGGAGGCACTGGAAATAACAAACATTATTATTAAATTCATCATCATCATCATCTCAGCCGGCTGAGATTATTAAATTACTATAAAAAAACTCAATAGACAAATCACCCTTCACCTGTTGAAAAAGTACTTTAGTCGGTAGTGTGATTGCTTTTGAAGTAAATGGTCGCGGGTTTGAATCCCGGTCAGACCAAACATTTTGCGAACCGGGGTGTTGTATATTTTATTTATCTACGGATTTGGCGAACTTCGTACAGTCACTGAATCAAAAAACGTTGTTAATTTATTAGCTGAATTTAATACAAGTCTTTCAAGTAACAATTCTCTTTCAAAATACCTATAACCCTTAATAGGACATCCTACTTACCCCAAATATAGACAGAGAAGGTAAAAGTGGCGTTTCCATACAAATTTTTAGCGATGCAAGTGTACTCGCCGAAATCAGTCAAATTAGCCACGAATCTGAAAAGAAATGAGAGAAGAATAAAAAAATAATACAGCAGCCCTAATCGTTCTATTTAGGGTAGGCTCGAGCCCCTCGCTAGGACATATTTTATAAGTTGATAGTGAAAACAGCATTGCTTTTAATAAATATGTAAAGCAAGCAAATATTATATCACATGCACTGCGGCATTCCGCAGTTCCTTCCTAATCTGGATATTTTGACCTTTTGTCGATACAACTATGATGTTTTAACGTGGAACGAACATTGAACATTTTGCCCGAACATACAGTAAGCATTAGGAATCCAATTAGATGATTTTGTTGTTTTGAAATATATATTTTTTTTATTTTAGACTTGAAACATCCATAGTATTACATTTATTCTTTTCTTCTATTACTAAACAGAATAACTAATCTTTAGCCGCATGCATAGTACCTGAGCCCAAACCCATCCACATATTTCCTGTGGTATTGAATTGGCGCCCCGTTAAACAGCCACGTGACTAGGGGCGCTGGCGACCCCTTCGCAGCGCACGGCAACTCCACTAGCTGCCCCTCTAGCGCCTCCACTTCGGGCCCGGATGGGGGCGCCGATATAACTGGCGGGACTGGGGAATGAAAATGGTTAGAAATAGAAAGGAATCTCAAAATTAAAATTCAATTTGTCATACAAAGTTGTTGGTCACGAGACAAACCAAACAAAAAAGGTGCCAAACAAAAATTTGAAGTAAGATTTTACAAATCACTTTTCGACGTCAAATTTTAATGAAGTTTTGCTCATACCAGGGCTGGCTCTCGCCTTGCAATAATAAAGAAAAAAAAACACTTAAAATGAAGCTTAAAATTTAAAGAGGCGATGCGATATTAGCTTGAACACATATTCTAACATTCTGACCACGTGACTTACGTCATCTGCTGTTCATCCTTGTCGAATAACACGCATTCGACAAGGATGAACAACATGATGACGTAGGCTTGTGTCAAGTCACGTGGTCGGAGTGTTAGACCTTGTTTTCTTAGACCATGCTTGAACAGAACTGGCAGGTTCGCGTGATGTGTGCGCTGCGCTGACTGAAGTTTATATGAATATTTAAATATTAATTTTGAGTTTTCAACCTATGTTTTTTAGGGAAAATTGTTCAGTTTCACGAGTAATACCACTCCATGTAGCTAATAAACAACATACAATTATACAGTATAATATAAGTATAATTATACAGAGTGGTGTACAACTAAATCCATGGATCATCATCACAACCGAAAGACGTCCACTGCTGGACAAAGGCCTCCCCCAAGGATCTCCACAACGACCGGTCCTGCGCTGCCCTCATACAGCGGCTTCCCGCAACCCTCACCAGATCGTGAGTCCACCTCGTGGGGGGCCTGCCCACACTACGTCTTCCGGCGCGCGGTCGCCATTCAAGAACCTTTCTGCCCCAACGGCCGTCGGTTCTACGCGCAATGTGCCCAGCCCATTGCCACTTAAGTTTAGCGATTCATCCAATCCATGGATAAAACTCTAAAATTACTTAAACCTTAGAAATTGACAGCGCTAAAACTATTGTTGAACTTACCATAGACGACCAACGTGAAGTTTCTTTGCGACGAGCCGAGGGCGCTTGTGACGTTACAAATGAACAAGCCTGAATCATACTCGGTGGCTTGTTCTATTACGAGGTCGTCTGTATCCGTCAAATATCTGTAATAATATGACAAAATATACAGAGAAGTGGGAATATACAGCGCGGCTTTCCAGCCTCTTTGACAAATATAGGCGGGTCTCACTCCATTTGTTTAGGTATGATCGGCCAATCTTCTTCTTTCGTGTCGATATGGCGACTAAATTTTTGAAGACCAGAACTCTGTCACGGAAACAGCATTATCCGTGGCATTGTAAAGGTCGTGTGCAGGTGTTGGGGCTCGCTGGTCAGTAGGTGAGCCCTTGTTTGTGGGGAGATACCACACAGACAAGCATCGTCCGAGCTGTATCCCCACCTAAGCATGTTTTCTCCACTATGGCCGACCTGGGTGCGGAGTCTGTTAAGAGACTTCCATGTCGGCCAAGGCAAGCCATGCCAGGGGGGAGGTTTTCTGAATGCGGGATAAGTGTTGCCGTGGGGTATGTCTCCATCCAGGTATTGAGCCGGATTTCGGAGGCTTCACCATTCAAAGGGAGCACATCCTTGATGAAATTGTGTCGACTCTGAATCTTACCAAACTTATCGGCCAATGTGCCACCCCGGGTGGTGTTAGATAGAGAACTAAACGTGAGAGGCGCGAATCGAAAGGGAGAAAGGGAGGCAGCTACATCGTGTTTTTAGTTATGGTCTGTTTCATATAAATCGGGACAAAAGTTCATTGACCTCTTTCTTTTCTTTAAAGTTATAAAAAAATAATATACCAACCCGCACTGGGCCAGCGTGGTCGACCTATTCACCCTGGTATCAGGGTAGGCTCGAGCCCCTCGGTGGGGACATATATGAGCTGTTAACGATTAAAAATAATGTAACGCCAAAATGTCTGGCTAGGTCACACGGTCACCCCGCCTTCTACTACGGTATGCCAAACGGTTTTTTAGTGACAATCTCCTATAGTTTTATCGTATCGTTTGAAAAATGTGCGCATTGTATGCAGGAGTCAATGACCTTTTGTCCGGGTTAGCATGAAACAAACCATAGTGCTGTGCGATCTGAATTGCACTTTATTGTAACAGAGCTAGAGTTGCTATTTATTTGAATTATATTGCTATGTGAACCTTTTGTAGGAACTGCTATTTGGTATTAAGTGATATAGGTTAATACTGAAAAGTGATAAAAACTACATAATCAAGGAGTAACATAATGTAAAGCCCGACCAGAGAAATAAAAAACCTCGCCATATTGCGGAATTTTAAAGGAACTAATTTTATAAGGGAAATTGTTGCCATAGTCATAAAAATATACACGTGGCGCCCCCAGAGCAGGTTTTTTATTTCTTTGGTCAGGCTTTTATAATACTTACACATTTTTGGAATAGCCAACAGGCTGGTGGTCCTTGCTCCATATAACAATAGGCGGAGGCGCGCCGGTAGCCTTGCATGAAAGGGTAACTGTCTTACCCGCTTCGACAATAAGAGGTGTGTCTACGGTAGACTGTTCCTTTATTATTTCGGGGGGAACTGTGGTTTAGAAAGTACACAATTTAAGCGTGACTAGAAAAACAAAAATGCCGATTTTTTCGGAAATTCAATGGAACTAATTTTATAAGAGCGATTGTTGCCGTAAACAAAATAAAGCATGTGGCGCTCCCAAAGCAGGCTGATCAGGCAGGCTTTAATTTAGGTAAATTATTAAAATCATGCCCTTTCTCTACATCTTATTCAGCTTGCCCTAAACTTTTGGTAACATGGTTGTTATTTATGTTATTTTTTAAGCGACAACGGTCTGTATTTCCAGAAAACCTTACATATTTCCATTTCAAAAATCAATACAAACCGTATTATTCTAAAAAAATCGTACAAGAATGCTTAATACAATATTATATTATTCTATTTTTTTATTTGGAATAATACGGTTTTTTGATGTTCAAAATATCTGTAGAGTTTGTATATAAGTGATTTCGGACACTTTATATTATAATAATAATAATAATTTATTTCATAAGAGTTACAGATCAATTACAGTTACATATCGCGACAATACTTACATTGAACAACCAGCTGTACGTCATACGAGTCTGTCCCAATGATATTCCCAGCCACACATCGGTACAGCCCCGCGTGTTGTGCTGTTACGTTCACTATAATTAGTTCCGTGTGATCCGCGCTCGCTATCACTCCGGTCGGTGGAGACACTAAATCTGATTGGTCGTTTTTATACTGCCAGGATAGTGTAGGCTGCGGATTGCCTTTTGTTAGTCTGGTGAAGAAAGAAAAGTGATGTTGTAAACATCACTACATAGTATAAAATAAAGTCGCTTTCTCCGTCCCTATGTCCCTATGTCCCTTTGTACGCTTAAATCTTTAAAACTACGCAACGGATTTTGATGCGGTTTTTTTTAATAGATAGAGTGATTCAAGAGGAAGGTTTATATGTATAATACATGCATAATATACTGAAGGATAACCCACAATAACCATTTTCCCGTGCGGAGCCGGGGCGGGTCGCTAGTAAATAATAAAATATCAACTTATTGAATGAGATGAGACATTCTTTGAAAATTTTCAAATAAAATAGATCTTGAAAATTTCTTTTTACAGTAATCAGTATTTTCCAGGCAGCTTAAAATACTTTAATTGCTCTATAATCATGCGAATTATAAAAGTATTACTCTTTTGTTTTTACCCGACTGCAGGAAGGGTTATTTACTTATAATAATACCTTTTGTATACACAACTCTTTTAATATGAGGTCAAAAAGATGGTTTTATATAAAGTTTTATGTAATTCTAATTTTATTCAAAATCTCACCTACATGTAAGTATAGCAGATTGTCCCTTTTTAACTATCTGTTGTACCGGCTCCTTCGCCAATATAGGTGGTTCTGAAAACGATAAAAAGACTTCATTTAATACATCATCAAAACTATTGCAAGACGTAATTACATTATTTTATTACTGCTCATATGTTTTATACCATGTCATGTCTAAACATTATCTAATATATATTTAGGGCTGAGTCTCTACGACCTTTTTACGCTTAACCAAATCTCCTGATAGGGATGTTGTCTGTATTCAAAATGAATTATATTACACTATGTAGGAAATAAAACATATGGAATTACTCTAGTACAACTTATGTAGGGGCGATTTCTGCCAATATCAAAATAAAAATCGAATAAAAACGATAATACAAGCTTGTGACGTTATAAGCTAGTATTCCCTTATTTTTCGACATTTCATTAAAAGAAGCTCTTTTGACTAGCCAGTCAACATCCCAATTGTCAATTTATTTTGTCCTCCCTGTGGGCTCACAAGATCTCTGTTTACCCCGTTAGGGAAAAGAGCGTGTCTTGATGTAAGTGAAACTAACATGAAACGTACATGCAGTAAACCTAATTATTATTATTAAAAGTCATTTACTTCATACATACCCAATCCATCAACATTCAAATGACCAACAACCTCCATCTTCTCCACACCGTTATCAGCCTCACATTTATAACTGCCCAAATTATCAAAATCTACTTTCAAAATGTATAGAGTACTGTTATTCTCTGACAGGTATAAATTGTCATCAGTTTTCAGATAGGAGTCGTTGTGGTACCACGTTATAGCAGGAGGCGGGAGTGAGTCGAAGCGGCATGGTAGGGTGACTCGAGAGTACAGTTCGAGGGTCGTGTCTGGCAAAAATTACAATGTTAGAAGAAAACACAGTATTTTTTTATTATTTAAAGTTTTTAACAACCGTGCGCTCCAGACCCGAGTAAACTAGGTGGGCGAGAAACATACCAAATTAAAATGGGCCTGTGACAAATATGCATCCGGACAACAGTCAGACAAAAATGGTTAGGAAAAAATATAGTTTCCAAAATATGTATTCCTTGTTTTTTTATGATGTAAAAGCGGTTATGGTTAGTTTTCCTTTCATATTAGCTTTTATTTAGATATTTAAGATATCTATGAAATATTTGGAAAGGAACAGCAATGAAGAAGTCTTACCTACAACTTGTAAATGAGGAAAGGACTATTTTGGGGATCATTGCGAATAGAAGGGGAAAGGTTGGGTCACGTAATAAGACACGACGACTTTGTCAAAAACATCATTGGAGGAAAGATAGAAGGGAAAAGGAAAAGAGGACGACCTAGAAGAACATATACAGACCAAATTAAGGCAGAAATAGATGTCGTGTCGTACCAGGAGATCAAACAGAGGACGGAAGACAGAACAGACTCCACCGACAAGAGCGCGGCTCTTAAGTGTGAGAAGAGATTTACCTAAGCGTCTAGGGGCGTCGCGAGAGTTTCGGACCATGGCTTAGAACATTAGTAAGGAGACGTCCGTCGCCTGAATGTATAGTGTTTTATTCAGAAGTAAAACAAATACCTAAATGTCCCTACGATAAACATGACACGGATACTAAAAACTCCATCAGCCTAGGACACGATAAGTAATTAGTTATTTTAATCTCTTATATAATCATAGTTTTGAACTTTCATCAGATCAGAGGCCTGATTGCTAGACTAAATTTAGTCATCATTTATTTTTCTCTCGTATGGTACAGAAGATGTTTTAACTTGCTAAGATATATTTAATATCTATGTAATTATTATGTATAGTATTATGTGCCATATATTATTATGTTTTATCTTTCAGTATTTTATGTATTTCCATTAGTATGTAGTTTATTTCCATTATTGAATTGCCTCAACCCGCTCATTCTTTTCCGTGCGCTATTTCCGACCTAAAGTTTGCCTGGCAGAGATTGCTACCTTAGCAATAAGGCCGCCTTTTGACTCTTTTATTTGTTTTAAAAATTGTTTCTGTGCACTGTATATTTTGGTGTCAATAAAGAATATTGTATTGTATTGTATTGTATATGATACAATAATTACCACTGAACCCCTCTACCAGTATCATTTTCCTCGTCACAGAGATGGCGACACTGTCCTGATGAATTCCCGCAGAGTTCTCTCCGAAGCAAAAATATGTGCCCTTTACATTCTCCACTGCACTGTCCAAAGATAAAACGCTTCTGTATTTATTCGATTCAAACGCAGTGACCTGAAAAAAATATGGTATTTTATATAGATTCATTATTGTACACAAAGGCAAAATTATACTATTCATATAAGCGGAAGTATACAAGGGCGAGCTTATCTCTGAATAGAGACCTATTTCAGCCAACCCGTAGCCTTTTTAATTTTAAAGCCCGACCAAAGAAATACAGAAGCCTCGCCATATTGCGGAATTTCAATGGAACTAATTTTATAAGGGAAATTGTTGCCATAGTCGTAAAATTATACACGTGGCGCCCCCAGAGCAGGTTTCTTATTTCTTTGGTCAGGCTTTTAATTAGGTACTATATAACGTGAAATTTAACAGGCTGTTTATCCGCAACATAATGGTAGTACTCATGAAACTGAACAACTTCCCGGAATATAGGTTGAAATCCTATCTGTGCTATTTTGATGACGTGCGAAAGAGAATCTTTATGAAGCTAACATTCGCAACGCAATATTTTTATAAGTAACAAGCGACCCGCCCCGGCTCCTCGCGGGAAAATGGTTATTGTAGGTTATCCTTAAGTATATTATGCATGTATAATACATATAAACCTTCCTCTTGAATCACTCTATCTATTAAAAAAAACCGCATCAAAGCCATTGCGTAGTTTTAAGCATACATAGGGACATAGGGAAAGAGAAAGCGACTTTGTTTTATACTATGTAGTGATGATTTACTTACGGTATTGTTCAAGAAGTCCTCGGTTTCTCTGTGCCATATGATCCTAGGCGCGGGCTTCGCTACGATGTTGCAAACCAGGTCGATCTTGGTACCGTTCGTTATGGAAATATTCTTCGGACCTTCTATCGACACTTCTGGCTTCATCAATACGGTTATTTCCACGGAATCGGTAGCTGAAATACATAAACTATTTATTTGTAATTGAAGTTCTGTTTAAAATGAAGCTAAAGATTCGCGAAGGCCGTCATATAAAAATATCTTCAAAATACCACAGTAGATGCAGTTACACAGTAGAGAATATTGAAGTTCTTGTTTGTTCAATTAATAACACATGTTTTTGATTTTTGCTTCAATTTAAAATAGTCATTAAATCTGCTCGACGAACGACACGCTAGTAACCTAACTATGAATAAGATATTGCAAGTGCCACAGGAGATTGAAAAAATACTGTTTACTAACCGAGAGCTAAAAGTACATAATGAATGAATATAAAGCTCGACCAGAGAAATAAAAAACCTCGCCATATTGCGGCATTTCATTGGAACTAATTTTATAAGGGAAATTGTTGCCATAGTCTTAAAAATATACACGTGGCGCCCCCAGAGCAAGTTTTTTATTTCTTTGGTCTACCTTTATCTAAGTTACATTTTAAGTGATTATTTATAATGCTAAGTTATTGCTTTATTATCATTATTTCCACATTATAATATGAAAACGCACCATTAAATGGTCCTCTAACAGCCACACAGCTCCAAACCCCGTCTTCCTCCACATCAACATCCAACATATCATTATAGCTGCCCTCTACACCAATTTCCCTGATAACTGCCCCCTTCGGGTCGCGCCACACGATGCTCCCAGCACGCTCCACGTGACACGCCAGTTGTGTGCGAGAGTGCCTCAGCTTGGTGAGGGAGTGAGGACCCAGGATTAGGGAGGTGGGGAGAGGTTGCACTGTGATGTGGGTTGAATGGGAGTTCTCGCCTCCTGAAACAGAACATATAATGCTAGAAAAACTGAAGCGTAATTATACTAATATTATAAAGAAGAAAGGTTTGATTGTTTGTTTGCATTGAATAGGCTGACTGATACGATTTCAAAAATTCTATCATTTTTGAAAGCTACATGATCCCTGAGTAGCATAGGCTATTTTTTACCACGGGAAAATGCCTCATTCCCACGGAATAAACTGTTAACGCGGGCGGAGCCGCGGCGGACAGCTAATAAAAGTATATGTACCTACACTAGCTTTTCACTGCAGCTCTGCCCGCTTTAACAGTTTTTCCCGTGAGAATGAGAAATTTTCCCCCGGTAAAAGGTAGCTTATGTTACTCACCAAGGTCTATTCTATCTTTATACCATGTCTCATAAAAATCGGTTTAGTAGTTTCGAGCCTATTCAATGCAAACAAACATTCAAATATCTTTCCGCTTTATGATCGCGAAAGCTAGTTTAAAATACAAATAGTACCTCGATTTGAAGCGATGCAGGAATAAATACCGCTGTCTCTTTCACTCGCGTTGTGTACCACTTTGGTAAACACATACAGCCCTTCGATGTTTGGTTCCAAGTTGATGTCCGTCACTGTAAACATTTACAACTTAAAAAAGAAGGTTGCCTGGAAGAAATCGCTTAAAGCGATAAGGCCGCCAATTGCCTTTTATTGTTTGTATTTTCTGTACTTATAATATGTTCTATGTGCAATAAAGTGTATTTGAATTTGAATTGAATTTGAATTAAATGAATCTAATAAACAAGCATTCTGTACTAACTTGGACGACACTTATGCCAAAACCACTGGTTTATATTTCGATAGCAAAGGAGTGGACTATATGAAAATTTTTTGGAAGTTTAGGTCATGTGATGGCGAACAATTGTGGCGCCAAAGGTGGCCGGCAGCAGTATGCAAAAAATGACAAAAAAATACTTACGGCGGTGCGGGGCGTGTTGCAGTTACGACCAAGATTTTTATATTGGCGTGCAAAGGGGCCCGGCGCATAGGTGCGAATGTGAGGGAAGAACAGGAATCAATTATAGGAAAGAGGGAGAAAGACAGAGAAGGAAGAAAGAGGAAGATATCTCGCCAAAAGAGCATACAACGGCCAAACCAACCACAGCATCGATTTTGATGAAACTTGGTACAGAGATAGAATAGACCTTGACTCACCTTGAAGAAGAACAGGTTACTATTTTCCACGGGAAAATACCTCATTCCCGCAGGAAAAACTGTGAGCGCGGGTGTCACGATAAAACAGCTTAAGGCCTTTTTAGAAAAGCATGTTTATGTTTAAGCAATGACACGTATTAACTTATAAAAAACAAATAAAAAAACTTTCGACCCACCATAGTGATCGGCAGTTCCGTTAAAAGTCAGCTGGTAGGTGAGTAACAGCGCGTCGCTAACCGCCGTGCACCGGACTGTGACGACATCGCCCAGCTCTGCTGTCGTACTGTCCGGAGCTATCGTCACTTGAGGCGGGTCCACTGGGAATGGGAACCAAAAAAACTAATTGTTACTCTAACCCTTTACCTTAATTAAAAATTTAAATAACCCCCGCCACAAAACCGTTACTTAGATCCGAGCTGATAATCTTCAAATGACTGAATACATTTTCTTGGATCATAGCTAAGAATACTCTCGAATTTGACACGTAGCAAACAAAAAAAAACTAGATCAAAATCGGCGCATACGTTAAGGAGCTACGAAGCCACACATAGACAGACACACGTCAGACTTGTAACACCCCTCATTTTCGTCGGGGGTTAAAAAGATTGCTTTAGAACTTTATATTTAAGGGTACAAAGTTCAAATTATCATGTCAATATACCCATTACCATATAAAGGCTTAAAGACCTATGGGGAAAGCGTGTCAACAACTAAGTATCAAGTTTAAAAAAAAAAACGGTCTGCGTGATTCTTTTTTCTTTCCAGGAGCTTTAATATTATAAGAAATAGCACACTTTTTTAACCAGTTTTTCACGATAACTATTACCAAAGTCACAGGAGACATCAGAAGACTATCTAAGCAGGGATAGTCAATAGTGTCATTACTTGGAAGAGCTAGATCTTTTAAACTCATCATCATAATTTCAGCCAGTAGACTGTTACTGGACAAAGGCCTCTCCAAAAGATCTCCACAACGAACGGTCCTGCACTGCCTGCATCCAGCGGCTTCCCGCGACCCTCACCAGATCGTCAATTGCACGCTACGTCTAAAACTAATGCTTACCCGGGGTCCAAGAAAACAAGGTCTAACCGTTAGACCACGTGACTGACACAAGCTTACGTCATTTTGCGCTGTTCATCCTTGTCTATTACACGCATTCGACAAGGATGAATAGGCAAAATGACGTAGAAATGAAGTAAGCTCGAGTCAGTCACGTGGTCTAATGGTTAGACCTTGTTTTCTTAGACCATGTGCTTACCAATAAGGGTCACTTCAGTAGTAACACTGCTGATTCCAGCGACGTTTTTCGCCACACACCTATAGCTGCCCACGTGGGCTGCACTCATATCGGTTATCACGTACTGGATACTGGTGCTCTGACTGAAACAGTATGCTTTATTGACAAAAGACACAGCATACAGAAAACAATACAGAACAAAAGAGAAGAGTCAAAAGGCGGCCTTATTGCTAAGGTAGCAATTAATTTCTACCAGGCAACCTTTAGGTATGGAAAAAGTGTAGATAAAAGTGACGCAGTACTACCAGATAAAGCCTAACCAGACAAATTTCCTTTCGGCCGTGTACAAAACTGCAACTACATAACCAGTATCTTACGATTTTTTTTTATTCTTACAACGAAACTTTTTACTAACTATAACCTTAATCTTTCTTACTATGGTTGTATTTTCACTGTGAACAAGTCCGGTGAAGCTTGATCCGTCGTACCTTTTCGACTCAAGCATAGGTTAATTAAAAAAAATAAAATTTCACTGTGGTAAAAGAGATTCTTGAGCACCTCTTTGCCGTCCCATTTTTGAATCGTTCATGTTTATCTGTGGTCTGTTACGTTATAAATCAACGGTTATGGGGTTTTAGGTTTGACAGACTCAAGAGTTTCTTGAACTTCATCATCATCATCATCATCATCATCTCAGCCTGTAGACGTCCACTGCTGGACTGCTGACTCCCCCTGTGATCTCCACAATGATCGGTCCTGCTTGACTCGCATCCAGCGGCTTCCCGCGACCCTCACCAGATATGGAATGGATAACTACACTCGCGATCACGCTTAGTCCAGCGCAAAGCAGCGGAAGCCCTAAAGGGGTTTCCAGCTTTCGAAATCTACCGCTAGCTCTATTTTTAGTCTCTATTTTTTTTTTTTTTTTTTACTCAAAGTTTCTTGAACTTAGCCACTATGGTTTGTTTCATATTAATACGGACAAACGGTCATTGACGCCTGTATGCAATGCGCACATTTTTTTCAAACGATACTATAAACTTATAGGAAATTATCGCAAAATACGTAATTTGGCATACCTTAGTAGAAGACGGGGTGAGCGTGTGACCTTGCCAGACATTTTGGCGTTAAATTATTTTTAATAACTTTCAAGAAAAGAAGGCCGTCAATTATTTTTTCTCCGGATTTACATGAAACAGATCATAGCTCTATTTCTGAGAATTATGAGTTTTTAGGTTTGATAGACTCAAAGGCCATTGAACTTAGCCACTAGTAATAATAGATTGTTACAGGCTAGATGTGTCTCTCTGTAGGGTGGCGCCATCTTTAGTCCAGGTAGCGGTGAGCGGCACTAAGCTCTCGATGCTACACGACAACGTTACTGACTCGTGGGCTCTTGCTTCTGTCTGAGATAAACAAAATAATTACATGTGCCTTAAATGTATCGCTGTTTGTAAGAAGCAATAGAGATTTAAGGCAATTAAATAGTAGGTAACTATCTAACTTAAATAAAGTAGCCCCTCGCAATATAATTACTTTTTCTTTTGAAAATCTTCCTTGTATCAAACTACGTACTTAGTGACATAAAGTCAAAAATAAATTTTAAAATCTTACCTTTTTTGTTATCGTCAAATAAGGGACACCTGTAATACAAAAAGGTACAGTCATTTTCTGTGGCACTTAGGGATCGCTATGAGATTAATCCCACATTGTAGCTTTACGAAGTTCAAGATGTGATTTTTCCTGTTTTCCAAGCGGTGTAAATGTTGTAAAACCTCTCTTCACGGATACAAACAAACGTTTTTAATATTCTAGGAATTTCTAGTGGACATTAAGATAAAAAAGCGGTTGTCTGTAAATTCGGTTTACTGACGATAGTTAAACGTGACAACGATTGTGCCTCTTTGTCGCTCGTTCCGCGCTCTCGCTTGCACTTCAAGCCTTAAATGGAACGCCTCAGCCGCGCGGTAACGCCGCATTACGTCATGTTTTTTCGTGCGTGCAGCCGGCTCCATCGAATTATAAGACGTTGTCACGTCAAAAAAGGTACTTTGAATATAGTAAATGATGCTCTTACTGGGTGGTTTGGCCTGGATAGCCGTGGCTCCCACTCGCCTCAGATCTTGATTGTACTCGTCACGCCCGTTGATCTAAAACATACAAGTTTCCTCATTCAAACTTATAACAGAGTGTGCACATAAAGCTTACCGAAAAAATGCTGCAATAATATATGGTCATCCATCTTATTTCATGACTTTTTGCGACCCTTACACCTAGAACTGCATATAACCTGTCAACACTGTTCACAAATACAAGATTTTTTAGATTACTAAAGCTACGAAGCTTGGCGTAGACTCCACCGACAAGAGCGCGGCTCTTAAGTAAAAGAGAGAGAAGAAGCTACGAATGAAGTGATGTCTAGGTCTATAAGTAAGTAGGTACGTATTATTATAACGCTTGGTAAGTCATACAAATATTCTAAGGAGGAAAGATTTGTATTTTTGTGTGTGTGTGTGTATGTTTGTAATTGTAATGAATAAACTCGAAAGCTACTGTGCCAATTACAAAAAATATTTCACCAATAGAAAGCTACATTCACCCTGAGTAACATAGGCTTAGGCTACCTTTTACCGCGGGAAAATGCCTCATTATCACGGTTTTTTTTTAAAGCGGGTTAACTAACTATTACGACAACTTCCGATCAGCAGAAAGGCCTTAGTACGGCAACGAAATGTTATCCAATAAAAAAAACTCACGGCAATATAAAAGAACTCATCAGGCGGCACGAAAGGCTCAGCCCTGTAAACGTTAGGCTGGCCATCAACTTCCCTCAAAGGCAACTCGAATAGCATCTTCCCGTCCAAGGCGAGGACTTCGGCGAACCTCACCCGAACCGGCCCGCTGGCTGGGCTCAGCCTTATTAACATGTGGTTGTATGCTCCTGGAACAACATTATTGTAGACAACAACAAGACACAAAACATCATTGACAGCACATATATGTCCCCACCGAGGGGCTCGAGCCTATCCTGAAATCAGGGTGAATAGGCCTAAGTCGACCGCGCTGGGCCAATGTGCGTTGGTCAACTTCACACACAACTTTTGAATTTCTTCGCAGGTGTGCGCAGGTTACCTCGCGATGTTTTCCTTCACCGTAACAGCGTCGAATAAACGTACATATGAATCCGAAAATCGAAAACAGATTGATAAGTGCCGAGGTTCGAACCCGCGAACTTCTGAATGGAAGTCAACGGCATTAGCTACTTGGCCTGCGACACAATACATGGCCCGTTTTAACTCACTTCAATATTTTTTAGACTTCAATTATTTTGTTTTAAAAAATATTATTTTTTGTTGTATATTTTCAACAGCCTTTGTTAACTTGTAATATTGTTAATTTCGTATAACATACAGGGCGTAGTCTGACAAAAAAGAGTAGAAATTAAAAAGCAGCAACACTGTAGTGTCGTCTCATTTTCACGATTAATTAGTTGGACAGGGACGACACTACAGTAGTGTTGCTACTTTTTGATTTCTACTCTTTTTTGTCAGACTGTAAGTCGTTACGGTTCTGAGCAACGGATGGAGCAACGTTTCCTTCTTTGGACAAACTTTTATTGGAAACTAAAATTGTACCTTGCAGCGGGCGGTGGCTGGTCTCAGCTAAGCTGGCGGGCGGTTGTATCGAGAAGCCGTGAGTGAATGTAACGTTGGACACTCCCGCCACTCTGACTGAGTGTTGTTCTTCACTGCCCGTCATCACGGTCCAGTTACCCGGCTCTGGTTGGAGGACTTTCACCACCTAGGGAATTAACATCGCTACATAATATAAAACAAAGTCGCTTTCTCTGTCCCTATGTCCCTATATCCCTATGTATGCTTAAATCTTTGAAACCACGCAACGGATTTTGATGCGGTTTTTTTAATAGATAGAGTGTTTCAAGAGGAAAGTTTATATGTATAATACATGCATAATATACTTAAGGATAACCCACAATAACCATTTTCCCGTGCGGAGCCGGGGCGGGTCGCTAGTTATCCATAAATGGGCAAGCTCCCCACGATGTAGGTGGACCGCCGATCTGAGGGGCTACTCTTGATGACATTGAGATCGGGCGTTTGGTACTCTCGAATGCCACACTAGCGCCACCTTGGTTTCATATTGGGCGGATATTGAGTGAACTAAATGAAACCGGACATTTGTCAACTCTTGGCGGGCAGATTTTCAAGAGTAGCAGTCTAAAATTGACTTTGGTATTGCATTGAGTTGAAATCGGGATCGATATTGATTTTAAGACTAGAGCCTCTGGTGAGGGTCGCGGTTTGCTGCTGGATTTTCAGCAGCAGGAGAGCTGAGATCACAAGGGAGGCATCAGGACAGCAGTAAACGTCTTTCGGCTGAAATTATGATGATGGTGATGATGATGATGGACCTAAGTAAAAAAAAGCCGAATGGAAAAACGCTAGATGGAGTTTCCGGGCTTCATGGACTTCCCGGGAATGGCCGGTCGGGGAATGGATATTCAATGATGTAGACATTCTGGTAGTAAGATCTAAGATGCTGAAAGGTTCCAAAGGTACACCAAGCATGATTTCGGCCAAGTCCAGCGTAGTTACAAGCTGTGGTGGTCCGGTAAAATCTTCTCTACTAGGTTTGTCCACCCTGATTGAAAAATGTGCTCCAGAAATTGACACCGTTACATACATCAGTCACAGAACGGACGTTCAAGGAATGAAATTTCAATCGGGGAAAATGGACGTCCAGGTCATTACCCCATTGATGATCGGGACATTCACGTTCAGGGTTGTAGACATAGTAGTAAGACCTAAGATGCTCAAAGGTTAGAAAACTAACCAACCGCGTTAACCGCTAAATCCAGTGCGGTGACGAATTGTGGTGGTTAGGTCAGTTCTTCCCTACTAGGATTGATCACACCGTCACTTCCCTCAGACACAAATGGACATTCAGGGAATGGACATTCGGGGAACGTACCTTAAGGGAAAATGGACGTTCAGGGAATGGACTTAATGAACCGACTGGACAGAGTAGTAAGACTTGTGGTGTCAAAGGTATACCAACCATGATCTCCGCCAAGTCCAGCGTTGTTACAAGTTGTGGTGGTCCGGTGAGTTCTTCCCCGCTCGGGTTGACCACTCTGATCGAAGGATGCGCCCCAGCAACTGACACTGTCACCTCTTGCAGGTTACTGTCTATTGGGATCTGAAATTATATTTATTTTATTACTATGAAAATCCAAATTGTAAATAGGTGCGCCCTAAAAAGGAGATAAATTCGTGAAAAACTCACTAATAAATTAAATTAAAAAATTTAAACTCCCGCCACAAAACCGTTCATTGATCCTTTCAACAACTAGAAAAGAGCTGATAGTCGTCAAATGGCTCAATATATTTTTTTGGGTCATAGCTAAGATCATTCTCAATTGTGACACCTTGCAAACAAAAAAAAAGCGGCCAAGTGCGAGTCGGAATCGCCCATGAAGGGTTCCATAGCAGCCAGTAACATAATATAAAAGTTTTTGTAGTTCGTTGTGACTTTGATCGATGTTTTAATAATAGTGAAAGGTAAATTGCGGTTTACGATTTATGACGTATTAAAAAAAAACTACTTACTAGATCTCGTTCAAACCAATTTTCGTTGGAAGTTTTTATGGTAATGCACATCATATATTTTTTTTAGTTTTATCATTCTCTTATTTTAGAAGTTAGAGGGGGGGGGACACACATTTTTCCACTTTGGAAGCGTCTCTCGCGCAAACTATTCAGTTTAGAAAAAAATGATATAAGAAACATAAATATCATTTTTGAAGACCTATCCATAGATACCCCACACGTATGGGTTTGATGAAAAATTTTTTTTTTACTTTTAGTTCTATGTATGGCGCCCCCCTAAATTTATTGTTTTATTTCTATTTTAGTAAGAAAATCTTAATGCGGTTCACAGAATACATCTACTTACCAAGTTTCAACAGTATAGGTATTATAGTTTCGGAATAAAGTGGCTGTGACATACGGACGGACGGACGGACGGACAGACAGACAGACAGACAGACAGACATGACGAATCTATAAGGGTTCCGTTTTTTGCCATTTGGCTACGGAACCCTAAAAAGCGGCCAAGTGCGAGTCGGAATCGCCCATGAAGGGTTCCGTAGCAGCCAGTAACATAATATAATAGTTTTTGTAGTTCGTTGTGACTTTGATCGATGTTTTAATAATAGTGTAAGGTAAATTGCGGTTTACGATTTATGACGTATTAAAAAAAAACTACTTACTAGATCTCGTTCAAACCAATTTTCGTTGGTAGTTTTCATAGTAATGCACATCATATATCTTTTTTAGTTTTATCATCCTCTTATTTTAGAAGTTAGAGGGGGGGGGGACACACATTTTTCCACTTTGGAAGCGTCTCTCGCGCAAACTATTCAGTTTAGAAAAAAATGTTATTAGGAACCTAAATATCATTTTTAAAGACCTATCCATAGATACCCCACACGTATGGGTTTGATGAAAAAAATTTTTTTTAGTTTCAGTTCTATGTATGGGGACCCCCTAAATTTATTGTTTTTTTTTCTATTTTTGTAAAAAAATCTTAATGCGGTTCACAGAATACATCTACTCACCAAGTTTCAACAGTATAGGTATTATAGTTTCGGAATAAAGTGGCTGTGACATACGGACGGACGGACGGACGGACAGACAGACAGACAGACAGACATGACGAATCTATAAGGGTTCCGTTTTTTGCCATTTGGCTACGGAACCCTAAAAACTAGATCAAAATCAGCGCATCTGTTTAGGAGCTACGATGAGACAGACAGACACACACGTCAAACTTATAACACTTCCTTTTTTGTCGGGGGTTAAAAATTATTCTTTATTGACAGATTGTTTAGATTATGCCCATGGTCCAAGAAAACAAGGTCTTACAATTAGACCACGTGACTGACACAAGCCTACGTCATTTTGCGCTGTTTATCCTTGTCTATTACACGCATTTGACAAGGATGAATAGGCAAAATGACGTAGAAATGACGTAGGCTCGTGTCAGTCACGTGGTCTAATTGCTAGACCTTGTTTTCTTGGACCATGATTATGCCTAAAACGAAGGAATGTTTTAAGGGCATTCAACCGGTGAAGGCGGTATTTTGAAAACTAGTACCTATATAACGTGCTCTAACAATGGTACGTCATACATTATCTAGTCGTGGGCAAGCCTCCCACAAGGTGGACCGACGATAGCCGCTGGATGCGGGCCAAGCAACACAAGACCAAGAATAGTGTACATTTTTGGACTAGCAGAGTATATTATTATACTATGAACTAACTTAATTAATTGTATATTATTTGGGTGATTAACTATTAGTTGACAATTTAAATTGGTTGATTCATTGATGTCCGGCCATAGCTACGTAATATTATATCCATAATATTGACAGACATAGGTTTTTCGTGCGCGTATTTCAAAATATATCAATTTTTATTGGCGATTTTATAGCAGCTTTCTGACAGAAACTAAATTAGCTATTCACTGCTAGGTGGCGTCACTGTGCCATAGAAAAATCTCTCCCCCCCCTCCCACTGAGGACACCCGCTGTCGTACATTAACGTAAGAAAGCATCTCCTCTTCTCTCTCTACTACGTGGATAAATGCCAGATAGTCTCTTTAGGCTTGGACGTTATTCGGCAGATTTTTTTACAATCTAACTAAAAAATACTCACCCCTTGTTTATAATCATACCCCGGCGGGTTCACAGCCGAGCCCAGGTTAACCATCCGTCCCCTGATAGAGGTCTTTACAAACTCCAGCACTTTGTGAACGCTAGTCTTGTTCAGGTTGAAGACTTGCCCCGAGCTGGCGGCGGCGATCTGACCGTACACCTTGTAATGCGGACGGGCGAGGTCGTTGCAGTGACCGGTTAGGACGAATACCACCTGTAAGGACACTCAATTTTTATATTTGCATATGGTCCAAGAAAACAAGGTCTAACAAGAAGACCACGCGACTGACACAAGCCTACGTCATTTCTACGTCATTTTGCCTATACATCATTGTCGAATGCGTGTAATAGACAAGGATGAACAGCGCAAAATGACGTACGTAGGCTTGTGTCAGTCACGTGGTCTAATTGTTAGACCTTGTTTTCTTGGACCATGTCCGTATTGAAAGTAATTCGAAAGTAATACCCAAATAGCAAAAACTAGTCATTTAAAAGTTCATAGAACGTTTTGTAAAACACTTTTTTGGTTTCATAAATGTTGTGGGTATAGTTTAGGGTTAAAAGTAAAGTGGCAATATAGTGGCCACTGCCTTGTAAATGTTTGATTACCTGGCTCTGTTTCCTCTGTACAGCATCCAGCACACTCCCCACAAGCTTGTGGTCGCCAGCTGTGGCGTCAGTAAACACGTAAACGAAGGAGCGCGGCTGGCTCACGCTGAGCGCCAATTCGATTCCCCCCAGAGACTTCTCCGGGCAATCGCCGCCGCCGTACACCTGGACCGCTTCTAAAGCTGCCTTGAATACTTCCTTGTCTTTCGTTACCGTAGCTGGGCCTACCTCTGTAACGGAGTGTACTACCTACTGTACCTCTGTAACAGATGACCTGTGTGTGATGTCCCACGTATTGTTAATAAATACGTGGGACATCACAAACAGGTCATCTGTCTCCAAACTAGGCAGAGCTTGTACTATGGGGGACACCCTGACAGACAGCTGATATACATATACCCTAT
The DNA here is from genome assembly GCA_948473455.1 of Teleiodes luculella. NCBI lineage: Eukaryota > Metazoa > Arthropoda > Insecta > Lepidoptera > Gelechiidae > Teleiodes > Teleiodes luculella. The sequence continues at coordinate 2,786,975 of OX419599.1, read as the reverse complement.
TTCGGAGACGCAGTCCATTAGACGGAAGCGGCCAGTTACGCAGGATATACATATATATACATACATTATATAGATAAACTAGCTTTCTGGCCCACACTAACAGGTTTTCTCGTGGGAATGAGGTATTTTCCCGCGGTATAAAGTAGCCTATGTGTTGTTCTGATATATAAATAAGCTATACCTATTATTGTAAAGTTTTATTAAAAACTATACTTCTGGATGTATGTTTGTACTCTTTCACGAAGAGTAATAAACATACATCCATCCATACTCACAAACTTTCGCGTTTATAATATTAGTAGGATATTAAATATCTGGATATTTAATATCGTCTGGACGCAAGGCAAACAACTTATCATCACACAAAAGTTTGTGCTGGGCGGGGTTCGAACCCGCAAACCTGTGATTAGAAGGCAGGTGTATTATGTCGCGCGCAAACTTATAAGATTTGAATATTTGTTTCCGAAGACTTGTGGGACTTTATAGATAGGGAATGTAATGGTGGAAGGGAAGAGAAATTCACGCTAGCCACCATTCCATTCCCTATTAATTGTTTGATAAGAGTTTTTTTTTAAAGAAACTGAAGTCTTGAAAATGTTATTATTGTAAATTTGTTTAGAGAAAAGAAATAAGATTATTATCCGCATAATATAATAATGTTACAAGCGCAATCAAGTACCTTGAAAACATGCAAACAGGAAATTATTAATCATGATTACGATACATCGTAATGAATATACAGTTATAATAATAAAATAACTAGAAAATTGGTTGCACTACTACCCATTCCTATTACTGTGAAAAAATAACATTAATTAAATTAAAAATTCAAAAAACCCCCGCCACAAAACCGTTACTTCATCCTTTTAACAACTAGGAAAGAGCTGATAATCTTCAAATGCCTGAAGATATTTTCATGGATCATAGCTAAGAACACACGCTCGATTATGACACCTTGCAAAAAAAAAATACTAGATCAAAATCGGAGCATATAATATGTTTAGGAGCTACGATGCCACAGACAGACACACACGTCAAACTTATACCTCACAAACCCTGGTGTCAGAATTATAGAGCTGCTTAAGGCTCGTGTAACAACTACATCCGTAAATAGTAACTGAGCATTACACTTTACGTGCCTTCCGAAGCAAGGAATCATCTTTCATTTCGGACAATCAGGTGATTCAGCCTGCAATGTCCTAAACGAAGTGGGTAAAGATTCATAAAGTGATATTTATTGGATGAGTGCCCTACTGGGAATCGAACCCGTAACCTCCTTAATGTGAGACAAGCGTTTTTATTTCATTTTTCCGGCTACTAACTACAGATGTAGTAATTAAGTATACGAGCCATGTCTTTGTTTTTGGGTTTGTGATTTTTTTAAATTGACCTATGCTTGAATCGAAAAAGTACGACGGATCAAGCTTCACCGGACTTGCGGGGGAGCGGAAGACTCTACCTCAAAAACAAGTCATGTACCAACGCGTCTAGGGGTGGCTCAAGGGAGCCTCGGACTTCGGCCTAGCGCGTTGATACTGAAAAACATCGTGAAGGAGACGACGCCTGAGCGCTGAGGGGCTCCGTCTCTGATTATCAATTATGATTTTGGTTATGGCCGCGCCCAAAATCAGAGGTAGTTTAACTTCGAAACCCACACGATAAGGAACCAAGCTGAATTCCGGCAGCATAGACTAGTAAATGAGCGTCGTCAGTGGCCAAGTTGCTGGGGCTGTCGACTTCCATTCGGAAGTTCGCGTTCAATTCAAGCCTACGTACCAACCAATGTGTTTCCAATTTTCAAATTTATATGTGAAGGTAAACATCTTGAGGAAACCAACACACACGACCAAGCCGCACTGGGCCAGCGTGGTCGTTTGAGTCTAGCCCCTCGGTGGGGACATATAAGGGCTGTTAACACGGAATATATAACACTAGAGGAAGTGGCATGTGGGCGGGGCGGGTGTGCCTAAAGTTTGCGGAGCTCCGTAAGCATTCAGCGTCATTCGATAGTCGACCGATCACTACGCGGCGTTTGTCACTATCAGCTGTCTGACTAGTGTTGTAAGAAACTCGAGTCTTTGAGTCCTACTTACAAGAGCTCGAGCTCTTTTTTGAAGACTCGAGTCTTATAAATGACACTTAGAACTCAAGTCCTTCCGAATTTGGAGTCTTTTGTTAAAAGGACTCAATGTGAGTCTTTAGGACTCAAAGACTGAGTCTTTTTAAAGGACTCATAACTGAGTTGACTGGCAACACTGGCGCCGAGCGTGACGGTTGTCAAAATCAGCTGTGCCCTGTTTTTAATTAAAAATTAATAATTTTCATGATTTATTCATCATTAATTTGTGTTTAATTCACGTTAATTGTATATATCTATGCAATTTGTGTGTGAAATATTATGGAAATATTATAATTACACGAAGAAACTCTCCAGAGGATAGTGGAACGATCTGCACCCAACTGACAGCGGACATTTTTTCAAATTGAAAAAACCAGTGGATAAACCTGGGGAGTATTGTTTTCTTAATTCTTGCTTTAATAAATTCTAGCAATTCATACACTACGAACAGACTAATAACACATTAACACTACTTATTCAAAAATCACATAGATCTCATACTAAGTAAATATTCACTCATACACAGTTGAGCCTTTGTGTGGTTTTATTTTGATTTTTACAGTCTAATTTAAGTTTAAAGACCAAAATTTAGTTACATAATAAGAATTCACACAGCACATAATATTAATTTGAAACAATATTTAGCTAGTTTATTAGATACAGCTGTGAGTAGGTAGTGTCACTTAATTTTATAACGGTTTAATTGTTTTGAAGATAACAGGAGCTTCACATGTTATTGTTGCATAGTAGTCTACAAGAAACACCTTAAATAATTACAGAATTAAACATACAACTTAACATAAATTTACGGATTACAGCACAGGAAATACAGAAGTAATCATTCAATTAGTGTTATTCTTTCCAGCTTAATTTTAGTTGCTGCATATTTTGTTGAAAGAAGAGTACCTACACCTATTATTATAGCTTTTATTCATAGTAACTGAATGTTTGAATAGGAATAGTTCATTGTTATTTGAATTATTATAATTTTTAATAGTTTAAATTTTTTACTAAAATATAAAACATATAGGTACCCACACAAACAAAAAAAAAAGTGAAATTATATTATACAGTTCACTTACTTTCCTCTGTTGCTTACATTTCAGTTAAATCTATCTCCACCATGATGACTCGCAGCAAGCACGCTGAACAGAAGACCGCTCAACTACAGAAAAGCCTAAGAGAGGCAGAAGATATCAACACTAAACTGCTAACTGAGCTTGATAGTAAGGATGCTGAGATTCGGCGCTTGAAAGCAAAGAATACTCAGCTGTCTGAAAGCGTGTCAACCCTGCGAGTGTCATATGATGAAGCACAACATGAAATATGTGAACTGGAAAAACAGGTTGAATTGTGTGGTACCCTCCACAATGACCTTGCCTCAGCTCAGGAACGTGGGAAATTCCTTGAGAGCCAGCTCAGCCATGCTAGGAATCAACTGGATGACATGTATCTGGAGAAAGAAAACACCACATTAAATCATATGATTTCCCTTCATGAAGAGCTGGGGGCTGAAAATATGACCACACAGTATGAGAAAATGGCAAATACAATAAGAATAAAAAAATATTGTAAATTAAATAAATTTTTAAAGAAAACTAGACAAAACTTAAAAATGTTAAAACAAGCTCAGCGGCACCAACCAAAACGGGTTAAATATGTAGCATTGCATAAGGAGAATGAGGAGCTCAAACGCAAGTTTCATGCTATGTATACGGTATTCACCAATACACAAGCAGAAGTTGAAGAGCTGAAGAACAACCTAGCAGACACAGTTTGTAAATATAACGAAAGCGAGATGAGCTTTAAACAACTGTCAGCAGTAACATCCGAATTACTCCAATTGCATCAACAGGAAACTGGACTACTGTGTTCTCTACTGAGCGACGGCGAAGTGAACACAGTCTTAGGCATATCTGGTACCGACGCGGACCTGGTGGACGACTCGCAGATGTCTACGGACGTCAGCTCACCGAGGACGGCGCCTGCTCCAGCAGATGACGCCGGTACAGCTGGAGCGCCGCAGTCCGGTGCGCTCCCAGATCCGGCCACCACATCCATCCAGACAGACGAGAGCGCGCCGCCGCCGCCCACTAGAGCGCGGCGAGGGCGCCGCGGAAGGCGAGGGAGAGGGGGGAGAGGCGGCCTGAGTGCGCGGCCACCTGCGGCAGCGGCAGTGACGTCACCAACAGCAGCCAGCACTGCGCCCGCGCCGCCGGCGCCATCTTCCGCGCAGCCCTCCCCTACACCTGCACCAGCCTGTGTTCCTGCCTCTCAGGACCCTCCTGTGGTAGTGATGCGTTCGCCAAGTCGTTGTGTAGTAGACAGAACACCTTCTCCGAAAACCATTGTATATACAGACCAAGTAGGAGTAGGCCTAGGTCCTCTATTACATAAATGTTTAACACAACAAGTAATTAATATTTGTAGTCCTAATGCTAGTTATGTGGACATAATAGAAAAAATACGTGCTGAAAATTATGATGAACACACGACTGTTATTATTATGGTTGGCAGTCACATAGGTGTAACTAGGAATGTATTGGAGTCTAGTATACAGAAAATAGTTGAGATCAATAAAACTTCTAAATGTAAAGTTATTGTCAGCTCTTTCCCATACTGTTCTAACTTGACAGAGGAACATAATAGGTGTATTTATAATATAAATTCATACTTATACCAGCAGACGCGTCATCATAGCGATGCAATTTTATTTTTTGATATTAATAAATTTATACATAATTTTACTTTGACTCAGGATACTATGTACCTGTCTAGGAAATTTAAACGACTCATAGCTACTTTGTTAGCCTTTAATATACAAGACTCAGTTATAAAAAATATAACGCAGTCACCTCTGATTCAAATTAGTACAGGTACTAATAATTATTATTTAAACTACTAGACTCGACAAAAGAAGATCTCACTCAAAACATTGTTACCAACAGAGCAGAACAGAGATTTTCTCGCAGAGAATTAGGAATAAAACAGACAAAAGAGAAGCCTGGTCTCCTAAAAATTTTTCATCAAAACATTCAAAGCTTCTCCAGCAAGTGTCTAATTTTTGAATTATTTCTAGAAAAAAATAAATATGATATAGTATGCATAACCGAGCACTGGTTCTCAGAATGTAATATGTATATTAACTTTGATAATTATTGTGTTGCCAGTTCGTTCAGCCGAAGGCCTAATAAAAATCATGTCGTGGGTGGCGGATCCTTGATATTATTGCGTAAAGATATTAAATTTAAAAATCGTAAAGATATTATTGGACTTACGGTTGAGCGAAGTGTTGAGGTATCTTGTGTCGAGTTGAATAATCATATTATAGTGTGCGTATACAGGCCGCCATATAGTCAAAATTTTGACATTTTCGAAACTGTGTTGGAGGACATTTTGAAAATCACCTCCAACAGTACAAAACAAGTAATTGTATGTGGGGATTTTAATGTGGATATTTTAATTTCAGGCAACTATACAGATAGAATATTGAGTTTATTTCGGTCATTTAAATTGGATTATGTTTTTCTTGAACCTACTAGAGTGACACCCACATCATCCACTTGTGTCGATAATTTTTTCTGTAGTTGTAATTACACCAGTAAGTCAATTTTAAATTCATTACCATCTGACCACTCAGGTCAAGAAGTAGTGTTCTCCGCTAATCGATCTACTGTAAAATTTGAAATAAAAACTAGACCGATTACTGCTGGTCGTGTGGAAAAATTCAATACCGTTTTGACTGAGAAATTGCCCAATATTGAATGTCTTTCTGATGATCCTAATGAATTATATACAAATTTCTTCACCGTTGTATTTGATGAGTATGATAGAATCTTTCAAGTTAAAAATAAAATCATTGGCACGTCTTTCAAATTTAGTGATTGGGCAACAATTGGTATAAGGAAAAGCAGAGACAAATTGTTTGAGCTGTACGAAATAAAAAGCTACACTAATAGTGACACATTTAAAGATTATGTTAGGGATTATTCAAAAACTTTCAAAAAGGTCTGCTTAGTCGCTAAAGCCAATTATATAAGTAATAAGATTAAAAGTGCGGACGATAAAATAAAGGCAGTTTGGAAAATTATAAATAACGAAACTGGAAAAATGAAACAACGCGATAATGATATTGTTCTAAATTCAGTCAAGGGACCTGTTGCTACTAACATAGAAGTAGCCCAAGAATTTGAGAACTTTTTTTCTAATATTCCAATAAAAACGACAGAACTTCTTAATTCTTCACCTTTTGTCTCTGCTTCGATACTTGAAAAACACATAAAACCTTGTAAAGATGAATTTAAATTTAAACATGTAAATGTAAACACTGTTATCAAAGCTTTTAAAGAAATTAAAGTAAAAGGAACAGAAGATGTATGGGGAATGTCTGTTAAGGCTTGTAGTAAAGTAATTGACACACTGGCTCCATATCTCGCCGCCATCTTTAATACATGTGTTGATGAAGGGGTCTTCCCAGACTTAATGAAATATAGCAAAGTAATACCCTTGTTCAAAGCTGGTGATAAAAGTGATCCTAGTAATTTTAGACCTGTATCTATTTTACCAGTCCTAAGTAAAGTTTTTGAAAAGATTATACTCAACCAATTGCTGTCTCATTTTAATAAACATTGCCTACTTCATAAACAGCAATTTGGATTTACAAAAGGACGTTCTACCACCGACGCAGGTGTTGCGCTCATAAAGCATGTCTTTGACGCATGGGAGGATTCTTGCGATTGCATAGGTGTCTTCTGTGACCTTTCAAAAGCATTTGATTGTGTTCAACATGAAACCCTATTGCTTAAATTAAAACATTATGGGGTCAAAAACAATGCACTTAAACTAGTTCAGTCCTATTTAGAAGGCAGGATTCAAAAGGTACAAATAAATGAAATAAAATCAAAGGGGTCTTTAGTTACAATGGGTGTGCCGCAAGGTTCTATATTAGGACCTTTCTTATTCTTAGTTTATATTAATGATTTGCCATGTGTTGTACATAATCTGTCAAACATTGTTTTATTCGCGGATGACACTTCTCTTATTTTTAAACTAAACCGAAGATCACCTCAGTATAATGAGTTAAATAGCACTCTTCAACAGGTTCATAACTGGTTTACTGCTAACAACCTGGTATTAAACGCAAAGAAGACTAAATGCATTAAATTTACCTTACCAAATGTAAATAGCTGTAGGGGTGACATTGTGTTAAATAGTGAGCGGCTTGATCTGGTAGACAGTACAGTCTTCTTGGGTATAACTATTGACGCCAAACTGCAATGGAGTCCTCATATATCTTCTCTGTCGGGGAGGCTTAGCTCGGCTGCGTATGCAGTGAGAAAAATAAGACAGTTAACAGACATAGCAACAGCTAGGTTAGTTTATTTCAGTTACTTTCATAGTATAATGTCTTATGGTATCTTGATGTGGGGCAGGGCATCCGATATTAACACAGTTTTTATTTTGCAGAAAAGAGCCATTAGGGCAATATACCAACTTCGCTGTCGGGAATCACTTAGAGAACTGTTTAAAGAAATAGACATCTTGACAGTTCCGTGCCAATATATTTATGCAAATATTATGTACGTTAGGAAAAATATCCACGAATTTAAAAAGAATTCTGATATTCACAAACGTAATACTAGAAATGGAAATAAACTAGCTCGTGATAACTATAGATTGGCTAAAGTCAGTACTTCTTTCGTGGGGCTCTGTGTACGCTACTATAATAAAATACCTGATGATATTGTAAATCTTCCAGAAAAAAGGTTTAAATGCCACGTGAAACGGCATCTATGTAAGAATGCGTACTATGGATTGGATGAATATTTGAATGATAAGAAAGCTTGGTGTGTAGAGACTTCAGCTCGACACGAGAAACGCTGTGCTTAATCTAAGGTAATATTATTACTAAAATTTGTTTGTAAAAACCTACGTAATTGTGCAACATTGTAGTGCGGTCGACTATGCAATTGGGAAGCCATTAATTAGATTGTCGTGATAACATCTGGCTGACTGAGTATTCATGCTCACTAAAGTGTCCTGACTTGCGGTGGCGTGTGGGCCGGGTCGTTGGGTTCCCTCTAATATGGTTGAGCCCGGCGATGGCTGTCCCATACGTCAAACCCGTGAACGTGGTGCTGCTTGGGGGGACTGGTCTGCTCTAGTCGATTGCCGATTGTTTTATTGTTTATATAGTTTAGTTTTTCTACTTTGACTGGTTGCCTTCCTTTAATTTCATATTTCGTCTGCACTCTTTGTTATATTAATCAAATTGTATAAAAAAATAATTACCTATGTAAAAATATTTTGAAAAGATGCAACGCCTGTGGAGTTTCTTCCGGCGGGTTCTTCTCCACAGAAGACAGCCAAATTGTGAACCCGCCTCGACGTCGAAAAATGATTTGTGAAATCTTACTTTGAATAAACACTATTTGACTTGATTTGACTTTGAGTCCTCTAAAGCTGTAGTTTGAAGTAAATAAAACAGCAATTAACAAATTATCGATTTATTAGGTAGGTAATTAAGTAATTGTTATTAAATTATATATATTATATTATTTTAGTATATTGAGCCACGAAGACAGGCACATTGAAGCCCGTTTAGTTTTATTACCCAATCGGTTTCTTGGTTTGGTTATTAAATTTCCTGATTTTAATAATAAACCTATCTACCGACATTTATACACCAACTCGAGTTCATGACTCAGTCTAGCTCAAAGAACTTAAAAGACTCAAAGGAATCAAAAGGACTCAGAGGACTTAAAGGACTCGGACTCATGTGACTAAACGAGTCCTAGCCCTGAAACTCGACTTGAGTCCCGAAATTAAGACTAAAAGACTTGAGTTTTTTACAACACTATGTCTGACACTCATAGTAAAGACTGCCTAGCTTGATTGATGACACGATGACCGATCACTACGCGCGTTGCGCAGAATGTCGCTGATCGTTTACGAAGCTCCGCAAACTTTAGGCACACCCGAAAACATGCCACTTCCTCTAGCGTTATATATTCCGTGGCTTTTGTAGGAGCAACAAGGATGTTATAAGTACTTCAAAGAGCAAGCATTTGTCCAGCAGTAAACGTCTTTCGGCTGAAATGATAATTAACTTACTTGGATCATGGAAAGGCACAAACACAAAGTCTTCGATGACGCCATTTTCCTCCAACGCCGTGTTGAGTATCATCTCGGCGCCTTCCCTTAGCTGTCTCAGGTCGTTGTACATACTCCCGGTGGTGTCAAACACGAACACCAGGCTGCTTTTACTGTCATCTTCCTCTCCTAACTTCTGCTACAATAAAATCGACAAAGAAATACGCCATATTATTAAAATCAACAGAATGAAGTCAAAATATTTTATTCATAATTTAAAAAAAAGAACCTTAGGTAATGAATGACGTCAGATTTTGCTCAAACTAAGGCTGTCTCGTCTTACACTACTAACACCTATGCTGCGTCTCATCTCAAGTAAGAGTGCGCACGATTATACCAAGTTTATTTGCAGCCAAGAGCGCACCCATTCCAAACAGTGTGATAGCAAATTAGACAATCGAAACAGAAAAATACCTTTGTTTAGCAAAGAAGTTTTGCTGCCGCTCTACGACCACAATGTTTTATAAAAGGCGTACAACAAGCGCAAATAAATTTGTAATCGAGTCTACTCTTACTTGAGACGCGGATTACTAATAAACAAGACTAAACAGAGGCGATGCGAATATTTGAACTGAACTGGCAGGTTCGCGCAATGTGTGCGCTGCCACCGAAGAAACTCCACAGGATCGCATCTTTTGTTCTTTCCTCTTTTTTTTAGAAATACAGTTCATAACAAGAGGAACATAAGGATAGTCTAGTGACGTAAGACCCATAGTAATCTTGTCATTATGTCGCGTTTGACACCTTCTCGAGCTTCTCGCGCGTTATGCAGTTAGTCTACTGTTGTCTTTTCCCACGTAGGTTTACTGTAGTTCATATAAGAACTTATTTATCTCGCTTTGTTTTTTCCCGTGCGCTTTAGATATTTTCCCTCAGTAAGAAATAGCCTATGCCTTTCACCGTGATTCCGTCTATCGCCCAGCCAATTTCTATCTCAATCCGTTTAAGAGTGGCAGCGTAACAGACAGGAAGACCACCGATTCTACAAAAGCAACGTAAAAGGGTACAGTATTGAGAGCTTGTAGAGATTTACACCTTACCAATAAGACCGCCTTATGACTCTTGTTATGACTATTATTATATTTTTCAGCTGAGATGATGATGATGAAGATTTCTTTACCTGTTTGCTTCCTTCATCACAAATACTCTTTGGCACACAGCAGTTGATAAACACGAAAAACACTAATTTCAAATACATTTTCTATTATTATTATGTATTTATTTCATAATTATATAGTATGATCCGCGTCAACCCGGTAGCGCGCGTTGTTATCTAGTGAACTCTGACCAAAATATCGATGTAGGTTGAACAAGAGGAAGTACCGTGTACTTGAAAGGTTTATCGCGGCTTTGATTAGTTCAGGGACTTTTCAGTGTACCTACAACAATATTGCAGGAATAGGTACCTACCTATTCCTGCAATATTGTCCATAACCTTATGGATCTAGATTTATATTTTTCTAGTGAGTATATTTTGAACTATCTTTCCGCCTCACGGCTCTGGTCGCATTAACAGGTTTTCCCGTGGGAATGAGGTATTTTCCCGCAGTAAAAAGTGGCTTGTGTTAATGTAGGGTGTCAAATTATATTAAAATAGCTATAGCTGTTTAGACGTGAAGAAGTAACGAACATACACACTTACAAACTTTCGCCTTTATAATATTAGTGTGACAAGTAAAAAATAATAATTCTGTCTTAAAACTTTGAATAAAAAGTGGAACACTAAGATTCGAAAACGAAAAATTAATATCGTACTAGGCGTTTAATTACATAAAAAGTAATGTTTTATTAAATTAGGACAGTTTGGGTGGTATAGTAAAATTTTGTTTGTTTTTTTCGTTTCCAGGAAGTTTCTTTGGAAAGTTCATAAGATTAATTTGAACAATGCTTTTGAGCAACTTTAAAATTATTCTTTTTTGACAGTTTGTATGAAAGTTTTTTTTTTGTGAATCCATTGTATGAGCACGTCCTTTCAGTTTTTGCTAAACCTGTGCTTTACAATACTTAGGTACAATACAAATTTCATATTTTTCTTTTCTTTTTCTTTTTATATATGTCGTAAGACGTGACTAAAAGTCCGGGGAATGGACTACAGCATTTGCATGTCAACAACTGCGATCCCAAACTTACTCACTAAACGCGGGGATTATAACAACACCTCCCGACAAAGGAAGAGGAGTTAGTCTATCAGTAGGCCTACTATGTAAGTAGCGACAGGCTCGAGAAGCTGTTAAACGCGACATAGTGACATTAGAGCCATAGCAGCCCCCGTAACATGCAGTGCTATGACAAAAGTTTGTCGCGCGAGAAACCCGCTATATTGAAATATCCTCTAATAGCATATGAGAATACGCACGACAAAATTATATCTGTCACGCGTATACCGGGCATGTTAGAGGGGCAGTTCTGTCAATATGTCGCGTTTGACAGCTTCTCGAGCCTGTCGCTACTTACATAGTAGGCCTACAGGAAGTGTTAAAGTTTTGATAGATATACACAAATATAATTATTTTTAAAAATAAAAATCTTTATTAAAATTCACACTTCACGTTCTATAGAAGACATTGTATTTACTTACACTAAAAAACAACATCATTAACTATTTACCATCTAATTTGCTCTGAATTGCTCTTTTAAATACGTTCGGAAGTTAAGAAATTTACATTGTCATATCATTTTCATTCTGGTCGACACTAATAATAAATAGAAATACAGGCAAAAGCGAGTGAAAAAATACACATATCATTAAACAGTTTGGCAAAAATCGGTTATTTTTAAATAACTTAAATTTACACCACTATTGACCACGTCTACCACAAAATATAAACCTGATTGGTCCAAAAGTTTAAAGTTTACATTTAATATTTTTTCTATAAATCTTACGAATATTTTTTTACAAAGATCTTAACTTCCACAGAACGTATTTCAATATACAGTACGACATACAAAATAGAGTCTACGATAATATTACATTTTGTAATTCGAATTTTTACGAGTGGTCAGTTATACAAACCTACTTTGATTGGTTAATATAGGCACCGTAAGTGAAGGTCATTGGTTGGAAGTGAGACAGGGTTGCCAATAATTTTTTTTTGTCAACGTCATTGTGCAATGTGCATCTTATGCCGTACTGCATTATAATTTTGATCTTATGTTATTGTTATTATCAACTACTTATAGACAAGTAGAGATCTAAATACTTGGATGTCTTTGTGTATTTGAGCAAGGCAATAAACTTATTTCTACGTTTAAATTTAAATCTATAATAAGCCAAAATTAATGATATAAACTAAATTTATTGCATTCCAAATCCATTGCAATTATTAATTAATTAAAAATAATAAAACCATTTGAAATTTAAAATTATCATATAATTAATTATATTGTTATTATTATAAATATCAGATTCCACCAATGTCAAATAAGTACAAATTCAAGTTGCAATTTTAATTAATTATGAACTGTTGTTACATATTAAATGCAGATATACAAAGTATTTTATTTCGTTTGATATTATTTAATAAATATATTTTATAAGATTGCTTATTTGAGATGGTGGACGAAATACAAAGAAAAAAAATTACAGTGTCGGTGGTAGCAACTAGTATAGGTCTATAGGAATATCTGATACTAGAATAAGAAGGTACAAAAATATGTTAGTGTTACTAGCTTTGGCAAGTGAGATATGACTTAATTGCCACTTAAATATAAAATAAGTCAGTATTTACTAACTAGTGTCTATGCCGGATAGTATATAAAAAAACCATGTCATGAACTGTCCAAATAATAGACTATTGGATATTTATATTGTATTATATGAAGACTAAGTAAGATAAATTCTATGTCAAAAATATTAAGTAAATAAAAAATAACTTGTCCTCGGCACAACGGTCATGAGTTGTAAGAGACGGGAAATATGACAGAAATAAAATCAGAAAATATACACACATACAAGGTAAAACATACGAAATATTTTACACTACAGGAAAATTGGTACACAACAAAGTATTTTTGACTCTATACTGGCACAACACAAAGATTTATTTTTTGTCTATATTCTTTTAATCTTTCCACACGGTCGTTTCATAGTCTACCAACTTTCCGCACACACCCATTGGCACACCTTATATAATAAATCTTTCGAGATATTCACTGAATAATATTATAACTATTGCATTAAAAATATATGAACAACTTGCTTTTAAAATCTGCCACAACCTTAAAGAAGATAATCACTCAAATATCTTGAAATATTTAGATTTTAGATTTTTTACAGTAACTAGATACCTATTATGGCTTTTGATATGATTATTTATATTTTCTTTTTCCTTTTTTGTATCAAAAAATACCGTTTTATTAGTAATATTGTTTATTTGACGCACACAATTGTATTGGAAAGGTGCGAAAGGGTTATTATTGAATTTACATTTTTTTAAACAGGATCAAGTTGAGAGTGAATTACTTCATTTACTTCTGCAATCGACTTTAAAAGTGTTGTCTAAAAATAGCAGTACTAAAATATAATTATCTACATTTGTATCAAATAGGTCAGAACACATACATTTTGGGGCAAAATTCCCAATTATATTTTTTATAATATAAAAGTGCAATATAAAATTGCCATTACGTATTCGAAACGCTTTTGCGACGAAGAATATTCTTAGAAAGAATAACTCGCGTTAATATAGCGCCAAAACCTCGAAACCGACACGATAAGCAAGCAACGCAAATTGTGCCGTATCGTTTTCGGCTTAGAGTCCGCTACTCAAAAAAACTCCTTTTTGTTTATAATCGTGAATTACTCGTTCACTCACGTCACTTCTCACATTGATTGAATTGAATTTCACTTCGAATAATTTAACCTAGTTTAATTTATGCAAAGTGTTCAAATGAATTATTTTCAACGCAGTGTTGTGCACACGTCTATTGCACTAACTGCACTGTGGGTGTCCTATAAATATTCTAGGCCGTTGTGGTTTCGGGTCGTTCATTCATAAATCATTGCATCGTCATTGATATTTGTTTTAAAAGTTTAATATAAGATGTACTTTTTTGTACAGTTTGTAACGTGTCTATATATTAGAGAAGTGTATGGTGATGGTTGTGTCGCTGTATTGTGTAAGTATACGTGCGGTTACTGCGCGTCGTCGGCGGGCTGGCCGCGCGCCGTCTGCTGAACCTTCTGGAACACCAACAGCTTCTCTCCCACTTCTCCCTCGGGAAACTGCAACAAACAAACAAATAGATATAACGCCTGTGGAGTTTCTTCCGGCGAGTTCTTCTCCACAGAAGACAGCCAAATCGTGAACTCGCCTCGACGAATGACTGACGAATGAATTCCAAAATTAAATATTCAAATTTAGACGAAAAAGAAATGGTAAATGCGATAAGGCACCTCGTTACAAGATTAGTTCCGTTTCACGACTTTTTTGCCAGACTGTAAGTATGATAAATAATTGAAGTCACCTACCTGTGTATGAGGCAACTCATGTATCAGCTTATACCCAGACAGCACATCATTAACCCTGCCCTTTAGCACGTCGAACATGACCAGCAGAGTGGGCGTGGCTTTAGCGGAGTACTCCTGCCGCCACCAGCGCGGGGGGTTGTTGTAGAACGCCTCGGCTTCATACGTGGCGCCGGGGGCGGGGGGGTCACAGTGTAGGTAGCGGGTTGATACGTTAGCGTGCAGGTGGCTGCAACAACGGACCATTATATTAGACTTTTATTAGGAAGATAGGAATGAAAATATTCTTTATTGCACACAAACAGAAACACAAAAACAGATACAAATAAAATACATAAAATGTACAATTGGCGGCCTTATTGCTTAGGTAGGATTTTTTCCAGGCAACCACTTAAATGGAGACTGACAACATGAATAGAATTGATGCGGGTCAATGCGCCTAATCCAAACTTAGTCCTAATGCCTAATGTAATTAGAAGATAGGAATGAATTGAATGATCTAAACTGCAGATAAGAACAAGAATAGTTACAACAGTTTAAAAGGAAATAACATTAATTTAAGAAACTTAAATTCCCCGCCTCAAAACCGTTACTTGATCCTTTCAACCGTTACTTGACCCTTTCAACAGTTACTTCATCCTTTCAGCAGTAACTTGATCCTTTCAACAACTAGAAAAGAGCTGATAATCTTCAAATGGTTGAATATATTTTTTATGGATTATAGCTAAGAACATTCTCGATTGTGACATCTTGCAAACAAAAAAAACTTGAACAAAATCGACGTATCCGTTTAGGAGTTACAATGCCACAGACAGACACACACGTCAAACATATAACACCCACCTTTTTCATCAAGGGTTAAAAAAAGTACCAAAATAAAAAAAATACGAAGGTACAGTATGGCAAAAAAGGCGTGAAACGGAACTAATCTTACAGAAATATCCATAAGTTAGAGCGTAACAGCATGATATAAAATGGCAATACCTTAAAGGAAGTGGCTCCCCTATTAATTTCACGACTTTTTTGCCAGACTGTACATCTTATTAAACTTTTAAAACAAATATCAATGACGATGCACTGATTTATGAATGAACGACCAGAAACCACAACGGCCTAGAATATTTATACGACACCCACAGTGACGTTGGTGCAATAGACGAATGCACTGCACCACAGATTAATGAATAGTTACTAACGTTACAGATACAAATAAAAAAAGCGGCCAAGTGCGAGTCGGACTCGCCCATGAAGGGTTCCGTATCAGCAAGTAAATTCATATTAAAGTTCTTGTACTTCGTTGTAACTTTTATCGATGTTTTAGTAATAGTGAAAGGGAAATTGCGACTTACGATTTATGACGCTTACTAGATCCCGTTCAAACCAATTTTCGTTGGTAGTTTGCATGGTAATGTACATCATACATTTTTTTTAGTTTTATTGTTCCCTTATTTTAGAAGTTAGAGGGGGGGGGACACATTTTACCACTTTGGAAGTGTCTCTCGCGCAAACTATTCAGTTTAGAAAAAAAATATATTAGAAACCTCAATATCATTTTTGAAGACCTATCCATAGATAACCCACACGTATGGGTTTGATGAAAAAAATTTTTTTGAGTTTCAGTTCTAAATATGGGGACCCCCTAAATTTATTGTTTTATTTCTAATTTTTTATGAAAATCTTAATGCGGTTCACAAAATACATCTACTTACCAAGTTTCAACAGTATAGCTCTTATAGTTTCGGAAAAAAGTGGCTGTGACATACGGACGGACGGACGGACGGACGGACAGACAGACATGACGAATCTATAAATTGGTTGTTATCTTTATTGCTTTTATTGAAAATAAATATTTTTTGATTTTTGATTTTTTAGGGTTCCGTAGCCAAATGGCAAAAAACGGAACCCTAAAAAATCAAAAATCAAAAAATATTTATTTTCAATAAAAGCAATAAAGATAACAACCAATTTCGGAATCTTCCTTTTAAGCATAAAATGCCTGTATCAGGAAGATTCGCTCTTCCAAAAACGTTATATTATTAACAATAAGTACTTAATTTATTATTGAAAAATATGACACTTAGTCTAAATATAAATACAAGCGATACATCATATAACAATAGGTGATAGTCCTACCTGTATAGCGGTGTAGAGTGGCACGGCATGAGGAACAGCACTGAGGACTTGTTGTCGCTGTGCACGGCTTGGCGCAGCAGCGGCATCACCTGCAGGGTCGCGCTCTGGTGCAGCAGGCCGAAGTACAGCGCCGGCACCGCGTTACCCACCACCAGTACACCGCTCAGCAAGTACAGCTGCCATCTGGGGGGAAAACATGGCAGGTTTGTACAAAGTTATCTATACCATGGACCAATATACTTATTTATTTATTTATAAAAAGTACAGCCACATCCATAACATTAAGCTTATGTAACATAAAGGCTTATTTAAATCAGTTCTGATGCTATGGACAATAAAGGCGTACATAACATTTACAATTTATTCTAAGCTAGTGCACATACACTTCTACAAAAACAGTACTTAGAAATATGAGGTAACAATACAAATCTATCTATAATTTAAGCTAACATTTATTACAAAAATTAATTATTTTGGTTTTATATGTGGCAAATGAATCGTGGAAAACATCAAGATCTAAAATTTTATTGTTCATTGAGTTATATTCCGAAGGGATTCTAGTGAGTGGTGATTGGCGGCCTAAATTTGTTCTGCAGGGGGGAATATGAAGGATGTTTACAATTTTGGCTCTGGGATAACTATAAGGAATATTTAAAGCGATTTGACCCAAGAGATCGCTGCAACTTACTTGAGAGGACTGTCAATGACGTAGAAAAAAAAAGCGCTTCGGAAAAAGCTCAAATCCCGTACTAAAACTAGCTCAAAGCTAGTTTTAATACGGGATTTTTTAATTAGATATTATATTAAAAATACACTAGTAAATGGCTATAATTGTAGATTTTTTTACGAAGGTAATTTTTTTTTATCATGTCGAGAGACACCATATAATTTTTAATTTCACATGATTTTACAATGATCATCACATCATGACATCTATCTTTTTTTTAGTACTAATTACAGGAAATCGCATAATATAAGAAGAAGAAGAAGAATTGACAGTCCTCTCGAATATATTGATCCATGTCTATGTCTATAGTAATATAATAAAAAAGAAAGATTCATTTGTTGGGATTTAATTGTTTGTAACAGGGAAAGCATGTGTCCAGCAGAGGAGTGGTAGGGGCTGATGTGACATTGCCTTACTTCTTGGCCTTCCTGCTCCACGGCACCACGACGTCCTGCACCAGGTACAGGAATATCGGCAGCAGCGGCAGCACGAAGCGGAACTCCTTGTGCGGGATCGCACTGAACAACAAATATACAAAAATACTAAGTGAGTATGTCGAAAAATCATATAAATATTATAAGTTTGTATGAGTGTGACAGTATGTTTGTTACTTCTTCACGTCTAAACGGCTGGAGCGATTCTAATAAAATTTGGTATGGAGTTAGCTGACATCTTCGATTTACACATAGGTTTTTTTTTACCGCGGAAAAATACCTCATTACTAAAAATAAAGTCAAGCCAATTTGTGTTTTCTTCAATATGAAAAATACAGTCTACTGCACAAATCAACAAAGAACCTGTATAGAGCCAGGTGTGTGGCAGCGGCCAGCAGTAGCAGGCAGGCTGTCTTGTTCTCACACCACCAGCGGGGTCAGCTTACAGTGTGACTGACCTGTATAGAGCCAGGTGTGTGGCAGCGGCCAGCAGTAGCAGGCAGGCTGTCTTGTTCTCACACCACCAGCGGGGTCAGCTTACAGTGTGACTGACCTGTATAGAGCCAGGTGTGTGGCAGCGGCCAGCAGTAGCAGGCAGGCTGTCTTGTTCTCACACCACCAGCGGGGTCAGCTTACAGTGTGACTGACCTGTATAGAGCCAGGTGTGTGGCAGCGGCCAGCAGTAGCAGGCAGGCTGTCTTGTTCTCCCTCACACCACCAGCGGGGTCAGCTTACAGTGTGACTGACCTGTATAGAGCCAGGTGTGTGGCAGCGGCCAGCAGTAGCAGGCAGGCTGTCTTGTTCTCACACCACCAGCGGGGTCAGCTTACAGTGTGACTGACCTGTATAGAGCCAGGTGTGTGGCAGCGGCCAGCAGTAGCAGGCAGGCTGTCTTGTTCTCACACCACCAGCGGGGTCAGCTTACAGTGTGACTGACCTGTATAGAGCCAGGTGTGTGGCAGCGGCCAGCAGTAGCAGGCAGGCTGTCTTGTTCTCACACCACCAGCGGGGTCAGCTTACAGTGTGACTGACCTGTATAGAGCCAGGTGTGTGGCAGCGGCCAGCAGTAGCAGGCAGGCTGTCTTGTTCTCCCTCACACCACCAGCGGGGTCAGCTTACAGTGTGACTGACCTGTATAGAGCCAGGTGTGTGGCAGCGGCCAGCAGTAGCAGGCAGGCTGTCTTGTTCTCACACCACCAGCGGGGTCAGCTTACAGTGTGACTGACCTGTATAGAGCCAGGTGTGTGGCAGCGGCCAGCAGTAGCAGGCAGGCTGTCTTGTTCTCACACCACCAGCGGGGTCAGCTTACAGTGTGACTGACCTGTATAGAGCCAGGTGTGTGGCAGCGGCCAGCAGTAGCAGGCAGGCTGTCTTGTTCTCACACCACCAGCGGGGTCAGCTTACAGTGTGACTGACCTGTATAGAGCCAGGTGTGTGGCAGCGGCCAGCAGTAGCAGGCAGGCTGTCTTGTTCTCACACCACCAGCGGGGTCAGCTTACAGTGTGACTGACCTGTATAGAGCCAGGTGTGTGGCAGCGGCCAGCAGTAGCAGGCAGGCTGTCTTGTTCTCACACCACCAGCGGGGTCAGCTTACAGTGTGACTGACCTGTATAGAGCCAGGTGTGTGGCAGCGGCCAGCAGTAGCAGGCAGGCTGTCTTGTTCTCACACCACCAGCGGGGTCAGCTTACAGTGTGACTGACCTGTATAGAGCCAGGTGTGTGGCAGCGGCCAGCAGTAGCAGGCAGGCTGTCTTGTTCTCACACCACCAGCGGGGTCAGCTTACAGTGTGACTGACCTGTATAGAGCCAGGTGTGTGGCAGCGGCCAGCAGTAGCAGGCAGGCTGTCTTGTTCTCACACCACCAGCGGGGTCAGCTTACAGTGTGACTGACCTGTATAGAGCCAGGTGTGTGGCAGCGGCCAGCAGTAGCAGGCAGGCTGTCTTGTTCTCACACCACCAGCGGGGTCAGCTTACAGTGTGACTGACCTGTATAGAGCCAGGTGTGTGGCAGCGGCCAGCAGTAGCAGGCAGGCTGTCTTGTTCTCACACCACCAGCGGGGTCAGCTTACAGTGTGACTGACCTGTATAGAGCCAGGTGTGTGGCAGCGGCCAGCAGTAGCAGGCAGGCTGTCTTGTTCTCCCTCACACCACCAGCGGGGTCAGCTTACAGTGTGACTGACCTGTATAGAGCCAGGTGTGTGGCAGCGGCCAGCAGTAGCAGGCAGGCTGTCTTGTTCTCACACCACCAGCGGGGTCAGCTTACAGTGTGACTGACCTGTATAGAGCCAGGTGTGTGGCAGCGGCCAGCAGTAGCAGGCAGGCTGTCTTGTTCTCACACCACCAGCGGGGTCAGCTTACAGTGTGACTGACCTGTATAGAGCCAGGTGTGTGGCAGCGGCCAGCAGTAGCAGGCAGGCTGTCTTGTTCTCACACCACCAGCGGGGTCAGCTTACAGTGTGACTGACCTGTATAGAGCCAGGTGTGTGGCAGCGGCCAGCAGTAGCAGGCAGGCTGTCTTGTTCTCACACCACCAGCGGGGTCAGCTTACAGTGTGACTGACCTGTATAGAGCCAGGTGTGTGGCAGCGGCCAGCAGTAGCAGGCAGGCTGTCTTGTTCTCACACCACCAGCGGGGTCAGCTTACAGTGTGACTGACCTGTATAGAGCCAGGTGTGTGGCAGCGGCCAGCAGTAGCAGGCAGGCTGTCTTGTTCTCCCTCGGCCGCCGCAGCGCTGCCAGCACCGCCCACACCACCAGCGGGGTCAGCGCGCCCAGCACCGCCGGCAGCCCGAGGGTCACGTACCAGTACCTGTGCAATTAACAATGCAATGTAAAGCCTGACCAATGAAATAAAAAACCTGCTCTGGGGGCGCCACGTGTATATTTTTATGTTTATGGCAACAGTTTTCGCAACAGAAATTCCGCAATATGGCGAGATTTTTTATTTCTTTGGTCGGGCTTTACCTGTGAGTCGATTCTACATATTACACACTAAATTAAATTTAAAAATCATGTCTCTTTCACTTTCTTAAGAACGAAAAAGGACAGGTCAACTTAAAAGAGATATCAAACATCGGAATATGGTCGCTCTCGTCTCGAGGTCAATATGTCCGCAAGCGCTGGCTACTGTAATGGGTGCATAATGCTAAGGTAGCAATTTCAGCAAGGCAATTTACCAAGGATGAGTGCCGTAGAAGGAAGCAACTCCTTCCAAAACGTTGAACCGGAAGAACTCCCAAGGAGTCACCACGAGGCCGCCGTGGAACAACGAGTCCAGAGCCACTAGCGCGCCCCCACACAACAACCTGCAACAAAAACAATTGTTAGTTTGTTATTTTCTTCAACAGATGTGTGATCTATAGGGAAAAAGATTAATGCTGCATGTGTTTCAATTTAAATTACCATATTTATAGTTATTAAAACACCTGTACTTATATATACTTTTACACTTTGTACTTGTTTCACAGTTCATTCTTGTTTTTTATTTTTGTTCAGCACAAACTGTGCTGTAGAATGTGTGTATTGTAAATATTGGTGGATGATTATTAATTATGTGTGTTAAAATGAATAGTTAGATTGTACCCCTGATCTAATGATGACTGGATGGGTTTTTCCTACAAGAATAAACTGTGAAACAAGTACAGGAGTTTTAATAACTATGAATACCACTGAGCCTCACCAAGTGCCAGCAATCACAAGTATAAATTAAATTACCAAAATTCTATCTATACAAATTTTAACATGTACACTAACAAATATGAGGATTGGAATGTGACTTTACAAAATTGTTTTTAACTGGAAAATTTATCATTGCATAAAAAAATTTTAAAAAGTCAATTTTTGGGTTTAACTGCAGAATTAAATAAAGCGTAGAAAATATAACTTTTACACACTGACTGAGTCTAGTTTAAATCTCAGATGCAAGTTTATAAAGCCCGACCAAAAAAATAAGAAACCTCGCCATATTGCAAAATTTCAAAGAGCGTCGGTGGCCAAGTGGCTAGGCCCGTTGACTTCCGTTCCGAAGTTCGATGGTTCAAACCTCGGCACGTACCAATGTGTTTTCGATTTTCGAATTCATATGTACGTTTATTCGACGCTCTTACGGTGAAGGAAAACATCGTGAGGAAACCTGCACACACCTGCGAAGAAATTCAAAGGTTGTGTGTGAAGTTGACCAACCCGCACTGGGCCAGCGTGGTCGACTAAGGCCTATTCACCCTGGTATCAGGGTAGGCTCGAGCCCCTCGGTGGGGACATATATGAGCTGTTAACGAATGGAACTAATATTAGAGGAGTTTGTGCAGCATTGGACGTCTTTCGGCTGAGATGATGAATTTTTATAAGAGAAATTGTTACCATATTCGTAAAAATATACATGTGGCGCCCCCAGTTATTTCTTTGGTCAGGCTTTAGTTTAATAGAACATTACCCTATAGGTACGTAGGTCCTCGCGAACAGTCGTAGTCGTCCCTGGTTTGTGGTGTACAGGTGGTAGGCCCCTAGCACGGCCCACAGCGGGGCGGAAGTGGGACGCACCCACGCGCACACCGCCGCTAGCCACACCCACGTGTTGGACTCTGAAATCAATCCACATTTACAGTGTTTGCAAATGTACTTAAGGCAGGACCGGCGCACTCCGCGCCAGAGCTCCAGAATGTAACTACGTTGGGCGGCCTACTAGCCTATCGTTTGTCGTTGCGCTCGTATTTGAACAATATGCACCTTAAGACCGCGCCGCGAGAGTCCGTATTACCATAGACTAAATAAGAGCGTCCTTTTCCATTTTCCTACTAACTAGCCTATCGTTTTAGTGTACTAGCCTAGCGCTTGTGACGACGCTATTATTTAGTCTATGGTAATACAGACTCCATCTCCATCAGACCAACTGTAATGGAGATGGACTGGCCACATGCTAAGAAGCTCGGAAGAAAAGTGGAGCAAAATCCTTACCGACTGGTATCCTAGAGATGGCAAAAGAAAAAGAGGAAGGCAATACAGGAGATGGGAAGATGAGCTAACTCACAGCTGGTCCTTTTTGGAAAAGAATCGCGAGAGATAGAGAGCAATGGAAATCGTTGGAGGAGGCCTATGTCAGAAGGCACACTGAGCTGAGAGATATATTATGAGAGTTATTAAAAATTGAGCTCAGGATAAAAGGGCTCATTGGTTGATTGAATACGGACTCTCGCGGCGCGGTCTTAAGGTGCATATTGTTTTAATACGAGCGCAACGACAAACGATAGGCTATTATAGCCAGGGTCACGTTCGACGCGTTCAAAGTAATTTGAACGTTAGTGCCGTGATAGCTAGAATTAAATTCGCACGTTTGCTATCAGAGTGTGCCTGCTGTACCTAGTACTATTATTTATTCTGTGCTTAAGGTGGAACTAAGTGATATACATTTTGTACAAGACTTGTATTGTATTCTAGCAAATAAAAAAAAAGATACTGATAAGTAATAGTTTACAAAAAACATTTATAGACAAAGTATTTGTAGGCTAATATCTGTCTGTCTGTTTTAGTTGTCCTGTTTTGTATCTACAATTAGTCAAAAACATAGACAATGGTTATTTGTAATCACCAGGCAACTAGCATACTACAAGTTACCTGGTAGATATTGCTACTTTAATGCCAATAAAGCGAGCTTTACTGTGTACATTTAAATGTACAGAGTATATTCTAGAATATATTTTTTGTTATTTCTATACTGCTGAAGAACCAATTGATTATAACAATATTGTATTAGTAACAGCAAGATAGTAGACAGCATGTTTGATGCAATAAATGATTTCTTATTCTTATTCTTATAGACAACTATCAAATATTTAATACTTTGAAATAAGCTATTTAAGAATTAACTTGTTCCAGCTTCTACAAATATAGCTAAAGATCACCTTTTTCATAATAGCCCAACCGGCCACTCTTGAACGGGAACACAGACAAGGCAATAGCCACGAGAGCAGTCTCCGTAGATTGGAGCAGCGTGCGACCGGACGTGTAGAACCAAAACCAGGATGTGAGGATCAGAAACAGCGCCCATTTGCGATGACCCGTCCACTTGTAGAAGCTGTAGTCTGCTGCAGTACTGAGGATGGCTTGGAGGATGCGCGGCAGAAAGATCTGGAAATACAGAAATCAATTAGAATCTAGACTCTCCACAATATCATCTATCGAGCGTCGATGTCGCTCCAGCACTGGCGCACATACAATCATAGGCTGCAAGGCGATTGAAACAAAAGAATGTTGTGTTCCGTCAAAGCTGAGTGGACGCAGGCACGACGACGACGCCCAAAAGATGCTAGTGAGGGGGGTGTTCTAGTACTTATATAATTACAAACTGGTAAATCTGATAAATAAAATTTTAACTAATATAATTGTTTTTGTACTTGAACTTTTGTTTTCTTGTATAACAAGCTTTGTGTTAAACAAATTACCTACAGTAGGTAACACTCCTAGAGTAACTCTAGGAGTGTTAAAATAGGTCATAGTTATATGCTAAACAAAACAACAATATATACATACCACTGCCTCTGGGTAGTCCAGTCCAGTGTATTTCAGTATAGTGTATAGGGCAGTGACGATGCTAGGTACTAGGTAACTCCTGATACCCTTCTGCCATTCCCAGGTCAGGGCTCCATACCCAAATGCATGCTTGTGAGCCACTTCCAACGTCTGCCAGTACTCATCTGGCACGTACCACGTCTGCACCAGGAAGACTGACAGTATCCTCACGAACAGGATGGCAGCCACCACCTGTGAGGGCCCCAGGCCCTTTGCCAAGACCATTTTTCCGTCTCCCGCCTAAACCAAAGAGGTTACCACCAGCTATAAATAGAAAAACAAAATGTGCTCAGTATTAAACAAATTCGTTTCGAACACATCTTTAACAATGTAATTTGCTTGAAAACTAAATAAATTTCTAATAAAATTAACGAAGTAGACGAGCTTATCAAGCGAAACAAACTTTATCGGTGAGAATGTCAACTAACGCGTCCCTTTATTTAACCCCAAAAATGAATGAAACAGCGCACTTGGGCGATAAATTTTGATGCAAAGGAATTTATCTCACGCTTTACTTACAATTTCAATTATTATTTAACTGAAACATAAACAAAAACACATAATTTTAGGCAGAAAATCACTAACCTCAACACAAGCCCGCCGCCACCGCGTAGTAGTGTTGTGTTGTATTAACACTGTTAACCGTTATCTAACCGATGTATTATGTATTTTAAATAACGTAAAATCAAGCAAGAGTATTGAATAAAAAAACATAGAATAATTTTCATTCAAACAAGAACCATGTTAAAAATTTGGTTTTATTGCTTATATATTAAAAGAACATTTTGTAAAAACAGTTTTGGAAGATTCTTGGCACTAATAACCGGTAAAGGTAACGAAACGAGGTGCATTACGCCATCATGCAACAACACTAGCTAAACGTCAAATTAGACGCGTTCCTAAGCTTAAATACAAAGGGTGGGGCTAGGTAAAAAAAACACCTTTCTTTCTTAACAATTATTTATTAAGCAAATCATTATTTCTCATCAATAATTCATCATCTGCAATATATAAAATTCAAAAAACTGAACAAAAAAATTTAGTCAAGACAAAATTGTTATCTCAAAATTCTCAAATGTTTTGTTTTGTTTGTACTATACATTACTCTTTGATTGAAACTTCAAAACGAAACTTAGTTAACGAAATGTTGATTTCAGTGGAAAACTGCATCATTTTTAAATAAATAAAGAAAATGCAATAGGAATTCAGGAAAATGGGTACGTAATGCTTTACATATTTAGATGAAAAAGTTTACAATACTTTGTGATGCGGAGATTCATTTACAGAGGAGAAAAACAACGAAACTTTGGACTTGTCTCGGCGTGGGTTGAAGAAATTAGAGAAAGCGCCTCAGGAGGATGGTAAAACCATCATCAACCTCATCCTGGATCAGAACGAGCTGCAGAGACTCGACAACATCGACACCTACAGTCGGGTGGAGAATGTAAGCTTCATTATACAGTAAATAACACACAGCAATACAATGTTCATTAAACTTTAAAATTATTGAAATCTGCATTTTAATTCTGCTGGCCAGCATATACGTTCACTCTAAAGACAATAATAGTTTTATTTAACATTTATAATTTATTGAATACAGTGTGAAATATATTTTTTAATAGAAAAGATTGTAGATACCTATTTAATTTGCTGGTGAAAACAATAGGCTACACACTATCTATTGTAATGTCTAGCTGTCCCCACCGTTTTATAAATAAAAATACATTACATAAAAGGATTTCATTCATTATTCTTTTTGATTGTGTAAATTCTATACTAAACATACCTAAAAAGCAATCTAAAATTAAATAAAAAAGATTTGCATAATGTACCTGTAATTTATAGATAATTAATTATTTACATTTATTTATTAATCTGTAATTTTTCATATTTCAGTTATCAATATGCAACAATTTCTTGCTTCGGATGCACGGTGTGTCGAGACTCACTAACATCAGAGAACTTGCTTTAAACAACAACGGGATCCTGCAGATTGAAGGCCTCAAAGATATGATCTACTTAAAGGTTTTAAAACTGGCTGGTAATGGACTTTTTTATGCTCTGTATATTATTTTTTTATTTATTAAAAAAGATACAATACTCAATCAATCAAATTGATCTATAAGCCCTTTGTCTTGAGCTCAATTTTTTTAGTAACTGTTGTGGTCTTCATAGGATATCTCTAAGCTCAGTGTGTCTTGCAATGCAACATTGCTCTATCTCCTGACTCTTATCCAAAAAGGATCAGCTGTAACTTTTAGCCCAACTTTCCAACTCTTTATTGCCTTCCTCTTTTTTTTGTAATCTCTAGGGTACCAGTTGGTAAGGATTTTGCTCCATTTTTCTAGTATATTTAAGTCTCTTGCTTTATTAATGTTTCATAAAGTACCTATTTCTGGTATACAATTGTTTTATTTATAAGAAATAGTACAGTATAATAATTTATTTATAACATAGGATTTAATAGAAGATTAACATAGAATTTAGTTTTGACTAATTAAACCACAGACTAGACTTTGGTAAATATCTGTATCTCATCTTTATTAATTAATGCCATTAAAGTATTTATTATTGCTTTTAGAATAGATTTAGAATATAGATATTATTGTATTTATTTCAGGTAATAACATTAAGTCGATAGAGCATCTGAATAATAACATGCATTTGGAGCATTTAGACCTATCTAACAACCAAATCTCATTCATAGCTGATATCTCGTACATGAAAAGTTTAAAGGTAAAGTAGATTTTTCAATAAAATACACTAGACATCATAACTTAGTATCATACTGAAGACTACACTTTTGAAATTATATTTAAAGCCTGACCAAATAAATAATAAACCTGCACTGGGGGCGCCACGTGTATATTTTTACGACTTTGGCAACAATTTCCCTTACAAAATTAGTTCCATTAAAATTCCGCAATATGGCGAGATTTTTTATTTCTTTGGTCGGGCTTTACTTTTAAAATAAATTATTTCATCCTTTTTAGCATAGTTTGTAAATGTTAAAGAGCTTTTGTGTATATTGTAAAACCTATCTAAAAAAAATCTATTCCTTTCTATTCATAAAAATTACATAAACCTGATGTAACTTTATATTTTGTAAACTATTTATTTATTAGGACAACCTGTGGTGGTAAAACCTTGAGAATGACGCAATTGCACTACACATGCTATACAAAAGATTAACGAAAATGTCTAAAGAACACTCTCTACTTAATGAGAAAAGTATCATATTAGCACAAACTGAGTAGAGCCTAATTGAGACAATATCGCAATATTTTGGATTTAAAATTATATAGATTATCATTTAAAACATCAACAGTATCACTTATATGCGGCTGGATATAGGATAAAATAAAATAAAATTTATTGATTCAAAATAATAATAAAGTTTGTACAAGTTCCTTATGTATGACACAAAATAAAGTTAAAAGTACTAATCTAAAAATATTCCTTTGCAATTAACGATGAATTCGAGGAAATGTTGAGTTGACCTTGAGAGCGGCCGTATTCCGTAGCGGTAAGGGTTAATTTCGTACTGCGAGACTTCGCCGCTTCTGTATGGTAGTTTAGACTATAGATAGATGGTATCCCGGAATATTCCCAACATTACAGGAAATTTCCGTTACCAGGAATATTCCTAACAAAATGTGCTGTTCAAGCTGGCTAGATGTGGTAGACAGGGTTGGTGTTTTCCGGTTAGGTACCTAACGACCCGACCGACCCTACAGTTCTCTCTAAAGCCGGCACTACACTCTCGACAAAACCGATATCCGAAAGAGACGAGGTTATGCGTTAGAATGAGATGCAAATACACCGCGCTCACTCTTGCGCATAACTGCGTCCCTCGTATTGGCCATGTCTCGTCTAGTTTTGTGGAGAGTGTAGTGCGGCTTTAACTCGTCATAGTTGGCCTCAAACGGAAAGTCGCATTCTTAGTGTGGGAATATTCCCGGGAACGGCACATCACTAGTTTAGAATATTGTAATATGGATGCCCAAATGAAAGGAGCGAATAATTGATACGTCTTTATTTGTGGATCGTATCGATCGGAAGCGAACAAGTAGGTGGCCCCGGAGCCTAGCCCTATATAGCAGTATACATCTATTTAACTATTAGCGACATCTCTCAATACTGTCTTGAACTAGTTTATCAATGATATATTGACAATGACAAACTCTAAAGGTAACGTCTTGAATGATTAACAAGCCATCTAGTTCAGTCAATATTGTCTAGATGGCGCTGTGTTTAACACTATTCTTATTCCAGCACTTAAGCCTGGAACGTAACCGCATAGCCGACCTGCGTCAATGCGAGCGCTACCTACCCTGCGCCTTGGAGCACCTGGGTCTGGCGCACAACAACATCCAGGACCTGAACGAAGTGAGCCACCTCGCCCACCTCGGCAAGCTGGAGTCCCTCACCGTGCAAGGGAACCCCTGCGTCGCCATGGCGGGCAAGGATAAACTGTATCCTTTAATCAAAACATCAAATTCTTCTTCTTTTTGAGTCGACAGCAAACTCAGACAGTCTCGGCCCAAAAACCAGCCACACGAATAGCGTCGTCAGCAGCCTTGATCAAGTCCTCTCGCATGCAGGTGACAGGACAAGATGCTAAGCTAATGAGATGGTCAATTTTCCGGGGAACCATACCACACCTACACTCCAAGTTAGAGTCACCTATGAAACCCCATCGGTATAAGTGATCCCTAGTCCGACCCACCTGGGTCCAGAGTCTGTTGAGGGATTTCCAGATAGACCATGGCTGTTTAAAACCAGGGGGGAGACCCTCAGCTATCGGGACAAATGGGTTAGGGAGGGAGACACTATTCCGCCAAAGCTCAACTCTCGC
This sequence comes from Teleiodes luculella, assembly GCA_948473455.1. Lineage (NCBI taxonomy): Eukaryota > Metazoa > Arthropoda > Insecta > Lepidoptera > Gelechiidae > Teleiodes > Teleiodes luculella. Next base: position 2,757,522 of record OX419599.1, on the reverse strand, counting down.
CTCTGCAGGGTCGACTGTTGAGGGAACGACACACTTAGAAAAGTTTTTTCGACTTTTCAGCCTTTGTGAAACGGATGAATGTTCGTTCATAGGGTGTCGAGTGGTGCTCTCCATTTTGGTTCCCAACATTAAATTAAATAAAAAAATGTAATAACCCCCGACACAAAACCGTTACTCGATCCTTTCATCAACTAGAAAAGGCTGATAATCTTCAAATGGCTGAAGATATTTTCATGGATCTTAGCTAAGAACACTCCTGATTGTGACACCTTGCAAACAAAAAAAAACTAGACATAAATCGACATTTTTTTTTAAATTGACCTATGCTTGTGTCGAAAAGGTACGACCAATCAAGCTTCACCGGACTTGATATAAATCGAATCATCCGTTTAGGAGCTACGATGCCACAGACAGACAGACACACACGTCAAACTTATAATAACATCTCTCTTTTTCGTCGGGGGTTATAAACGCTATGCGCTAGTCACTAGGCTAGTGGCTCTGTGAGCAGTAGACATCGCCAGTCAGTTGAAAATCACACTAATATTATAAAGGCGAAAGTTTGAAGTTGCGAGTGTGTATGTTGTTTACTTCTTCACGTCTGAACGATTGGAGCGATTTTAATTAAATTTGGTATAGAGTTAGCTGACACCCTGGATTAACACATAGACACAGAAGAAATTAATAGTACTAACCCGTACAGAAAGGACACTCACCCCCCCGCGCTAAAATGAGTTTCCGCCCGATATAGCGCCCCACGCCCCGCACCCCGCAGGCGCCGCGGGACTCCGCCAGTGGTGTTCGGGGGTGTTTTACATAGCGCCTAGCGCCACTGACTTGTAGTTGATAATTCAAAAAGAAGTAGCTTGCCAAAACGCGTCTTCTCTATGGAGTGACCGCCCAGTGACAGGCAACCTTTTACCGCGGGAATATACCTCATTTCCACGGGTAAATCTGTTAGCGCGGAAAGCTAGTTATTTACAATATCTGTGATGTCCTGAACCACGAACAGCGGGTTCGACTACCGGCCCTTCGTGCTCAACTGGATAATGAGCATCAAATCCATTGACGGCTTCGTCGTGAGCGCCATCGAAAGGTAAGCTCCCGAAACTCTTATATTTAATAATTGGTCCTATAAAGTTCATACTTCAATTTCATATTGTGATGTTTCCTTAAAAGTTCATTTGAATGTCACTTAAGCAGTCCGCCCTGCGACTTCGCTTGTCGCCCAAAGTAACATATTTTGAAATTAAATATTCTTTTTTGACACCATAAGAGAGAATACACACAAAAATACACACATATACATTATTATAACGAATTTGAGCGGGTCTTATACGCGATTATTTTTAATAGAATACCTTATTTTCGGCCGAGACGTTTCGGCGGGGTTGCACCTTTTGTTGTTGGTTGAAATTTTACGAATAATCAAGAAGTTAATAAAAATACGCGTCTAATTAAGAACCTCCTTCTTTTCCTATGTCGATTAATAAGAAAAGGATGTTTGATCAACATTTATTTTTTCTGTCACTTCTTGGTTGCGCGTGTTATAGTCGCGTATTGTATAGAATTGGTTTGTGGATAAAATGCATCCCTTTCCCTACTCTCTCTCCCTCCCGCACAATGCCTGCCCTGCGCGAGAGCGAGAAGGCGCTTGCACATTGGAAGACTCGCGAGCGAGCAAAGCCGGCACTACACTCTCGACAAAACCCGAGAGCCGAAAGAGACGAGGTTATGCGTTAGAATGAGATGCAAATACACCGCGCTCTCTCTTGCGCATAACTGCGTCCCTCATATTGGCCATGTCTCGTCTAGTTTTGTCGAGTGTGTAGTGCGGGCTCAAAGCAACACAATTCAGTCGCACTACGGCGAGAGCTTCGACCGCACGCCTGGACTTGTCGCATCGACTCCACGACGCGCTCCGTAACCGCGAGTGTCTCGTGTACATATAGATTATGCCATATAGAGTATGCCATAGAATTTGGTGTCTTTGGACTCCTATTCTTTTTTTTTTAATTGACCTATGCTTGAGTCGAAAATCTACGACGGATTAAGCTTCACCGGACTTGCGGGGGAGCGGAAGACTCTAACCCAAAAAAAGTCATATACCAACGCGTCTAGGGGCGGCTCGAGGGAGCCTCGGACCACGGCCTAGCGCGTTGATATTGAAAAACATCGTGAAGGAGACGACGCCTGAGGGGCTCCGTCTCTGATTATAAATTCAGATTTTGGTTATGGTCGGCCCCCGCCGGCGGGTACGGGAAGGGCATTCTGTTAGGTGTAATCTAAATTAACTCCTATTCATATTATATAGTATGAGTGCGGTTCGCCGGCAACATATCTATGTACGCTATTAAGTAGTGTAGTTCAATGTTATAACCCAACTTTTTTTCGCCAGTCTAAAAGCCGAGTGGCTGTACAGCCAAGGCAAAGGGCGTCACTACCACGCCGGCCAGCACCAAGAGCTGTGCGAGTACCTAGCTACCACGTGCCCGCTGACAGCTGACGCGTTAGAGACCGAGGAGCAGAGGAAACTGAGGCTGATACTGAGCAAGGCGCAACATCATCAGCAACAGCTTAAAGACCCCTCGCAGAGAAGGGTGCAGAGCCCTAGGATGCAGTGTGAGTAGAAAAAGTCACAAGTTAAATGTATTTATGTATCACGGCCTCGTAGCCTAGTTGGTTGGGTATGAATCCCTCCCAGGGCAAACGTTCGTGTGATGAGCACTTGTGTTTGCCTTGTGTCTGGATGTTGTATATTTATTTATGTATGTATGTATATCAGCGGTCTGACACCCATAATACAGGCTCTGCCTAGTTTGGGGTTAAGATGGCCGTGTGTGAGTTGTCCCATATGTTATTATTATTTATTCATCATAAGGTTTTTTTAAACTCTTAATTAAGTTTTGTAGGATATATTGAAGCTATTAACTTTACTTATTATATCTCGCTAGTAGTTATTGATGGAAAAATTGCGAAAAGTGTCCGTTTTCCGTAGTCGCCTTGACTATCACTACATAGTATAAAACAAAGTCGCTTTCTCTGTCCCTATGTCCCTATGTATGCTTAAATCTTTAAAACTACGCAACGCATTTTGTAGCGGTTTTTTTTAATAGATATAGTAATTCAAGAGGAAGGTTTAATGTATAAACCTTCCTCTTATTTAATGTATAATACATGCATAATATTCTTAAGGATAACCCACAATAACCATTTTCCCGTGCGGAGCCGGGGCGGGTCGCTAGTGTTATATGAAATGAAGTATAATCACAGAATACAGAGGAGCAGAAGATTCACTTGGGATAAAAATTTAAATTAAATGCTGCTTTAATTCCATAACAATAAAGTGCAATTCAGATCGCGCGGCGCCAATTTACCTACCGCAGTTCTTGCATCTCATCTATCGCTATTGCTCACTTCTTCTGACTCATGGTTATTATATCGTCCGGCCCGTCCGGACGGGCAGTAGATGTACTTGCAGCGCTTTGCCTATAGCCGGGAGTGAAACAAACCTGGTATAATTTAAAATAATAAAGTATTGTTTACACCAGCGCGTATGATCCCCCGCCACGTGGGTCGCTCCCCCGACCGGCTGACGGCCAGCTACCACGCCGCGCTCCCCAAGAGCTCCCCCCACTCCTCGCAGGCCCACGGTGACGTCATGTCGCAGAGCTTCGACTCGCCCGGCCTGTTTGACAAGCGAGACAACAACAGCAACACTGGTAAGTATCGCCACAGCATGGTTTAAGGTGCTTCTAAACGGGCAATGTTTTTCGGCAATTTGTGGCTGCACCATTGGCTACTTATTGCCGGCTATCACAAAAATATTTGATGGCTGAGCAATCTATGGCCGAAATATGTGCTGCAATATGTCTGCAATAGTATGGCTCATGTTACAGACTCCTAAACGAGCTACACAAACCGACAACAATGGCTGACGAAATCACACTCGTCGCAGCGGCTTATATTGTTTTAAAGGAAAAATCAAAAAAGAAAAAGGAGAGAATGTGGATTAGACCTTATTTAAATAGGCGTGAAACTTTAGATAATTTATGTCAAGAAATAAGTCTTGATAAAAAATTATTTGACAACTTTTGAAGAATGTCAAAGAGTGACTTCGAGTTAATCTTAAACAAAATCGGTAACAAAACCTAACCTAACCTAACCTCAATCAATACCAATTCCCAAAACAAAACAACATGACAACTTTACTGCACAGAGTATAGCAATTAATCACGGCGTCGTCACTCACAAACTTCATGTCGCGTTGAAAAGGACGCACTATACCATAATAATAGAGAGCGACGGAAACAGCAATAGAACTCGCTGGGCAATATTGCAGAAATATCGATCGCTCAGCGATCCTCCGGCAACCTAAAAAACAATATCGGCCATATATGGCCATACCAAACATGTGTGGCTATATGGCTGGGATATTACTGCAATATTGCTTAGCCTGGCTGGTGTTGCTAGCAATGTTGCCAGCCACTGTGTTGCAGCCACAAATTGCCGAAAAACATTGCCCGTTTAGAAGCACCTTTAAGAAAACAAGGTCTAACCGTTAGACCACGTGACTGACACGAGCCTACGTCATTTTGCGCTATTCATCCTTGTCTATTACTAACGTGACCATTTATTTTTGTACTCAAAACGGGACATCGGGTTATTAACGTCAATTAGGTAGTAGGTCCAAAAAAAATTAATATAGCATTCTTTATTTTATGAAAGTAGTTATTATTATAATAATATTACAGAACATAATATAAATAAAGAAAATTATTATTACTTAAGTATTTTTTAATTTATATTTTTCTGATGAACATATTTGCTTTAATAAAGCCGGTGAGGATTTTAAATAAGAATAAAATTCTTGGCACGTTTTTTTATGTTCACCTTTGTTATTAACATCGCCTTAAGAACTGGAACCTGTAACTGGGTTTTTTCAGACGTCCACAATTTATTCATTAAAGAGAAGACTCTTTCTACCGGAGCATTTGTAGCAGGCAGACATAAAATATATTCAATTAAAATGCAAAAGTGTTCATGTTGAAGGTTGTTGGTACGAAAGTGTACGAATACTTCGGGGTTTCGCGTGGAATCGAATCACACTACTTGCGTCGAGCAAGACTGCAGTTTCGGAAAACGGGACAATTATGCGTCCCGAAGCTTTCTTTGGGGACACCGGGACGGAAAACCGAAAAAAGGGACCGTCCCGTTCAAAACGGGACGTATGGTCACGTTATCTATTACACGCATTCGACAAAGATGAACAGCGCAAAATGACGTAGGCTTGTGTCAGTCACGTAGTCTAACGGTTAGACCTTGTTTTCTTGGACCATGCGCCACAGTAAAACCAGTAAGTTATCTTCATACAAACGTGCCGCTGTCGTCAGTAAAAAGTGTGCGTCCGCGCCGCGCGCCGTGTAGGCACACACTAGTGAACAATAAGGGGGAATAAGGGGGCGGCAGTGTGAGCTAAATGCAAGTGTGTGCGTGACAGCTCGTGCCTACACGGCGCGCTCACACTCAAACCGATGATGCGGCCAGTTGGTATGGAGATAACTTAACTATTCTGAGTCTACTGTGGGTGTGGCTGTGTACTGTAGCGTTGGTGTGGTAGCCTCAACTGTAATTTTCGATTTCGCGTTACTTTTTAAACACTCCGTTATTAATTGGCACATTAATTTTACTATAATATCACTTTAAAAGTAACGACGAACTTAAAAAAGGGAAGAGGGCTTTCCTTCAGTTCCTCACTACAAGAAACTATCCCACCCAGATGAGGGTTGGGACAGAAAGATGTCAAAAACAATCTGAGACAATCCGCGAAAATAAATATGTCTCGAAAAAGATTTCAATTTAGAATATACATACAGACTTACTAAACCTCAACGTAACATGTTGCAACTGTTTATTCAGAGACGCCGCCAGTCACGAAGCTAGTAAACCAACCCCTAGAGGCCGCGTCCAAGATGGTCCCAGTACCGGAATCCCTCATGAGCCCCGACTACCAGGACCCCATATACGACATGCAGCGCGCACTGCCCAAACAAACCAACCAGAGCATCTCCTCGCAATCCAGGTAATTGAAAAATACAGGCATACTTGCGCCATCTAACATTTACTCGAAGAATTAGTACCACATAAGGCCACACGGCAGGTTAGTGTAACAGAGTACCAACTGAACTTAACAGGAATACTAGCGCCATCTAACATTTACTCGAAGAATTAGTACCACATAAGGCCACACGATAGGTTAGTTTAACAGAATACCAACTGAACTTAACAGGCACACTAGCGCCATCTGACATTTACTCTAAGAATCACTACCACATAAGGTCACACGACAGGTTAGTGTAACACAATACCAACTGAACTTAACAGGCACACTAGCGCCATCTGACATTTACTCTAAGAATCACTACCACATAAGGTCACACGACAGGTTAGTGTAACACAATACCAACTGAACTTAACAGGCACACTAGCGCCATCTGACATTTACTCGAAGAATTAATACCACATAAAGCCACACGGCTGCGCTAACGCTGCCAAAGAAATGCCCACCTTCGTGGGATAGATGGCGTTAGGCGAAACTGTTTTATCGATTACCGACCGTTGGAGCATTGCTGTGAAGTTGTAATTAATATAAGTTGTTCTTCGAAATTTTGGCGCTTCTGTCATTTCTGAACTCCTTAAAACAATATGTTTTTTTTAGTATTGTGTCTCCTCGCAATACAGGTTAGTAGAACACAATAACAACCATAGCATTTAACACAATACCAGTACTAAATAAAATACCGTGCAGTGCCCATACAAAATAGTCAATTTAACCGGACAGTATGAAGAAGTTTTTTTTATGCTGCTGATAAAAGTTTGTTAAGGAAAGTAGCTCAAAACCGTTGACTGAGTACGTCTTTTCAGTATTTACCTCTTCACTCTCACCCTGTAGGATAAATACGGAAGTAACTCTGTCTGTTATATTTACACTTTACCATGGATTAAACCTAATTCCCATGGAAAAAGCTAAAAGCCGTAATAGCACAGAATATATAATAGTACTAGGTACAGAAGGCGCACTCTCTAATAGCAAACGTGCGAATTTAATTCTAGCTAACACACCACTAACGTTCAAATTACATTGAACGCGTCGAACGTGGCCTTGGCTATAAAAGCCTACCGTTTGTCGTTGCGCTCGTATTAAAACAAAATGCACTTTAAGACCGTGCCGCGAGAGTCCGTATTACCACAGACTAAATAATAGCGTCTTCACAAGCGCGCGCGTTTTTCCTACTAAATGGCCGCGAAATCGGGGCCGCCCGGCGTAGGTACATTTTGGAGCGAGGGCGCGGAGTGCGCCAGGCCTGGTAATAGTCACAATATGACGTCATATTTATGTATTTCCAGCAACAGTAGTGTCCACGAAGACAGGCCCAGGCAAAGCTCTATAAGCAGAAAGATAGGATCGCCAAAGCTAACCAAAAGTGCAACCTCGTCGCCCAAGTTAAGGTCCAAAGTAGAACAGCGAAAAGGAAGTCTAACGAACATCAAAAATGATGAGAAAAAGATGAACGGTGTTGCGAAGAACGAAGAAAAGGATCAGGTTTGTAACGTTGCTGCTAAAAATTTGATACTTAACTGTATTAAAAAAAAATCTGTGCAAGAAATAAACTGTCTGAAATTACTCATATACAACTTAGTATGGGGCTATATTTAAGATTAGGTATTCTATATCCATTTATTTTAATGTTTTAATTTATCATTACTTTGGATCATTACTTTAAAGTGCGTTTCATTAAATTTAAGTTACATTTTATTATTAACCCTGACAAAAAAGAGGGCTTGACGTTTGTCGTGTGTGTTTGTCTGTCTGTGGCATCGTAGCTCCTAAGCGGATGCGCCGATTTTGATCAAATTTTTTTTGTTTGCAATTATAATGGAAATAACTTCAGCCATTCGAAGATCATCAGCTCTTTTGTAGTTGTTGAAAGGATCAAATAACAGTTTTGTGGAGGGGGTTCTTATTTTTTAAATTTAATGTTATTTTTAAAGTGCCTTTAAATACATTCCTTTTATTTGTAGGTGGACTCAGAAAAACTGGAAATAATAAAGCTGGCATCGAACCAGCGACGCCAGAAGAAGCTGAGCGCAGAATGCACAGCAGCCGTCACCATACAGAGGATGTGGAGGGGGTACCGCAGCAGGAACCTAAACAAAGACACGCTGCGGATACTGCACGCCATACAGGCCGCCAGAGCGAGACAGCACATACAGTGAGTAGCACATACAGGCCGCCAGAGCGAGACAGCACATACAGTGAGTAGCGCATACAGGCCGCTAGAGCGAGACAGCACATACAGTGAGTAGCACATACATGCCGCCAGAGCGAGACAGCACATACAGGAGACAGGGGTGCCATACTAGTAAAGTTTGACCAAAGAAATGGAAAACCTGCTCTGGGGGCGCCACGTGTATATTTTGACAACTACGGCAACAATTTCCCTTATAAAATTAGTTCCATTGAAATTCCGCAATATGGCGAGGTATTTTATTTCTCTGGTTGGACACTATAATAATATGATATGAATGTTCAACTGTAGAGTCTGTGCGGAAAGAGAATAGGATTTAGATTTGAGGGCGCAGTAGTGCTTTTCTACCGTATTTGTCATACTGGCAGCACATTATAGCATAACTGTAACATCTTGATATTTATTATACTTAAATAAAACCATGTTAATGATTTCCGATTCTGTCTGTCTGTCTGTCTTTTGTGTTAATGTTAGTAAATCTGTAAATCTATGTTAGTTCCGTTTTTCGCCACGCCTATTCTCTTTCCGCACAGACTCTAGTCACTATACAATAAGTAAGCGGTGTGGGTCCTACACTACACTACTAATCAATGATCTAAGTTTAAAAATATTTATTTACTTTTAAATGTAAAAATTGTCTTCTTCTTGTATGATCCAAATGACTATTTCATACGGGAGTCTCAAATTTTTTTCCTTTTTCGACTAAAGTTTCTTTGGGAATGTAGCTAAAAATTGTTCACTGAACATGTCTTTTCAGTATTTGTTGAGCCGCCACTCGCACGCTGTAAATTATTAATTTCATCTGTACTTGTTCATTCACCTGCCTAGTTTTGGGTCAGTGTTTGAGGTGTCCCCATGTATATATTTATTAATTATTTATGAGTGTGAAACGAGAGCCGGCCTTGGTATGAACAAAGTTTATTAAATTCTGATCTGACTTGGCATGAGCAAAGTTTATTAAATTCTTAACTGACAATTTCAAGCCTGTTACTCAACAATCCAATTTTCCAGGAGGTTAACGTGCGACATGGAAGCGACGAAAGCGGCGCTGGAGAGCGAGAGGAAAATACAACAACTGCAAATGCAAGCCATCAACGCGCTGTGGAAGAAAGTGTCTACTCTGCAGACTAACGGTAACTATACCTACTCATGAAATCAAAAGGATTTTATTCGAGGTAAATAAAATAAATGAAATAAAATGTTTAGGCTTACAAAGTCTGTGTTGAGAGACACCACTCTTCCTTTCCTTACAAATGTGTTTAAAAAAAACTACCCATTTACATAAAAAAGAATACCAATATAACAAACTAATGCGAAAGCACAGAATATAGTGGAACATAAGATTCACTTGAAATAAAACTTCAAAAGCTGCTTTAATTCTATAACAATAAAGTACAATTCAGATCGTGCGGCACCAATATTCCAACCACAGTTGTTGCATCTCATGTATTTAGACTAGAATAGTTGTATGTAGACTAGCTTGTATTTGAGTGTATTTGAGAACAAATGGAAAATAAACTGAGTGGTTTCAGTCAGTTTATTTTCCATTTGTTAGATAGCTTTCACGAAGGGTTATTTTTGATTACAGATACACAGAAACAGAAGAGTAACGAATCAGACGACAGCTCCGGGGCGCTGCGGCAGCTCACTGAAACCTGCTACAGCTTACAGGCACAGGTCAATTGAATTTATATCAAGTGATTATAATACAACGATAAGATTAAAAAAATCAATAAACTTTGTCTAAAACACAGAATTAGGTGTAATAATGCATGGTCTTGCATTGTGTCCGATAGTTTTACATCATACCATGGTCTAAGAAAACAAGGTCTTACATTCGGACCACGTGAATTGACAAAAGCCTACGTCATCGTGCTGTCATCCTTGTCGTCGCATTCGATCATGATGATGATATGACATGATAGACCATGGGCCAGGCTTTCTTAGAAGACTTGTGTTGTGTTAGCAGGTGGTGGAGCTGCGTGGGTGTATGCAGGAGGTGCTGTGCCTGGTGTCGCACCGGCAGCGCGCCTCGCTCGCCACGCAGACTGACATCGTCGCCGTCACCACGCCCCAGGTATATACCCCTTGTTCACAAAAGGACAGATTCTCAAAAAGATAGATTTTCAAAAAGACAGATTCTTCAAGACAAAGTACAGTTAATCTTAATGGAAATATACACTCACACACATTGAACCACAATTAATCGTACTGAACCAGATTGTGTCACACTGAACCACCTAGTGTAATACTGAACTATACTGTGCCACACTGAACCACACTGTGCCATACTAAATCACCACGAGTAATAATACTGTGCCACACTGAATAACATTAAGTCATACTGGACCACATTGATTCGGTACCGAGTCATAGTGAACCACATTGAGTCATACTAAACCACACTATGCCTCATTGAACCCCACTTTGCCTTATTGAACCACACTGAGCCATCCAATCTGCATCTAGTTGTACTTAAATTACTTAACTCTCAGTGTTAAAATTATTATAACTTGGAATCTTATTATATTACTAAAGTCAACGAAAAAAAAAAAGAAATCCGTTTTTAAGTTTATCTCGTGACCTATAAGAAACTAAAGAATTAAATAACATTTTTTAATAATTTCGTATTTGTGTCTTTCGATGTTTCCTCACGCGTCCTACATTGGTCCGCGTTCTAAAATGGTCACGCAGTAAAATTCAAAACGGCATTATCGACGACCAATCAAGCTTCACCGGACTTGCGGGGGAGCGGAAGACTCTACCCCAAAAAAAGTCATATACCAACGCGTCTAGGGGCGGCTCGAGGGAGCCTCGGACCACGGCCTAGCGCGGTGATATTGAAAAACATCGTGAAGGAGACGACGCCTGAGGGGCTCCGTCTCTGATTTTCAATTTTGATTTTGGTTCTGGCCGCGCCCCCGCCGGCGGGAGCGGGCGTTGTTACCTGAAAGGTAATTGTTACCTGAAGGGTATTCGCTACCAGAAGGGCATTCTGTAAGGTGTAATCTAAATTCGTTGGCTGCTTTAACTGCATCAGTGATTTCGTGTAGGAGGAGCGTTGTGTGTGGCTGAAGAGGCCCCAGTCCTTGCCCTTGGAGGTGGCCACGCCCCCCGCGCCCCCCACGCCCCCCGCACCCGCCGCGCCCCCCCTCTCTCCAAACAAGGAGGACGACACGCCAAAGTGAGTACCACATTCATACAATATTATAAAGAGGAAAGATTTGTATTATTATATATAACATTAGAATATTAATAAAATATATATTAATTAAATATATATAATTAAATATATATTATTAGAATATTTGTTGTTTGTTGTTGTTGTATTTGTGTGTGTGTGTGTGTGTGTGTTTGTAATGAATAAACTTAAAAAATACTCAACCGATTTCAAAAATTCTTTCACCATTAGAAAGCTACATTCACCCTGAGTAACATAGGCTACCTTTTACCGCGAGCGGAGCCGCGGCAGAAAGCTAGTTAGTCATGTATCGCCATCTAAGTTATTGAGTCGTTATCAACTACTTAATAATCATATAGAACTCATCATAAATGCAAAAAAGTAATAAGAAACAATATCCGATGATAATATATTTCTATTCCGGCTCCGCCCGCGTTAACAGTTTATCCCGTGAGAGGCATTTTCCGGCAGTAAAAGGTAGCCTATGTTATTCAGGGTGAATGTAGCTTTCTAATGGTGAAAGAATTTTTGAAATCGGTTCAGTAGTTTTCGGGTTTATTTATTACACACACACACACAAATCTTTCCTCTTTATAATAATAGTACATCCATTTGCAGCGAAAAACCAGCAGAACTCTGCTCTCTAGACATAGAGCGAACAGAGTCCGTCATACAAGACACCACCGCCGAACAAACGGCGCTGCGGGAATGATGGCGCGAGGGTAGATAAACAATAGCTTGCGGCCTCTTTCGCGCACACGAACATATTCAAGGAAAACTGGAATTGAGAAGTACTGAAAAATAACCTTTAAAAACTATGGGAGTTGTACAAAAATATCGATAAAATGAAAAATTACGTTGTTCTTAAACTCCTAAGGCACAATTTATTGATACAGTAGCCAACACATGCGGCTGGATATGTTGACTTTGGAGCGCCCGTATTCCGTAGCGGTAAGGGTAAATATTGTAGAGCAAATATCAAACTGCATGTGCTGGCTTCTGTACATTTCCGTTCGATATCATCTTTTTTACAATTATAACAAGATCATGAAATATTAAGTAAAATTATTTATTAATGATGTGATTAGGTACTTGAATTAGACAAAAATCTCTCGTGACTACCCTTTTCCTAAAGAGCGCAGAGGTCCGATTGAAGACTGGGGCAAGTTGATACAAACTCACAGATGTTTTTGGTAGAAACTTGCATGTGTAAGTACAACTAAATATACCTACTATCATGGTCTAAGAAAACAAGTTCTTCCGTTCGGACCACGTGACTGACACAAGCCTACGTCATCTTGCGCTGTTCATCCTAGTCGAATGCGTGTTAATAGACAATAATGAACAGCGCAAGATGACGTAGGCTTGTGTCATTCACGTGGTCCAAATGGAAGACCTTGCTTTCTTAGACCATGTCTACTATGTAATAAAAATTTAATACCTAGGTATACATCTACTTATTATTATTATTTTTAAACCAACTTGCCCCATTGTTTATAGAAGTAGGTATGCTAAAGTTAGCTAAAGCAAAGCTTAGGATTGTGAAGTGGCTTGAGCGGTGTAAGGTCTAAACTAGATACAATAACCGGTAACACCACCATTACTAACATATTGTTTAGTCTTTTGACCAATAAATATAAGTTGTTGAATTTAATGTGCGCACTTTTTAGTTTATAGATAAAAATTGTAGCTATTGACATATTGTGCTTGTTTGTACCACTGTTTGTACTAGAAAGAACTAGCATAATGCAAGGAACCAATCTTCTAAAACCTAACTTTCAAGCTGTCACAAATGCATTGTACGAGTAATTGGCCAAATAAGCCCCCTAACCTAAAGGGAACGCAGTTTAAAAAAAAATGATCTAAAATATTTCTACTGTTCAATTTAGTCGTGGTCAGGCGGAAGTGTCCGCGATAATAGGTACTATCACAAACACCACCAAGTTTTTTTTTGCTTGCACATGAATAGGCGCTGCCGAGTAATTACTACTAAGCACGCGGGCGCGATATCAAGCGATATATTTTTTTTAATGCTCAGGCGCAAATGTCCTTGATGATACATTCCTTCTGTCCTAGATTATGACAGGTATCGATAGGATTAAGGGAGAATTTTAGAGCCAGATTCAAACAAAAATTCATAGATGGCGTTCTGCAAACTTTATCACAGTCCTTGTGGCGGCTGTACCTACACTCGATAGCTCTCTTGCCTCGGGTCGTCGCTCTCGCTCTCACTGCAGAGTCGTTTCTATAGGCGTACTCTCTCCCTCGGGGTGTCTCGGCAAGAATCTACAACCGCCATTCATTACAAAGCTGTGTCAGGCCCGCCCGGCGCACTCCGCGCCTGAGCTCCAGAATGTACCTACGCCGACCGCATAATATGAGGACAGTTAGTAGGAAAAACGCGCGCGCTTGTGACGACGCTATTATTTAATCTGTGGTAATACGGACTCTCGCGGCGCGGTCTTAAGGTGCATTTTGTTTTAATACGAGCGCAACGACAAACGGTAGGCTATTATAGCCAGGGTCACGTTCGACGCGTTCAATGTAATTTGAACGTTAGTGGCGTGGTAGCTAGAATTAAATTCGCACGTTTGCTATCAGAGAGTGCGCCTTCTGTACCTAGTACTATTATTTATTCTGTGGCTGTGTTTTGAAACACGCTAATAGCAATCGCCGTTGTTGAGTTTGTTTTATTCACAGCCCTCCTAACTCAAAAATGTGTAACGCTAGCGTTGACCAGTTATACCACTCGTCGCTTTATTACATGACATTAGTTTGTAAGTTTGTCTGTTTTGAACAGTTACATTTTCGGGTAACACCTTATTTAGTAACATTTGAACTTACAAAAATAAGTTATGACAAAAAAATATACAAAAAATTCAAATTGGGAATTAAATGAAATCTGTGACTGAAAATTATTATTTTGTTCTCATTGTCTTAGATATCAACTCGTTTAGATTTAGTTCTGTTAAAGTCTTACTAAATAGGAGTTACCTGTAAATTTATTACTTGTATGTAAGTAGATTATAATAGTAGTCACAAAACGTGGTTGTCAAAGATAGCTTAGTTACATTTGGTGTCATTTTAACATTCAACTTGATCAATTAATTTGGTTTGGGTTAAGTGGTTTCACCTTTTCGAAATATCACGGCGTAAAAACGCAAATAAAATAACTAGGTATCTTACACACGGCGGCACATGCAGCGCAACAGTTATACTACTAAATCAGATCATGTGGTTTTGTGCGCAGTAAAAGCGCTCATATAAATTACTCTAGACCTCTAGTAAAACTACTATAATCTACTCTTTTTATAGTAAACTGAATCATGTTTCATTTGGTGTGTTATTATTGGGACTAAGTCACATTGTCACGCTCTAACCTTACATATAAAGTATATAAAACATCTTTTTCACGTTTTTGGTGACTAAAAGGTCCTTTCCCCTGTCGATACAGTTAGTTATTTTAGTTATATAGATGTCAAACATTGATTTAGAATGATATTGACCCGTCGATCGCACAAGTTTAAAACCACTTTTGACTCTCAAATATGATTCAGCTATGCTCTTATTTAAGAATATTTCATTCAAAACACGATACATTCATTTCCCTTCCTTTTCGGTTCCCATATGAACGAAAGAGATGGGCGACTTAGATTTAAGTTTAGAGTGTGACGTGTGAAAATTAGCACTGTACTTGTACGTTAATTAGAGGAAGGGATATAAATATATATAGAAGCCTTTTTTATTAGCCTTTGTCGCAAATTGTATCATAAATTATTACCGAATAAAATATTCAAACGTACAAATAAGATATTGGCAAGCGAGATTATACAAAAAACTTATAGGGCAAAGCAACTTTTGTCACTGACTCAGTATATCTCTCTTTCGCTCGTTCAATTCGATAAGAGAGATATACTTTGGCGATTAAATTTATTAAATGGTAGTGTAATTTTTACGAGCAAATGCTTTAGCAGTGTGGTGATTTGTCTAGAAAATTAGAATAAAATTGTAATTTAAAATTATAACAGGATGTAACGAATAGAGTTGAAAAACTCAGTGTAAAACCAATTAACACCTGCCTTTTTTTCGCATTCCATGTAATTTACTTATTTTTCTGCATTTAATAAAATACATAATTAAATACAAGACTTGTATAATGTTATGTAAAGTGTAAGTGAAGGCTTAGCTTAAAACTGAAAGGACACACGCACCAGTCAAGATTCTGAGCAACCATTGGCTAATGGCTCTGATCAAATATCCCAAAGTTTTTACTACTAGAAACGAAAAAAGAAACTTGGGAATATTGTTTTATTTTCTTTCCGAGAAAAGTTCTTTTGGGAATGTTACAGACCCCACCGCACTGACGTCTTTCAAGCGTTTTCCTAGCGTTGTCGTCGCGCCAGCGCCAACACAATTTTTTTAGCGAACCCTACCTTGTTTGTTTCACTCGCTTTCCTGCCTATGATTGTATACGCGATAGATACGCCAGTGTCGGGGGTCACATAACTGTTACTCATTCATAACCGTTGACTGAGCATATCATTTCAGCATTTGCTTAGCCGCTACTACACCCTTTATATGTATGTAATATGTAACCAACATCTCTGAATGTGTTTGTGTAAAGCCCGACCAGAGAAATAAAAAACCTCGCCATATTGCGGAATTTTAATGGAACTAATTTTACTATGGAAATTGTTGCCATAAACAAAAATATAGTATACACGTGGCGCCCCCAGACGTTTTTTATTTCTCAGGTCCTGACCAGTTAGTGTTTAAAAAGCCTGGTTTATAAACACTTGGTTACCACAAGTAAAACATACGTCACGAGTTCACGACTCGCGAGAGCGATGAAAGTATAGATAGGTATCGGCAAACAACATGAGCATACGAGCGGGGGTGAGCAATGAGCGCGGAGGGAATACAGAATAGAATATACTTCACAATACAACACAATAAATAAAAAACAACACATTTCCCGATTAACTGTTCGTGCGTGACAAGTCCGGTGAAGCTTGATTGGTCGTACCTTTTCGACACAAGCATAGGTCAATTCAAAAAAAAAAAAAAAAAGTTCGTGCGTGCCCAGTTGTATTGACTTGACATCTTGGTCAAGTTGTTTGCCGCTAAATATTGTTACGGACTTGGGGTTCGGGATTTGTAAGAAAAGCCGAATAACTTGATTTGAGAATTTATTCGACGATAAACAGGTCGCAGGTCCAATCACAACTGTAGCCAAATCGTAGAGTCTACTTATATCGTATTTGAGTAGCGTTCTCTAGAACTTTCTGGCAAGTTCGTGACAATATGCTATACAACACTTTTTATTATTTTATCGTACTGTACGCTAGCTGTTTATACACTCACTACTGACAATTAAATGCCGTGATTACGTAGTTATTTTCTTTTAATATAAGTTTAATTTTTAATTTTGTATAACGTTTCTCGTCTCATACAATGATCTAATAATTTCTACTAGTCATTTTTATGCTTATTACTTTGCTAGCAACGACTCATTTTAATCATCTTAATTTTAAGAAAAATTTTGCACTTTTTAGTATTTGTTGTAGACGTTAAGAATTTGTTCAAATTATAATTGGAATAAATGTAATACATAATAGAGTTAAGTTTTAAATCTGCTAGGTTTGCCCAATGTTATTTTTAGTATTTTTTACGCACTGTATTTTATTTTTAAATAATTTAAGACAACTCAAAGACAGCTTATAGTTAATTTTAACTGATGAGTAACTAATGTAAGGGTGATGGCATTATTGATAAATAACAAAGTGTTATAATGTATCGTTTATAATTGTAAGATTAATGCTGTAATACACTGTTAGCGGGCTCCACACATTGATTTGTCCACACATTGTTAAAAAATATATATTATTATTATGACCATTATAAAATTTCACTTAAAATTATCAAAAGAATAATACATATTTCAATTCGCAGCATGTTCGTGTTAAACGCGATGCCGTATTCTCTATTAAACAAAATCGAACTTACTTAACCCTTTAAATGACAAAATTGTGTAAACAATTGATTTTATACTTTATGAATTTAAAATTTATTATGATTATTAGTGGCCACTGCCTTAAATGCTGCTTTCTACCAAAGATGCGCTACAAAGAATGAAAAGGTGCACGAAAAAAAATCCTCCTATAGTATCACTTCGAATTACACCACGTCAGCGAGGCTAGGAAAATAAAATGTTAATATTTGGTACATTATTCCTTATTCACCTATCATTAACCTGGCACATCTCAGAAGGGCTACTACAGACAAGCTCGAGAAAGTGTCAAATTGCGACACAGTGGCAGATCACCCTAGCATGACCATCCACGCGTGACAGACAGATTTTGTCGTACGTATACCGTTATCCTATTGGTGGGATTCTAATGGCATTTTGACAGTTAAGTAAAGGATATTATATTTGTCACAGTGGTCATGCTACGGGGGTATGACTCTTATGTCACTTTGTCGCTTATGTGAGCTTATTGGTGTACTAGGTTGAAGAGAACCCTTATCGTGAAAAAGGCTTAATATTGCATGTATTGTGGACAGGAACAGCCAATTTTTATATAAATAATTAAAACCCGACCAGAGAAATAAGAAACCTCGCCATATTGCGGAATTTCAATGGAACTAATTTTATAAGGGAAATTGTTGCCATAGTCGTAAAAATATACACGTGGCGCCCCCAGAGCAGGTTTCTTATTTCTTTGGTCAGGCTTTATAATTGCAGCAAATCAATGTGTGTTGCCTCTTGTTCCCAAAGACACTTGCCGTCCGCACTTCGGTTCGTACCCACCTCATTTGTTGTTGTATTAAAGCCTGTATTTATTGCGTTTTATAAAACTGTTTTTAACTGATAACTCTGGCGTTTCATTTACTACCAAAATAACAAATCACCATTTTATTATTGCAGAGGTAAAGCTTGACCAAAGAAATAAGAAACCTGCTCGCCTGGTAAGGCGCCACGTGTAGGCATATTGTTTATGGCAACAATTTCCATTATAAAATTAGTTCCTGTGAAATTCCGCAATATGGCAAGGTTTCTTATTTCTTTGGTCAGTCTTTATTTATACGCTGCATAAGTGAAGTAATATCATACTTTTTAAAATATTTTTTTGAAATACTAGGTTTTTTTTTGACTTGGTATTAATAAAAAATATTTGTATTGTGACGGATATTCCAACTTAAATATGAAGTCTCGTACACTGTTACGAATAACACAAAAATAAAGAAAAACTTATTTTAGGAACCCGAAAAAGTAATTTAAATGTAGTGATTAAGATAGTAGATTCTTTTTTACAGGACGCATAGGTACGATCGCCATATACTAGTATATTTTATAATTCTCTTTGCTGTATATATTTGGCGATCTTACGCTAAAGCAAAACTACAAAGAAATCCAAAGTATATAATAGGTATGTGATGTTAGAAAAATACAAAATAAAACACATTTTAAACAATGAGTAAATAATAATTATATTCACAAGTCTTAAAATTATATTTACATTTTTTCTGATATACGACATTATTTAAAATACCAGTAGACCTTTATCAAATTGAGATCAATAACTTCAGTTGTACTTACAACTATAAGGCTTAACAATGAACATCATTCTGCCAAAGCGCAGAATGCAGTGCTAAAGTAGGAGGAAGAAACCTTAGAAAGATTGTGCACCGCACATTTTCATACAGGAAGATTATTATCTCCTAGTAAAAGGAAATGTTATATTTTTCAAGCCTGCTGAAACTTCATATTTCGATTTTGTGACACAAGCGTAGGTATATAAAAAAGGCGATCAAATATTCATTATTTTTGACTGATTTGTTTGTACGTTTTAATTCAATTCAGGTAGTAAAACTTCCTTCCTTTTAAAAAT
>OX419599.1:2491629-2737940 GCA_948473455.1 Teleiodes luculella | reverse complement strand
ATTGCTCAGAATGTCATAATTTATACTAATTTATTGTTATTTTTTATTGATTTATTATTATTCTAAGTTATTCTTCTTTGTGGTTTATAAATTTGCACACCAAATGAACTTTGGTTAAATGTGTGATACGATTTAAAATTATTGTAACAACTTATAATACCACATTTACAGCAAATAAAGATTTGATTGATTGATTGATTGATAATATTCATAATTTTTGACTAATTAAGACAATTAAGATAAATATACAAGGACAAATCCTTGTAAAATCTTGCAGTTAAGTAAAGTAAAGAAAAAACATAATGGAAATTATAATATATTTATTTGGGAAACAAAATATCTAAAAATTTAAGTGGGCCATCATTGGCGCCCGTACCTTACAACACTTCAAAAAATGATAAAAATCGGGCCATAAAACTTCCTACCTTTTAAAAATGTACAGGTTTACAATCTTCCTAAAGTTTTTACAGAAATACCTAATTGTATGTGATATTTTTTTTTAAATTAATTCAAATTATTATTAGGTACTGCAGCAAAAAAAAACCGTAAATTCTTGTTTATGAAGTTGAATGAGATGCATTTTGTGCAGAAGTTACGACATTTTTGCATAGATTTAGTAGTATTTATTAAATCTAAGCATTTTTGTTGATATCCCTGCCGGGGTAGTATAAGGATCCACGCGTGACAATATAGTTTTGTCGTGTAAACTCGTGTCTATCTAGTATACTTTTACCCTCTTGAAGGAAATTATAAATAATATGTTCTTTCTCACAGCATTACGACGACAGTGTCATGTAAGATAATTTCTTGTCACAGATCTTCATGCATGCTACTGTGACTGGTACGAGAACAGTACCTAATCTGCCCTCGTAACATTAAGTGCTATGACAAAAGTTTGTCGCACATTTAACTGTCAAAAAGTTGCGAGAAACCCGCCATATTGAAATATCATCCAATAGGATAAATACGAACGACAAAATTATGTCTGTCACGCGTGGACGGGCATGTTAGAGAGCCTGATATACTTCTGTTTATTTTCATATTTTACTCTAACATACATAAAGACACGTATCCCCTTAACGGCGTGAGCAGAGTTTGTCTCCTAATTATTATAGTATTTCCTTTTGGCACTCAAAAACCCATGCTTCGTACAAGCACCACAAATTTTGAATTATTTGTAAAATTGGTTCGGAACGATCCACAGTTCCATACAAAATGGCCTTTTCACAACAATATTATACTACAAATTCTTAATGGAATCAATTTTAGTTCGTCTATACTTAATTACATATTTTAAGATACTTAACGCTACTCGCCATTTAATTTATTCATAAATATAAGATTTTTCTCGGCTCTGCTCTGCCTAGGCCATGCATGCATTTGAAACAGGGTCGCGGGTTCGATCCTACTCAAGGCAAATATGCCGTAATGGGAGAGAATAAGGTTGTAATTAGGAGTTTGTCAGACGGTCCCAAGTCTTCAATGCGCGAATAACTTACCTCGTATTTATTTAGTTTTGAAGCGATGAGTACACTGGTGTCCTCCACTGATGCTGGGTCACTACAAAGTGTCTGCAAGCTAAAATTTGCGGCGACAAGTTTGCGTTCTTGGAAGGTAGGTGTAGTTTCATTGAGCGCTCACGAAACCAGCGAAATCGTTTGTACAACGCGCTAAATCTAGAACATTTTATAAATTAATGCCTCTAAAACTTGTACGTAATTTAACAACGAGTAGCAATCCCGCTCCCTTTCTCAACCCTGTAGGTGCATACCACGGAGGTGTCGGCCGCGTGACGCTATGTATGGTCAGCTGCAGGGACGGTTGACCCCCTTTTTTAGTTGCTGTTACTAAGGGGGGGGGGGGGCGGAGTCGGTTGTCTATGAAGCAGACTTTACAATGATAGCAAGCCGATTTTTGGTAAAATTGTGCGTCACGTGCCTGACAATAGAATGCCCCTGCCCTGTAAATGACGGTTCTGAATGACAAAGAAAGAAGAAGTGTAGGATAAGATAAACTGTTTCCAGTCAGTAGGCCTACTATGTAAGAAACGACAGGCTCGAGAAGCTGCCAAACGCGACATATTGACAGAACTACTATGGCTCTAATGTCACTGTCGCGTTTAACAGCTTCTCGAGCCTGTCGCTACTTACATAGTAGGCCTACAGGTGTGGTTCAACCTGAATAACTTAGCTTTAGCAGATCATTAGATGATTCTGCGAGGTATTCATTTCGTTTTTTAAAAACTACATTAGTATATAATACCTAGTGCACAATATTTCACAATTATAATATTTACAAGGCATACAAATACAATCACTTCATTTGTACTGCTTCAAAAAGACATTGTAAAAATATATTGACGGCCTCGTAGCCTAGTTGGTAGTACGCCTGCCTACGAAGCACAAGGTCGCGGGTTCGAATCCCGCCCAGGGCAAACATTCGTGTGATGAGCACTTGTGTTTGCCTTGTGTCTGGATGTTGTATATTTATATATGTATATGTATATCAGCTGTCTGACACCCATAGTACAGGCTCTGCCTAGTTTGGGGTCAGATGGCCGTGTGTGAGATGTCCCACATATTTATTTATTTATTTATTTTATATTTCATAAACTGATTTGACTGTTTATTCCAAAATTATAAAAAAAATGATTGAATTACATGATTTTGAGTAATAGTTACAATATTGGTTTTATTTTACAAATACACAACAATTATTTATATATTTACAATAATTTACATACATAATTATTGTAACTTAAATTACTTTTTCTAGTGTCACAATCTATCATCTTAATTCATAATTGACTAAAGAACTAGGCAAAATAAGTATATCGAGGTAAAAATCAAAATATTAAAAAAATACAAAAGTACAAAACAGTACCAAAATACAAATTTAATCATTAGATCATTAATTTATTTAATTATCGTTTGCTAACAATGATTACTAACTTCCTCATATTAATGATCCTAAAGAAATCTGTGTTTTTCCATTTTGAAAAATTTTCGAACACAAATAAAGATAAACTGAAAGAGAAGTTTCATATAATTCAAACAGCTTTTTTGCATCCAATAGTTTGATAGATAGTAAAATTATTGTAACACTACAAAATATATTTACGAAATACAAAAATGTTTACAACTGTTTTAAAATTATTGCTGTCAATGGTTTGATTGATAAATATACAATGATATCTTTAATTTATAAATGAGACTAACAATTTATTAATAATAATAATAAATAATGATTGACCTCGCTCGCGCCTCATATAAGCAACAATATAATTCAAATGGCAGTGTTTTTCTTAAATTTAAATTAAATGTACAAAATTGTTAATATTAATTTATTCGTCTGTATTGCTGTATATTTTAAACATGGATTTAGTGTGCTCCATTCAAGAAACCTGTTTCTCTTTGTACAAAATTTATTCAACCTGTTTCTTCTAATATATTTTAATAAATGGGTGATTTTTCATATGTGACTTGGTTGGTTTTTTACCTACTCTTTTTGTATAGTAAATAAATGTTGCTTTTAAATTCCTGAAAAAATATTAATTGCTACATTCGAAACCACTTTTAACATCTCCACTCCCAGATACACCATAACCACACCACAGTGGGCAGAAATATTTATATGGTTTCATGGAAACTAGACCATTTTTTCACTACAACTTTAGTTCAGTAACTTTTTGTTAATACTTAAGTACAAAAATTACATTTTAATTATTTTATAGTAACACTATTCCCATTGGTATTTATTTTCATAGATTAAAGATAAAACAAAATACGATACGAGAGATCGCAGTCTAGTACTGGCTATGTGTAACGCTTGATCACTAGTTTGGGAGCATTTTCTTCACAAAGCTATGATATATTTATTTTTTATTAAGTTTTATTAGCCTAAATCACACCTTAGGGTTTCCAGCTCAGAAATGTTGCCTGCATTAAAAAAATAATTATACTATGCAGAAAAAATAACAAATTTAATTACTCGTGTGTAACGTGTTGGATAAAGGTTGGTTCACCAACAAACAACGGTTGGTTAGTGTTTAAACGGCCGTTGAGCATTAATTTTGTATGAAAATCAAATGTCAAATGGTCGTTTAAACATCATATTTTGGTTATGTATGTTTGTTGGTGAACTCGGGGCTTAGTATTGTAAAGAGATCAACGCGAGCTCTCATGTCATACCTCCCGCCTTCTATGTACGAGTTTCGCTCGACAACTGGCAAAAAGAAACATGCACCACATATTGCTTGCTTGTGAAACTTTGCCGGTAAGAAACAACTACAACACGAGTGAAATTCTACAAAAGTGGAAATCTACCAGAAACCTGAAGATCTTTATTAATCATTAATGCGATGCGAATAATTAAAAAATGTGATATGATAATATTATGTAATTTTGTGATAATATTATTATTCTCACATTTTTTCGAATTATTCCCAAAGAAGCACAATAAAATAAAATAATTAGGCACATGGCAATTATTTAATTGTTTACCCAACTGATGGTCGCATTAATGATTAAAAAGATCTTCAGGTTTCTGTTAGATCTGGTAGAAAGAAACCAGTTAGATTTTACAGTGAA
The DNA here is from genome assembly GCA_948473455.1 of Teleiodes luculella. NCBI lineage: Eukaryota > Metazoa > Arthropoda > Insecta > Lepidoptera > Gelechiidae > Teleiodes > Teleiodes luculella. Next base: position 2,733,351 of record OX419599.1, on the reverse strand, counting down.
TAAATACTAAATGGTCATGTTTTAATCACTTTGTTTTGTTTGTAGCTTTGTGAAATAGTTCCCTAAAGCTTGCGTTTTAATATTACCCGCCTTATTCATTAACGATATTCCTGTCCCCTTTCCAACATTTAAATGTCTTTTATAGTTTCATAAACATTTGAGTGTCGGAAAGGGATAGATTATTGTTTAACTTTAAGCAATGTTCATGAATAAGGGCGAAAGTTGAATCCTTAAAGCCTGACCAAAGAAATAAGAAACCTGCTCTGGGGGCGCCACGTGTATATTTTTACGACTATGGCAACAATTTCCCTTATAAAATTAGTTCCATTGAAATTCCGCAATATGGCGAGGTTTCTTATTTCTTTGGTCGGGCTTTACAATTCTACGAGCTCTACCTAGCGATAACTAATTCTAAACGGTTACATTAAAATATTCTCCTATTGATTCTGCAGGAGTTACTATTTGACTAAAAAAGGTCTGCACTGACAAACCGCCATATATTTACAGCATTTAGTTATTTATGTTACAATAAAAATATGACTTTATTTCTAGTGACTATTAACTACATCTATGGGACTCTTGAAATCGCGATTCAAGTCTGTCCTTTTCGTTGTTAAGAGAAAGAAAGGAACAGAAAATGGCGATTGTAAGACCGCGCGTAGAAATCAGATTTTCAAAATTAACCGTTATTCCCTTATTTTAAGATATGGTTCAATCTAAACACTTAAGTTTCATAAAAATTAAAACGACGTGCAGACTTAAAATATAGATTTACGGCGCAATTTGTTTTTTCTATGAGGTCTTTTGTTTCGTCGTAATTATTTACACAACCAAAAGTAATAGGCACATGACCACCACATGACAGATAAGGTTTTGAGATAAATACTATTATTACCAGAATATTAATTTGTACTATATAATTTGTACTTATTGTCTTTTTCAAATAAACGTACAAACTTTATCGTACTTTATTTACCTTTTTAGAGCACTTTCTCTATACATTTTGTATGTGGAGCGATAGCAAAATGCAACTTAGTATAAAGTTGTTTTTTCTGTTTCTGTTATCTAATTAACTCCGTATTATTTAGAAGCACCCGTATTTGAACTGCAAATAAAGTTGGCTTTCATTTTGTACGTTTATTTATGAACAGTTACTGTCAACAGGCGAATTGTACTTTATTCATTATCTAGTGGAGGGGAAAATAGATTCTAGGTTCTATATAAAGTGTTATGTTACGATTGCCATGTGCCTAATTATTTTGTAAATACTAATGAAAAGAAAAAGGGTGTAACTGGCGGTTTAGGAAATACCCAGTCAACGGTTTTGAGCCACTTTTCCAAAGAATAAGCTTATCTCTAAGAGCGTCCGTGGCCAATTGGATAGAGCCGTAGACTTCCATTTAAAGTCGTCACTTACATGTATATTTTCCACGTAAAAAGCCTATGGATTTAAAATAAAACAGCTACACTTAAAGTCTGTCTGTGCAGAACCTAACACACAAATGCATACATCATACTGATTGTTTAGAAATGGCGTTCTATTTACAATATCTATTATGCTCTCTTAGCCAATAAATATCACATTACCTACTGCCTGGACTGTGAGTCAACGTAGTGGAGCGAGCGGCAACACGAAAAAGGATAATTGACTCGAAGGTGATGTATTAAAGAATGAATTTACTCAAAAGTAAGTTGACGCGATGACACAGACACCGGTAACGCCGCGTCACTGTCACATGCCTCCAAAGTCCACCTTAAATACATCACCTTAGAGTCCATTATTCTTTTTTGTGTCGCAGCGTCAGTGTCGCGGACGCTCGGTTCGAACGGCTACCTTAAGGCAGGTATTTCACTGGCGACAGCGACAAAATACGAATGGGACGAAGTTAGTGAGCGCGGTGTATTTGTATCTCATTCTAACGCATAACTGCGTCTCTTTCGTCCTCTGTCTTTTGACTCCCGTGAAATAGGTGCCTAACACAGATTTTTTAAAATAGATTTTAATTTCATCCAAAAATCGTCAGCACATAGCGGCAATAGAATATAGAACTTATCTTTGGGGAGAGGTATTTGATGTACAGCTAAGTCAAATCACAAGCACATTTATTAGTTTAGATCCTCATTGGACTGCATAGCGATTATTAGCGATGCGAAGACAAGATATATAATAGTTTTGTCACTTTAAACTCTCTTCATATCAGAGGAAGTTCCATTTATTTTTGAGCATTTTGACAGTTGAATGTGAGATAATGTCTTGTCAGTGTCATACTACTAGGGCTAATAGATAACACCCTATGCCATGCTCTAATTAAAAAGGTCTTAAGTCACGTAACGTATGAACTACGCTACGTCGTCATTAGCGACAGATAAAAAACAAAATATTATAATGATTGCACGTGCTAGCAGGCTCGTCAGATTGTCAATGGTAAATTGTGATGACGTAGACTTGTTCCACGGATTGTGGACAATATTTGGCGCAGAATATTACAGTTATTTTATCTCACGACTGCAGGCGAGCTTTACTTGTAGTTGTGTGCGTATAGACACGCACCTGTACCTTTACCATAAGTTGCTAACCAAAATAAACGATTTTGTATGGAATTGAAACTACGCCATCTATTGACAGTTCGCTGAACTAAAATTTCTCCATACTAAATGCACGTTTACGTTGTCGATATCGAGCGCGTTTATTTTGGTTAGCAACTCATGGTAAAGGTACTTGTGTGCGTACTACTAAACTGAGCGCTACGCACACAAACACAATGTGCACACTGTTAGCACGCCATCTATGAGACGTCTCTGCTAACAGTTAACAACCTACATAGGTTTAGGCTGCATTGCGTCTTATCGTTCTTGATCATCTTGATAGCTTAATTAAGTAAGTAGTTTTACCTTGATTCAATAGATGGCGCTGCTAATTGTATATAAAGAATGTTATAGCTGAAAAAAGCCTCTTTTAAATAAAATGTACCTATCGATAACAGATCGTCGTTAATTTGCTTGCCCACTTCCAAACTCCATATCGAGAAATACACATACAAGTATGACTCGCGTGCATTTGTGAGATAAAACATCTGCACTATACCGTACCCATTGCTATCTACCCAAGTTATAAATAACTACCTTCAGTCTCAGTTCAGTGGTGGCCGACGACCGCGGCATTCCCCGTTTGGTCACGAAAAAATTTTGACAGCCTTTCCTTTTGTATGTCGTTGTAAACTTTGTTCGCCAACCTCACTTCTTCCAGTAGCTTCTTTATTACCTTGTTGTTTGGTGATATTTTATCCGCTTGCCTTAAGTCCGAGAGCGCCGAGTCGTAGTTTTTTAACGCGAAGTGTGCCTGCCCTCTTCTGTATAGAGCTTTCTCGTTTTTAGGTTCCACGTGTAGTACCTGGCAAAATAATTCACCATTAGTTCATTAGTTTTTAACAGATATTGTCGTTAGCGTACAATAGGGATGTGTCCTGGAAAATATAAAAAAGATTCTAATAAGTCCGTCAGTTAGATTATCGAAAAAAATTGAACACTTTTTTTTTTCAATTTGACGATGATATATCGCATCAAAATTTAAGAGACGGGTACTATGACGTCACTTGTTTCGTGTTGTAGAAGGTTCGACGCGAGGCGGCGCTGCCGATCCCAGTGAAACGTCGTAGTGTGCGTGCGTGCAGTGTGGCTATGACAGCAGGTCGCTCACATGCAAGGCGTCAACAGTGTGTTTGTGTGAGTGTCTGTATGCGTGTGCACACACACTCAGGCGTCTGAGTGTGTGCGTCTAATATTGAATGTTTTCTTCTAAGCTGGGTTGCCTGGAAGAAATTGCTCTAAGCAATAAGCCTGTTGCCTAACGCTTTAGATTGTAAGTTATTATAATTGTACATTTCCTATTTGCGTGCAATAAAGAATTTTGTATTGTATTGTATTGTGTGTGTGTGTGTGTTGGCACGGACCTGTGTGCAGCACCGTAGCGCCCCCTGGTGGTCGGCGGCCCTGTGGCAGCACGCCGCCAAGTTGAGGTGGCACTGCGCCCAGTACTTGTGTGTGTGTGTGTGTGTGTGTTGGCACGGACCTGTGTGCAGCACCGTAGCGCCCCCTGGTGGTCGGCGGCCCTGTGGCAGCACGCCGCCAAGTTGAGGTGGCACTGCGCCCAGTACTTGTGTGTGTGTGTGTGTGTGTGTTGGCACGGACCTGTGTGCAGCACCGTAGCGCCCCCTGGTGGTCGGCGGCCCTGTGGCAGCACGCCGCCAAGTTGAGGTGGCACTGCGCCCAGTACTTGTGTGTGTGTGTGTGTGTCTGTGTGTGTGTGCACGGACCTGTGTGCAGCACCGTAGCGCCCCCTGGTGGTCGGCGGCCCTGTGGCAGCACGCCGCCAAGTTGAGGTGGCACTGCGCCCAGTACTTGTGTGTGTGTGTGTGTGTGTGTGATGTGTGTGCACGGACCTGTGTGCAGCACCGTAGCGCCCCCTGGTGGTCGGCGGCCCTGTGGCAGCACGCCGCCAAGTTGAGGTGGCACTGCGCCCAGTACTTGTGTGTGTGTGTGTGTTGGCACGGACCTGTGTGCAGCACCGTAGCGCCCCCTGGTGGTCGGCGGCCCTGTGGCAGCACGCCGCCAAGTTGAGGTGGCACTGCGCCCAGTACTTGTGTGTGTGTGTGTGTGTGTGTTGGCACGGACCTGTGTGCAGCACCGTAGCGCCCCCTGGTGGTCGGCGGCCCTGTGGCAGCACGCCGCCAAGTTGAGGTGGCACTGCGCCCAGTACTTGTGTGTGTGTGTGTGTGTGTGTTGGCACGGACCTGTGTGCAGCACCGTAGCGCCCCCTGGTGGTCGGCGGCCCTGTGGCAGCACGCCGCCAAGTTGAGGTGGCACTGCGCCCAGTACTTCAGCACCCTCTCAGAAACTGAAAACAATCAGAAGATAGTAGATTGATGGGGCTACATGAGGAAAGTGGCGCCACCATCCCTCTCCGGCCACATTGGCAACTGCTTTAAAACAATTTATATAATGGATTACCACTACCATTCAGACACGGGGGGTGTCTAAATGGTAATGGTATAGTGGTGCCGCCATCAACCTCTGGCCCCATTGGAAACTGCCTCAAAACAATTACATAATGGATTACCATTTAAACACCCCCACACGAGCCCTTTGAGCGTCTATGTGCGTCGCGCGACGCGGATGATTGTATGATTGTATAATCATCCGCGTCTGTCTTTTGTTCCACTCGTCTTGCTGCCTATGATTGCATGCACGACGCACATAGGAGCATATTACATTATCAAATATCTCGGATCAAAGTTCTATGAGTCAAACGTATTCAATTATATTAATCTATACTGATACAGATTAATTAATTATTAGGGAACGTAAGCTGATAAAATTACTTTAAGTTCTCGATTTATACGGTTTGTGAGTTAGCTTTGTTTACACTGAGGTACCTCATCTAAACATAGCTGTATTCTTTATTTCTTACTAGCGACCCGCCCCGGCTCCGCACGGGAAAATGGTTACTGTGGGTTATTCTTGAGTATATTATGCATGTATTATAGATATAAACCTTCCTCTTGAATCACTCAATCTATTAAAAAAACCGCATCAAAATCCGTTGCGTAGTTTTAAAGATTTAAGCGTACAAAGGGAGGGACATAGGGACAGAGAAAGCGACTTTGTTTTATACTATGTAGTGATTATGTATCACACCATTTGATACTGTGAACATGTAGAAACCTTTTATTGGCTGTGTTTACTTTATCTAGTGGAAATGCTATAATACAAATTGTAAGCTGTTGGTTTCTCTAATAAAGATAAATTAAAAAAAAAAATTAGAAAGGGACGCAGATATGCGCAAGAGTGAGCGCGGTTTATTTGTATCTCATTCTAACGCATAACTGCGTCCGTTTCTAATCTTTGACTCATAGATCTTTGATCCTAGATCTTTTATAATGTAATACCCCCCATAGACGACGCTCGAAAGTCACTCGAAATACGCTAGTGTGGTCTCTTAGTAAGCAACTTATTGTTATCAACCCTGTTTAATATGTATCGATGTGTATTCTGTTGGTGGCCTAAATAAATAAACTGTCGGCCCCGTAGCCTAGCCAGTAGTACGCCTGCCTTCGAAGCATAAGGTAGCGGGTTCGAATCCCGCCTAGGGCAAACATTCGTGTGATGAACACTTGTGTTTGCCTTGTGTCTGGCTGTTGTATATTTATATATGTATGTATATCAGCTGTCTGACACCCATAGTACAGGCACTAGTCGGTCACTCCATACAGCAAACGCGTTTTGACAGGCTACTTCTTTTTGAGTAACAACTGAATATCAACTACAAGTGAATGGCGCTAGGCGCTATGTATGCACACCCCCTCCACCCCCTCCACAGTCCCTTGCGCCTGCGGGGTGCGGGGCGTGGGGCGCTATATCGGGCGGGGGGGGAGTGCCAAGCGGGGGGGTGAGTGTCCTGCAGGTACGGGTTAGTACTATTATTTTCATCTGTGGTACAGGCAGTTTGGGGTCAGATGGCCGTGTGTGAGATAATAATAATATGTCGGACATGATGTCCCACATATTTATATTATATCACAAATTATACCACATATTTATATCACCACTTCACAAAGGCATACAATTAATAAACGAAATTCTCGAAAATGATTTCACCATCGACCTATTCTTCACCTCCTCAGAACCAAAGTTTTTAGCCTCGGCTACCTAGAAAAACTAACACCCTCGACAACTGTAAGCTATGTATAATATACTATTATTACTTATTTAACTGCATTATTAAATATCATCATGTTTGGGTTAGTCTGTAAGTGATGTTATATTACAAATAAATAAATAAATATTAAAAAATACTCACAGTTATGTTCTGCGTCATGGTCCCGCACGGTATTGTTTGGTCCCGCGTCCCTGGTCCGCTGTATGTACCGCAGGCACTTGTTGTACTTGCGCGCGGCGGCCGCGACCCGTCCGCCGCTAAAGTGGCTGTTGCCGCTCTGCTTTATTGCATGGATACAGTGGAGCGACTCTTCTATCTGACAAAATATATAATAATAATAATAAATTCATTTATTTCAGGCAATGTTTACATAAAGATGTTAAATATGTAAACAGAGGCCCATACCATATATAAAATATGGAATAAATTAAGTGGCTGCTATATATTTTTTTAAATAATTGCACAATTCTGTGCCTAATCAGATATCTCCTTTTCCACCATCTTGTAGGTTGGCTGGAAGAGATCTCTTATAGAGATAAGCTCGCCTTTGTACACTAGCTCTAAGTATCAAATGTATGTTTGTTTTGTGCAATAAAGAATATATATATAACAATCGTCATTTGGAATGATTGTATGTACTGTAAGGACGTTGATTTGTTTTTAAAAAAACTGATTGTAGGTGATAAAGGGAGTGTAGCTTAACACAAAAATGCGTTTTGACAAAAATGTCCGTCTGTCTGTTTGTACACGCTAATCTCTGGAACCGTAGGACCGATTTAAATGAAATTATGCATGGTGGTACCTTATATCCCCGGTCAACATCATCATCGGTCGGTCATACTCTTTACAAATGGAACTAAAAGAAAAAAAACGCGATTGTAGCCGCGGGCGACAGCTAGTAAAATAAATAAGTAGGCATTTTATCACATGGCTAGTAAATTTTAAGAGCATTAATTTGTTGCAATCAATGGTCATCCCGTAATTAGGCAGAAATTTTACAAAATTTATTGTATTTCACTAGAATCTTATCAGATCTTATTAGATTTTTTAATTTTCACATAATTTAAATTTAATTTCTGTTATTAAAGTACATCGTATAACATTACATATTTAAAAAAATATATAATTCGAAAGATGCGCTAGCAGCCAATTAAGTAGTTCGTTGTATGTAGTGCAATCATGTTTCGTTGTATGTGGTGCAATCATGTTTCGTTATATGTGGTAACTGGTAATGGTAACTTACACTAAGCCGGTCGAAGTGCGGGCAGTCTTCAGGGTACTCCGGCAGCGTGTCTGGTGTGCCGTCCCGACACCCGATGTTCCAGTGGCCGTCCGTTATCTCGCCGCAGTCTTCTATCATGCATTCCTGGAACAAATTATCACTTTATCTATAGACTAGCTTTCCGCTCGCGTTGACAGTTTTTCCCGTGGGAATGAGGCATTTTTCTGCGGTAAAAGATAGCCTATGTTACTCAAGGTGAATGTAGCTTTCTAATGGTTTTTGAAATCGGTTCAGTAGTTTTTGAGTTTATTCATTACAAACATACACACACAAAAATTATTTAGCTTTGGAAGTAGGTAGATAACAAGTCTACACTTGTAAACAAGACAGCCTTTCCCCATTTTGTAGTCAGTTGGCCGTATGTGAGAAATACCGACATGTTTACTTAATTTTTCTAACTTTAACGCCTACTAATTGGTAAAGCCTCAGGAAGGAACATAGGCTACTCTTACCACAGGAAAATGCCTCATTCCCACGGGAAAAACTGTAAACACGGGCGGAAGCACAGAACATTTAAATGTTCTGTGGGCGGAAGCTAGTTAGATATATAAATTGATGAAACAACATTACAAGAATATTTGCCCCTTATGGTTTTGATACCTAATTTTTTTTTGCATATTGCATTTTGCATATCATAAAAAAATTAATTCGAAAATGAAAATGAAAATGAAAAATGTTTTATTCGAAGTTCTTCTTCTGTCGTGTCGATGGCTAGTTTTTTTGTTGCCCAATATCCTGCCACCCTGATTGCTCTTTCTGAGGCCTCCATGAGCTCCTCCGGCGTGCAAGACTCAGGGCATGCAGGACATGACAATAGGTGGGCCATGGTTTGCGGCGACAGGCCGCACTCGCACCGGAGATCCATCCCATCAGAAAGACCCCACCTAAACCGATTCTGTTTGCTTCGGCCAACCTGGGTTCGAAGCCTGTTTAGTGACTTCCAAAGGGACCTTGGAAGTTCCGAACCAGGGGGGAGAGTTTCTGAGAGTGGAACAAACGGGAAAGGCAGCGAGCTCCGCGCCCGCCAGATGTCGCGTCTAAATTGGGATGCCTCACCTTCGATCGGAGCTACGCACTTGTAGAAGCTCTTGCGGCTTTTTAACCTTTGCGGCACAGGGGAATAACCGTACATTGGGTGCCTTTGATCCGTTTCTAACCTAGCTCTCTCAATAGCACTCGCCGCGCTTCTACGCACATCCGGAGGAGCTATGCCAGCAAGCGGATGCAGCATTTGAACCGGGGTCGGTTTTAGGCAGCCTGTGATAATCCGGCACGTATCGTGTAAAGCTACATCTACCTGCTTAGCGTGTGCGGAGCGGCACCACACAGGACTTGCGTACTCAGCAGCGGAGTAGCAAAGAGCGAGCCCAGTTGTACGCAGGACTTTTGGCGAGGCTCCCCAGTCAGTGGTCGTCAGTTTCTTCAGGAGGTTATTGCGAGCGAAGACTTTTTGCTTAATATTTTCGCAGTTTTTCCGGAAAGTAAGCGACCTGTCCATAGTAACCCCAAGGTATTTAGGGTACTTACAGTGGGATATAGGTACACCACGCCACTGGATATAAAGTTTGCGACCCGCTTCCTTGTTCCGGAGATGGAATACACATGACTGCGTTTTTGAGGGGTTGGGTTTAAGGGCATTCTCATCATAGAAAACACTCAGTCTTTCGAGTGCTCCGTTGAGGTTTTCCTCTACCTCCTCAAAAGAGTATCCCTGCGAAGTCAGTGCTAGATCGTCAGCATACAGAAAGCGGGTGGCATTTGGGATCGTCGGTTGGTCGTTGGTGTAAATATTAAAAAGTAAGGGAGCCAGAACACTACCCTGAGGCAGGCCATTCTTTTGGACCCTCCAGCGACTTTTTTCGGTGCGAAGGTGTACCTGGAAGCGACGATTTTGCAGGAGTTCGCCCAGAATCTGCACAAACTTGCGGTCCCCTGTGAGTCTATCGACCTTCCAAAGCAGGTGTTTGATGTTGACTGTGTCATACGCCGCAGTAAGGTCAACGAAGACGGTGCCCGTAACTTTTCCAGTCTCAAAGCCATCCTCGATATGCTGTGTGAGATAGAGCGTCTGGTTGCAGCATGATTTACCAGGACGGAATCCAGCCTGCTCTGGAATGAGTTTGGGGTCAATGAGGTTGGCAAGACGATTAAGTATTAACCTTTCGAACAACTTGAAAGTATGGCACAAGAGAGAGATTGGCCTGAAGTTCTTTGGGTCATCGGCAGGTTTTCCCGGTTTTGGAATTGCTATTATTTTGGCTTTTCTCCAGATTTCTTATTCGAAGTAAGATTTTACAAATCACTTTTCGACGTCGAGGCGGGTTCACAATTTGGCTGTCTTCTGTGGAGAAGAACCCGCCGGAAGAAACTCCACAGGCGTTGCATCTTTTCAAAAATATTTTACAAAAATTATAATTTTATACAATTTGATTAATATATAACAAAGAGTGCAAACGAAAATATGTAATTTGAACAAGGCAACCAGTCAAAGTAGAAAAAAATTAACCTATATAACCAATAAAACAACCGGCAATTTACTAGAGCAGACCAGTCCCCCCAAGCAGCACCACGTTAGATTCATCAATGATTAAAAATCACAAAATGTTGAATTAATACAGTAAAACAACATTCTGCCTCTGTCGGCTTTGCTAAGTAGACGCGTCTTCCGATTTTCTAATCTACCAGTGATAGTCAAACTTTACTGTTAACTACCAGCATGGAGTCTAAGGCGTGCCCGATGTGTGATGATTCACTATTGGAAGGAGTTCACTGTCACGCGTGTAACCAAGACTTACACTTCCACTGTGCGGGCATCACGGAGATGGGCTACCGTAAGTTGGGTGACAGAAAAAGTGTCTGGCGCTGCCTGAAATGTAAACAGTCAGGCAACCCGCCCAATCCTCAGTCAGATTCTCAGCTTCCAGTATCTCCGTGCGCCTCAGAGCAGGTCTCGGCATCTTTGCTCCTATCTGAAATAAGATCTTTGGCAGCGAAGTTTGCAGTGCTTGAGACTCTACCACAGGAGGTGAAATCGCTGAAGGAGGAGTTTGTTAATTTACAATCCGTTGTAAGATTGGCTAACGACTCGGTGGCGGCTTTCGCTCAAAAGATAAGCGGGTTTGAGGATCGCCTCTCTAAATTGGAGAGTGCTAAAAAGGACCAAGGCGATCTAATTATGACTAGACTCGAAAAAATTGAGGAGGAATTACGGGAAAAGGAGCAATGGTCAAGAGCCACCAACATTGAGATCAAAGGTGTAAAGGAAACTAAAAATGAGAATCTTTTCAACATTGTCAGCACGTTGGGATCTAAAATCAACTACCCAATTCAAAAGGCGCAAATAAACTTTGTCACTCGAGTTCCGACGCGCGACCCAAACTACGTCAAGCCGATCATAGTCAGCTTCAACAACCGCTATGTCAAGGAGGACGTTGTAGCGGCAGCTAGAGCCGCCCAGAAGGAGTCGCCGTTAATGCCGTCCGCATTAGGCTTAGAAGGCAGAGACAAAATTTATATTAATGATCATCTCACTACTGAAAATAAGATTCTCTTAAACAAAACTAGAAAATTTAAGCAAGAAAAGGGGTTTCAGTATGTATGGGTCAAACATTGCAAGATCTATCTCAGAAAATCGGACACATCACCTGTCATTCATATAAAGTCAGAAAAAGTGCTAAGCAAATTATCATAAAAGTTGTTTACTTATTATCATATTACTACTTAGTTATGAATTTACTAATGTTTTTTATAGTAAGTTCAAGTGCTCACCAAAGTTTGAAAACCTCGGCCGTTCTTTGTCTGATGTTGGGCTGTACTTGCAAGCCTGTTATTTACGTAAACATGTCGTCGATGATTACTAAAGTGCAACCTTATTTCGTTGGTAAGTTGATTGAGTTCTCATTGCTCCGTTTGTCAGTGCTGTCACGGCAACCTTACTACTACACAGACAGTCAACTATTTTATTTCAAACATACCCACATAATATTATTTGTGTTCATTCGTACGAATAATTCAGATAATTCCTTTGATAATTCACTACTGATAACTTATTACCGTTTATTTATTTACACTGCTTCCGCTGTGTTATTATTAATTTTTCCATTGTTAATTATCATAAATGGCGCCTATTAACATCTATTACCAAAATACTCGTGGATTACGTACAAAAACTAATAGCTTCCTAAGAAATGTATATCTTAACTCTTATGACGTAATTGCGATTACTGAGACTTGGCTCACGGATGGTATAAATGACTCGGAGTTGTTTGATAGCAGATACTTGGTATGGAGACGTGACCGGGATTATGCTCGTACCCAGCAAAAATATGGAGGTGGTGTTTTATTAGCTGTTAGACGAGATTTAGCCGTCACTGAGCGAAGTGATTGGTGCAGTACGGCTGAAGATATATGGGTGACCGTTTCGTTGCGATGTAAACAAACAAATACCTCGCGTAATATACATATCTGCGTGGCATACCTTTGTAATGAGAATCAAGGTTGTCCTTACAAGGTTCAGTTAAATAACTTCTCCTCTAAACTTACGGATATATTTGCAGCTTATCCTTTGGATGAGTTTATACTTCTAGGAGATTTTAACATGGCTGATAATGTAACTTGGTCACCACTATCGTATAGTAAGGAGCTTTACCCTAGTAATGTACATGGCGATCACTATGTTAATTTTATCGATGTTCTAGATTCGTGCTGTTTTGGTCAATATAATTGGCTAAAAAATCATTTGAATAGAATATTAGACTTAGCATTGTCAACATCAACAGTCACAGTGAGCGCCTGCGACTCACCGTTAGTACCGGAGGACTTACATCATAAATCTTTCTGTGTTCAGTCCACCTTAATTAATGGGTTTGCTACCCCATTCCGAAAACCTATTTATAGAACGACGTTTCCCGGATGACAGTTAACCGACAGATCAAACTATCGAATGCTTGTTTCTCTGATAGTTTACTTCACCGAAAGTTAATATACCGATGGTTCGTTTCACCGAATTTCGTTTTGTAGAAAATTCAATTTAACTGTGCATTATTTTTTCGAAATATTTTTCAACTTATACTAAGGCAGTTTACTCAGTAGCATTCCCCTACCATATCCCAGTAATTCAGCGCAATGTGTTATTCTTTCATAACTTTCCATTTGTCATTTTTCATACATTCTATCTATCAGTGTTGCCTCTATGTCTTATAAAAAACAACACATTAGCATAGCTCCCTTGCCAGTTCAGTGAAGCTCACGTCAAGCTATGAGAAGCATAGGCAAATAAAATAAACAATACCTTCCAGGTTTATAGCGAGCAATTTTCGAACCTTGGTTACGGACTATATTACATACTGATATATTACATACTAGCTTGCTGCCGCGGCTCCGCCCGCGTTAACAGTTTTTCCCGTGGGAATGAGGCATTTTCCCGCGGTAAAAGGTAGCCTATGTTACTCAGGATGAATGAAGCTATCTAATTGTGAAAGAATTGTTTAAATCGGTTCAGTAGTTTCAGAGTCTGTTCAATGCAAACAAACAATTGTATGTTTGTTTACAATCAAATATTTCTGCTTTATAATATTAATAAGTATGAAGTATGATTATAGATTTTTGAACCTAGCCGAGTGTATAGTGAGCAAAGCTCATGAGTTTCATGAGGGTAACCTATCACATTTTCGAAAAACTGAAAACCGAATTTCAATATTCCGTAAACGATTAATACATTTTTCAATTTCCATTGTATGACTTGACATATTTTTAAATCACCACAATAACACTTTACAGAATTATTCTTTTTCCGCACAACGTTATTCCGTTTTACGATTAATCTTTTTTACTAAATACCATAATCTCACTTGGTATTTTTTTAAACGCTAGAATTTTTTTTGTTGTGTTATTTTTATTATTCCGAAGTAACTATTATTATTTTTTATAATTACGACACCTAATGTTTTTGGAGTTCGGGGCACCCCGACATCTGTTGGTTAGGTTAGAAGGGTATGGCGGGCGTGGTGGGCGAGCAAAGCGAGCCCACCTCGCCCGCCATACCCTTCTGTTAGGTTTGACATGTATGCATGCCTGCTTGTGCTTGGTTGCATGCTTGCTTGCTTGCTTGCTTGCATGCTTGCTTGCTTGCTTGCTTGCTTGCTTGCTTGCTTGCTTGCTTGCTTGCTTGCTTGCTTGCTTGCTTGCTTGCTTGCTTGCTTGCTTGCTTGCTTGCTTGCTTGCATGCTTGATGGAGTACAGAATGTAAAATGGAGAAATTAAATTTGACCTTGCAATATAATGGTTCAATTGAGCTATCGCACATGTAAAAAAATGGTTAACGTTGTCATGGATTTTCGGTATACTGGTAAATAGTTTAGCGGAAATTTGAAACATCGGTGAACAAGTAAAAAGGTAAATTAAAACGCGGAAACATGATACAATGGAAAATGTTATTTCGGATAATAAATAAATTTTCTAACTGATAAATGTCAAAAAGTTAGCGGAATAACAATATTCGGAACAAAAAATATCGGAAATACAATAGGTAACCGTTTCATGAGATGTTTTTCATCATAAATGATGAAAAAGAAAATTCTCGGAAAATGATGCGCAAACTTTTTTTTCACGTACCTACCTAATGCAAATGCAAAAGTGGCAGTATGGCTAAAGCTCATAGCCTGTCCTGGACAAATTAGACAAAAAAAAGCAAAAGCAAAGAACCAGGAACATACAGCCTTCTTCACACAGCCAACTTCACAATTATAATTTAATTAATAAAATGCAGTTATTTTAATATTTAAGTAAAAATAATTAATAATTTAAAAAAAATTAAGTATAATTTTATTTACTATAACCAGTGTAGTGTATGTTTCAGATTATTTTTACTTTTTTATCATACTATAATATAATTTATACTAATATTAAAGAGAGGAAAGATTTGTATTTGTGTGTGTACACACACAGCACCAACACGTGTATGTGTATGGGTGTGTGTCTGTATTTGTAATAAATAAACACAAAAACGACCATGCTGGTTTCAAAAATGTTTTCACCATTGGAAAGCTACATTCACTCTAAATAACATAGGCTACCTTTTACCGCGGGAAAATGCCTCATTCCTACGGGAAAACTCTTAACGTGGGCGGAGCCGCCAAGGAAAACTAGTAGGTAAATAAAGTTATTTTCGAGAACGGTAAACGATCAATTAACTAAATGTTTGAAAAATAAATAAAAGTTCTGGGGGTCATTTAACTTGTCTAATAATAGTGAAAGTTACAAATGCGGTGATATTTTCATTGCTTGTCCAGTAAGTCTCAAATGTGAACTATTTATTTTCTATCATATCGGCTACGCAATGAATGTCGAATTGTCTCTGGAATTTGTAAATTTTATCACCATGAAACGGCCCCCTGTTAATAATAATTTCGATAGAGCGACAGGAAATAAACTGAAGCTTCGATAAATAGAAATTCGGTCAAACGAACCATCGAATAAATGGACGTTGAAGAATGAAGCATTCGATAGTTTGATCTGTCGGTTAACTGTCATCCGGGAAACGTCGTTCTATAAATAGGTTTTCGGAATGGGGTAGCAAACCCTAATTAATTTACCGGAATTAAGTGAAAGACCCACTACCAAGTATTTGTTTAGGCGAGGTGATTACAAAGCGATCTGTCTCGAGCTGGATGATATTAATTGGGATTCTCTACTTCGGGGTTGTACTGTGAGTGAGGCAGTAGGTTTATTTTATGATAAATTGTACTGTGTTCGAGACAAGTATGTGCCCGTTAAATCTATCCGATCGAAATACTATCCGGCTTGGTATAGCTCTGCTTTGATAAAAATTCTGAAAGAAAAACACAAATATCATACCAAATACAAAATTTACGGGAATAGAAATGACTATCTTACCTTTTCTTTACTGCGTGAGCGAGCTGAGCGAGTAGAAAAAACCTGTTATAAGTCCTATATTTCTAAAATCGAGGCTGCTATAATTGATAACCCTAAATCTTTCTTTTCGTATATCAAAGGCAAAAATAAATCAAATAATCTCCCAGCTATTATGAAATTTGAAGACAAGTTAGCGGATACGGGTGAGAGTATTTCAGAAATGTTTGCTCAATATTTTCATTCTACATTTTGTGAATCAGAGAATCAGGGCACACAGAACTTTGAAACCCCATTAGATACAAGTTGCTCATGTTCAAACATTAATTCAATTGATATCAATAAACAAGAATTACTTAAGTTACTAAAGACGTTAGATCTATCCAAGTCTGCTGGGCCCGATATGATTCCGGCCGAGTTTATAGTTAACTGTGCCGAGAGTCTTGTTCAACCGTTGCAAATCTTGTTTGAACGGTCTATATCTGAGGGTGTCGTGCCAAATATATGGAAATCGGCGTTCATAACACCCATCTATAAAAAGGGCGATAAGTCTAACATAGATAACTATAGGCCTATATCTAAGTTATGTCTTTTTGCCAAAATATTCGAAAGGATCGTGTATACGCAGGTTTATGCTAGTCTTAAATGCACGTTTAGTGACGAACAGCACGGTTTCTTGAAAAAACGGTCCACTGTATCTAATTTAATCTTAGCCAATGATTTTATTACGGAAGGCATGGAGAGTGCTGGGCAGGTTGACGTAGTTTATACCGATTACAGCAAATGTTTTGATCGTATCAACCACTGTGCTCTTCTTAATAAACTCTTTGCGGCCGGCATTCACGGAGACTTGTTCAGGTGGTTCCGCTCTTATGTTGAAAACCGTAGCCAAGCAGTGGTCCTAAAAGGTTATACATCGTCTTGGTCTTTCATTCCTTCCGGAGTACCACAAGGGTCGCTTCTGGGACCCTTGCTTTTTGTCATTTTTATAAACGATATCACTAAGTGCTTTCTAAATTCTAAGATATTATTATTCGCAGATGACATGAAAATTTTAAAAACAATTAATAGTATTAATGACATAGATGCCCTGCAACAAGACATATTACGATTTGAAACTTATTGTACTGTAAATAAACTTGACCTAAATGTATCTAAATGTCATTATGTCTCATTTACAAGAAAAAACCTACCTGTAGAAAAGGGTTACAATATAAAAAATATATCATTAACTAAGGTTAATATTATCAAAGATTTAGGTGTGTTTCATGACAGCAAACTGTTGTTTGATGTTCATATTGATAACATTATTAAAAAGGCAAATAAAGCTTTGGGTTTTGTTATGCGACTATCCAACGAATTCAGTAATCTCAAAGTTATAAAAGTACTTTACTGCGCTTTCGTACGTAGTCATCTGGAATATGCGTCTCAAATCTGGAACCCTCAGTATGACGTATACAAAAATCGTATTGAGGGAATTCAACGAAAATTTCTTAAGTACCTTGACTTTAAGGCTAAACAATACTCATCGGGCTATGAACACCGCTGTAAAAGATACCATTTTCTCCCATTGGAGCTGAGACGCAACATAAGTGATATCTGCTTTATGATGTCTGTTGCTAATGGTTCAGTAGACAGCGCTGACTTACTGTCTAAAGTAGCAATCAAACATAACCAGCGAAGTTTACGTTCTAAGGCTAAACTTTACGTACCTGTAGCACGCACTAATTATAGACGTAATTCATTCTTGCTGCGCGCGAGCGAGGCGTTCAATGATCTATCATGTGAGTGTGATATCGATCTCTTCTGTACGAGCACCACATCACTCAAACGGCGATTTGCTAATAATTATTTTGTGAATATGAGCACTTGACTTATTAATGTTTTATCTGTTTAGAACTTTAGATCATATAACATTTTAGATAGATGTAACATTTTTTATTATTATTATTTATTTATTATTATTATTATTATTATTATTTTTTCCTCTTTTATGTGTCTAATTGACTATATTCTTTTATAACTATTAAGATTTAAACGGGATATTTACCGTGGTATTTGTTTGTGATCTTAATAGTTATGATATCTACCGTGAAGTTTTAATAAGATTATATTCTTATAGTTCAGGAACTATTTCACGGAGCTAATATATTGTGTTTATTGTGGCTTGATGTCCATTGCGTTGTATTGCATCTAAGTTTTTACTTTTGTTTGTAGTTTGTGGCCCTGTGAGGCCCGTCTTTATGTCAGCTAGCTATGTATAGGTGGAGACTTGTTATTAGCATCGTAGTATTAATTGAGTTTCATTTTGTTGTAATTTAGCTGTAAGTCTTCCAAAGATAAAATAAATAAAATAAATAAAAATAAAATAAAATATTTAACAAATAATAAGTCCAACTGACCACTCTAGGTTTGCACTCGTCTCCCGCGCCGTAGTTCTGTATCTCCCTCGCTATGGCGAGTCCGGAGAGCACTCTGCCGAACACCACGTTAGTGTCGTCGAGGTGTGAGCAGGGCACGGTGGTGATGCAGAACTGGGAGCCGTTCGTGTGCGGGCGCCCGGCGTTCGCCATGCTCAGCACGCCAGCTTTGTGCTGCGGACAAACGACAACAATTTTATTTTTTCACTCAATAATAATATGTGGGAAATCTTACACACGGCCATCTGACCCCAACTAGGCAGAGCCTGTACTATGGGTGACAGACAATTGATATACATACATCACTATCACTACATAGTATAAAACAAAGTCGCTTTCTCTGTCCCTATGTCCCTTTGTATGCTTAAATCTTTAAAACTACGCAACGAATTTTGATGCAGTTTTTTTTAATAGATAGAGTGATTCAAGAGGAAGGTTTATAATATAAATACATGTAGAATACATGCATAATATACTTAAGGATAACCCACACTAACCATTTTCCCGTGCGGAGCCAGGGCGGGTCGCTAGTATACATATAAATATACAACATCCAGACACAAGGTGCTCATCACACGAATGTTTGCCCTGGGCGGGATTCGAACCCGCGACCTTGTGCTTCGTAGGCAGGCGTACTACCAACTAGGCTACTGAGGCCGTCAAAGATAATATATGTGTGGGAAGTGTGAGAAGCTTGACAAACTGTACTATTAAAAATCAGAAATCAGAACATTGGTCTGGGCCGTCGTCGTTTCCGGAGTTCGTTTATCTTACTACTACTAGTATTATAAACGCGAAAGGTTGGACGGATGGATGTATGGATGGATATTTGATACTCTTTCACGCAAATACTAAATGGATTTTAATGAAACTTAAGAATAATATAACTTATACATAAGAATAACCCACTCCCCAATAATCCAACCTCTTCCCACGGGAAAAACTGTCAGCGCGGGCGGAAAGCTAGACCATAATAATTTTAAGCTTGAGATGGTGTCAAAAAGCGACAGTAAATGAGGTCAGCCTAGCATAGCATGACCGTTCGTTCACTGTAAATATAAATAAAATATAAGTATTATTATTATACTAGCGACCCGCCCCGGCTCCGCACGGGAAAATGGTTATTGTGGGTTATTCTTGAGTATATTATGCATGTATTATAGATATAAACCTTCCTCTTGAATCCCTCTATCTATTAAAAAAAACCGCATCAAAATCCGTTGCGTAGTTTTAAAGATTTAAGCGTACAAAAGGAGGGACATAGGGACAGAGAAAGCGACTTTATTTTATACTAGCGACCCGCCCCGGCTCCGCACGGGAAAATGGTTATTGTGGGTTATCCTTCAGTATATTATGCATGTATTATACATATAAACCTTCCTCTTGAATCACTCTATCTATTAAAAAAAACCGCATCAAAATCCGTTGCGTAGTTTTAAAGATTTAAGCGTACAAAGGGAGGGACATAGGGACATAGGGACGGAGAAAGCGACTTTATTTTATACTATGTAGTGACTATGTAGTGATTAATTTTATTTTGCGTTGATGTCGTCGATTTGTCAGAGTGTAAACAATACAATAAAATACTAATATTTATTTATTTATTCAATCAACTTAAAATATACTTTTTGAACACTAGTAATAAACATATTCTTCATAATATATTTCTTTAATTTCTGTAATTCACATTGTCATTCCGTAAGAATAAATCCTCCACCGGCCATTAATAACTACTCTAGCGAAGTATTTTAACGAGTGCTTCGCATGAATAGACAAAAAATATTACCCCACAAACCAATGAGTCATAAAAACAATAACTGGTCCAAAAACCGATCTAGTAACAGCCGCAACGGAGCAAAAAACGTATCGAATCATTGGGAAAATTCCAAATAGGTTTAGTTAAGTGGCGAAACCCCTTCCGCACTCTCAATGTTTTTTGTTGAAGAGGTAATTAAAGAGATGTAGGTAAAGGAAAACAATGGTGGTAGATTCTCCCAAGACACATTCTATACTTAAAAAGTCGCGGTCTTTTTCTATATCTATATGTATGTATACTAATATTATAAAGAGGAAAGATCAGTATTTTTATGTGTGTGTGTGTGTGCATGTTTGTAAAGAATAAACTCAAAAAATAGTGTGCCGATTTCAAAAATTATTTTACCATTAGAAAGCTACATTCACCCTGCCTGAGTAACATAGGCTATGAACGTTTCACCAAAATCGGTTCAGTAGTTTCGGAGCCTATTCAATTATTAGGAATATTTTAGGTATTTTTTTACACCCTATGTTACATTATTGAAGTTTTAGTAAGGATCCCTAATGTTTTTAAATAAAATATAGCCTATGTTATGTTACTCAGTGATTATTATGTAGCTTCTCAATAGTAAAAGAATTTTAGAAATCGGTTAAGAGTTTCGGAGTCTATTCGATGCAAACAAACAAACAATCAAACCTTTCCTGTTTATAATATGTATTAGTATAGATAGGTTAAAAAAATTATCATGAAGTAAATATTTCGCCTAAGCAGACTGCGATTAAATGGACGCGATTGTGGTGTAATTTTTTATAGGTAACCCATTAATGCTACAAATCTATTTAAATAAAAAAAATAATGAAAAAAATGTTTGCATGTGAATAAAAGTGTGAGTAAAATTAAATAAAAAATATAATGAAAAAGAAGTTAACATACCAATAATTTAAAATTCTCATCTGGAAATGTGGGTCCATAAATGCTCTCTCCGCCTGTCCCATCGCCATGTATAATGTCTCCGCCCTGTATCATGAACTGAGATATGGCTGAAAGAAAATAATTTGTTACTCATATGCAATTACATACATTATAGGGTTATTTACATGCATAACAACAACATAATTAATAATAGCTACAATAAAATTGGTTTAAAATAATGTAAATTATAGGTAAAAAAGTAAATTTAACAGATCAATTTCAATTCTATGCTATTTTTAGTGACAATTTATAGATCATTCTTTTAAATATAAAATAGTATTTATCTCTCATATACAGATTTGGTCTCTTGTTATTGCTTAAGATGGCTATTTGACCCTTGTATCATCATCATTATCACTTCCTTTAATCCCTTGGTTGGTAGCAACTTAAATAATTATAGATCACAGCGGAAATGAGAGTGAACAAGTTAGAAGTGTAATAGTAGATTAAACTAAATAAATTAAAAGACTTCACCATTGATATCAAAATAATTATTGCGTGAGAATTTTTTTTTACTACCTCCAGTTTCCAATAATAGAAAGAAGTATGATAGAAAATAAAAATTTTTCATCACTTCTTTTAAAAATGAAGAAGTACAAAAAGAAAACCTTTTCAATGTTAAATTAAGATTTTTATGTATTCATTTTTAACACATTTTCTTACCTTTATGAAACCGAGTGCCCTTGTAATGTAGAGGCTTTCCATTTATACCAATACCTCTCTCTCCAGTGCAAAGTGCTCTAAAGTTCTCAGCTGTTTTTGGTACCACATTTTTTTGAAGTTCTATAATGATCCTCCCAGCTAAAATAATAATATTTAAAAAAAATATTTACTTTTGACTACCTATTTTTAAAGTTTCAGGTATGTCACACAAAATCATACTTATCCAATTTATTTATTTATTTATTTAGCTGTTCACCCCGCGGCTCTGCCCGCTCTCAAGGGTATGAAAAATTGATAGTAGCCGATTTTCAGACCTACTCAATACGCTCACAAAATTTCATGAGAATCGGTCTAGCTGTTTCGGAGGAGTATGGGAACGAAAACTGTGACACGAAAATTTTATTTAGATGATAAAGTCCAGAAACCAATGAAGAACTGACAATGTATTGACAGTAGCAGCCCAAATAGACCAAGGGCCGTGCCAGACTGCCAGGGCCAATGGGCCAATGGGTCCTAAAACTAGATTTTACAATCTATACCATAGGACCCAAAAAAATCATTCAAGAAAAACCCATTGTCAAATCTGAACTGTTAAATTATTTCTGTATAAAAACATGACGAATAAGGAACGTCCCTGGAATTAATAAGCGCTTACTACGTGACGTATTAGTATGTGAAAATAATGTCTACAAGAACGCTGCAAGATAATGCACTTGACAACAGGCTACGACCTTGCACTCTTGAACCAGCTAAATTTCAAGTAAAACCCACCTCTACAGCCCAATTATCAATTGAAACGTATTCATTAGAGGAGTTGAAGTTTAATAGTACTCACCTTTCGCCCCATCAATAGAAATATCCAGGAAAACAACCGGGTTTCTTTGTTGGTCATCGGCATGACCCGAATCCGGCATCATTCTCGGACATTCAACTAAACACTAGGTGTAATTATAATAGCAGAAGGTAAAAAACTGTATCTTCAGTTAATTAACGTTCACAAAACATTTTATAATAGCGAATTAAATAAAATAATCGCCAAAAGCAATGTCAAAAACAAAACTGACTTTTTTTTTCTAGGTTAGTCCTTTCAAAAAGGCAACGGTCACTTAAAATGTGATCATACTGCCTAGTCTTGGTTGATTTTTTTTTTACACACTTTTAAATTAAAACACTTCATCATTCAATCGACCAACTCCGCATGCTTTTTGATTTGATTTGATTATCAGAGCTTAGTACACTACCTGTTGGTGCTAAAGCCCGCTCTACACTCTGGATAGGCCAATATAAATTAGAAACGTGACAAAACACCGAATATGGGCACTTTCACATTGGACGATAACGGTAACGAAACGACGATAACTGCACGATATCGTTGGACTGGTAGTTTGATACGAATACTCATGAAGGAAAAAAAAATTCCACGCCCATATGGAGTAGTAATCATGCCTATTTTGTATCGAAACCAATGCGGCCGCTCAGAGGGGTGGGAGGGTAGGTGGAAGCGGGAGACGGGGTTTATCTTTTAACTCTATCACACATCTTTGAATACGTTAAGTTAGAAAAAGATAGAGACATTCATGTTATGACATGCCCAATTAAAAACAAAATATCAATAAAGTATGACATTTATTTGTCTTTATTTGGCATGTAAAAAACAAAAAACTTCATGGTTGCTGAATTTGAAAATAGTGATGTGATGTGGTATGAAGCGTAACGTATATTTATCGATTATTTACTTAAATTTTATCACCATGGCTATTGTACACATACAAAAAACAAAAAAAAAAATATAGAGCTACCTTCGGAAGCATGCGTTGTTGAGTTATGAGGGGAAAACACTTGTTCATCCACCTGTAAGAATGAAAATACCATATTATTTGGACACTGCACAGAAAAACATCAATTATAAACGTACATACAGCTGTTTTCCAGATGGGATAGCTGGTAGAGATTATGGATTTCTGAGGATGGAAAAAACTACTTTTACATTTACCTTGTGATATAGGTTTTCGGTTGGAATGGCATCTTTATGAAGTCTTTTTCTGCCGGCTTCAGTTAATTCGTAATTACTGTTATTAAAATGAGCTGAGCAGACTCTGCTATACTTGGTTGGAATCCAATCTTTGTCTCTCCCGCATGTTGGCACCCATTTACGTTTTTGCGCCAGATCTTTTGGAAAACTGCGATAAATAAATGAAATAAAAAAGTAATTAGCTGATGACTCGATTTTATATTATTTTTTATCGACTACTTCACATCACTAAAAATCAACAACAATTTTCTGCTAAAAACTTGACCACGAAAAATTTAAAAACCAAGCGGTTTACTACTCACCAGAAAAATGTGATAGGTACCAGCAAGCTTTGTAGTTTTGCTTGCGGTATGGTTTCGGCACAATTTCACCGCACAATTGACCATTTCGTGTTATTTATTTTATTTCTGATATTTTATGACAGTGATGTTGTCCACTTTGATTATATACAACTTGAGTTGTATATAATCAAAGGTTGTCCATGTACGAGTATTTGAAAGAAAAGTGTGAATGTGTGTGTGAGTTGCAAAATTGTCTCATAGCCGGCACCCATAGTACGTTTTGATTACTACTCCATTTGGGCGCGTAAAATTTTTTCTTCCTTCATGCGAATACTGAACGCTTTCACACTGTATGTATAGATGGGCAACATACCGGGTTTTAACCCTCATGAGAGTAATAATCCATTATTGCCCATTTTTGCCCGGGTTAAAACCCAAAAAGGTGGGCAAAAACTCAAATATAGTAATAATGGTAATTCAAGTGTCTATTAATGCAATAAACATATGAATATACGCGAAAAGCATGGTTTATTTTTTAAAAATAGCCTACTACACTAGTTACCTTTGTGTAACTGAAGAATCTGCACTAAATTATCCCTACTAATATTGTAAATTTATGCAAAAGGAACTGTGTCAGTCTATTTGATACGCTTTCACGCCAAAACCACTGAACCAATTTTGATGAAACTTGGTACAGAAGCAGAATAGACCTTAGGGAAGGACAAAGGCTACCTTTTACCGCGGGAAAACACCTTTTTTCCCACGGGAAAAATGATGGCAGAAGAGGAAAGTCTTCATGGAACTTGGCACAGAGATAGAACGGACCTAGGGGATGGATATAGGCTGCCTTTTACCGCGGGAAAATATCTCATTCCCACGGGAAAATTAGTAGAGCGGGCAGATTATTTTGAGAAAACTTGGTACAGAGATAGAATAGACCTTAGGAATGATATAGGCTACCTTTTGCCGCGGGAAAATACCTCATTCCTACGGGAAAAGCGGACCTGTGGGGCGGAAAGTTTTAATGAAACTTGGCACAGAAATAGTTAACGGTGCAAAATCCAAAGTATTCACTTAGACGCTCTGTAAAGATTTGTGGAAAAAAGGGTTAAATGATTAATATTGATCAAAGTGATTTAATATTTAATTATAGTTCGTGTAGTTTTGAACAATTTTTTTGTTTTTAGCCTGAAAAATGACAAATGACGAATCTAAAGTCACCACTAGGAGCCCTAGATTTTTAGCCCTAGATTGAAAGCAATCCGTTGAAAAACAAAAACAATCGAAATGGCGGCAATTTTTTCCAATGTTGACCAACATTTCAAAGTCGATATCTAGGGCTCCCAGTGGTGTCCAATAACGAATCTGAAGTCAAAATTGGTAAAAATGACCGCCATATGTACATTTTTGTTTCTGAACGGATTGCTTTTAAAATTGATATCTAGGGTCCCCAGTGGTGTCACATGACGAACCTGAGGTCAAATTTGGAAAATATGACCGCCATTTTGAACTTTTTTGTTTCTGAACGGATTGCTTTCAAAATTGATATCTAGGGTCCCCAGTGGTGCCGATGACGAATCTGAGGTCAAAATTAGAAAAAATGGCCGCTATTTTGAATTCATTTATTTCTGAACGGATTGCTTTAGAAATTGATATCTAGGGTCCCCAGTGGTGTCACATGACGAACCTGAGGTCAAAATTGGAAAAAATGACCGCCATTTTGAACTTTTTTGTTTCTGAACGGATTGCTTTCAAAATTGATATTTAGGGTCCCCAGTGGAGTCACATGACGAACCTGAGGTCAAAATTTGATAAAATGGCCGCCATTTTGAACTTTTTTGTTTCTGAACGGATTGCTTGCAAAATTTAAATCTAGGGTCCCCCCCAGTGGTGCCGATGACGAATCTCAGGTCAAAATTGGAAAATTGGCCGCCATTTTGAATTCATTTATTTCTGAATGGTTTTTTTTCAAAGTTGATGTCTAGGATCTCCGTCACCAGTGGTGACCGATGATGAATCTGAGGTCAAAATTGGAAAATAATGGCCGCCATTTCGAACTTCTTTGTTTCTGAACGGGTTGCTTTCAAAATTGACACCAAGGGTCCCCAGTAGTGTCACATGATGAATCTGAGGTCAAAATTGGAAAATAATGGCCGCCATTTCGAACTTCTTTGTTTCTGAACGGATTGCTTTCAATATTGACACCAAGGGTCCCCAGTAGTGCCACATGATGAATCTGTGGTCAAAATTGGAAAAAATGGCTGCCATTTTGAACTTTTTTCTTTCTGAACGGATTACTTTCAAAATTGATATCTAGGGTCCCCAGACCAATGACGAATCTGAGGTCGAAATAAAAAAAATGGCCTCCAATTAGAACTTTTTTGTTTCTGAACGGATTGCTTTTAAAATTGATATTTAGGGTCCCCAGCAAAATAGCGGCCATTTTTTCCAATTTTGACCTCAGATTCGTCAACGGTCACCACTGGAGACCCTAGATATCAATTTTGAAAGCAATCCATTCAGAAACAAAAAAGTTCAAAATGGTGGCCATTTTTTCCAATTTTGACCTCAGATTCTTCATTGGACACCACTCTGGCTAGGGAAAATGAGGGTCTCTTGTCCTCTTCCCCCTCAAAATCTTTCCCACCTGATTATTAGTAATTTATTATAGGTAATAATTGTTCTGTGACAATCATAACTTTCCCAAAGCGCTACCATTTATTGGGAATGAAGTTTTTCGCGTGGTAAAAGGTAGCATATGTCCTTCCCTAAGGTCTATTCTAATTCTGTGCCATGTTTCATAAAAACTTTCCGCTTGCGCTTCCATTTTTCCCCGAGGGAATTAGGTATTTTTTAGCCGTATAAGGTAGCTTTTATCCATCCCCAAGGTCTATTCTAGCTTATGCCAAGTTTCATCAAATTTTTTCGAGTGCGCAACCTTTTTTCCCGTGGGAATGTTTTTTTTTCCTGCGGTAAAAGGTAACCTATATCCATCCCAAGATTTATTCTATTTCTGTGCCAAGTTCCATCAAAACTTTTTCGCACCTTAGCTCCGCTTTTCCCGTGGGAATTAGGTATTTTCCGGCGGTAAAAGTAAGCCTATGTCCTTTCCCAAGGTCTATTATATCTCTGTACCAAGTTCCATCAAAGTAACTTAGCCCTAAACTGAGTATCATTGATATCTGCCCATAAACGAAAAACATGAAAATAATCTTCGAATTTTAACATTGAACTTTTCAATTTGAAGCGGCGCTAAACTGATGCCGAATTTGAATGTGTGACTAATTATCATAAATTAACAAATTCGAATGTTTTTTTCTTTATTTTTCACATTTCTGAGTTTTTGCCCACCAAAAAAGTGGATAATGGGTTATTACTGGTACGTTTGGGTTTTAACCCAGTTATAACCCGGGCGGAATGAAACGGGCAAAAACTATTGCCCATCTCTAACTGTATGTCGTGCCGATATCGGGACACAGAGCGGGGTGATGCAGGAACGAGGGGGGAGGAGCATGGACAGGCGCCACTGGTTCATGTTACATTACATACCGACCGATATCGTTGTCGTCTGAGCTCACTGTCGTAGTTATCGTGTCGTTCGTTACCGTTATCGTCCAATGTGAAAGCGCCCTATAGGTGAACTACCCTGTTTGTATTTTATAACTACTTCTCTGTCTGTATTTTTATTTTAACTGGTTCTTAAAGTATAAAGTTAAACATATTGTCCAATAAAACATTTTATTAGTGTCAAATAATTATTACATAATACTTTTTATTCCATTTAAAAGCCTTAAATATAATGATAGGATAGTATAAGATTTGCAAACAATAAAATGATAGTGCATAAGTACTTATAAATAAAAGGAATGTAGATATTAGTACAAAGGTGCCTTACATTTAGTTAGTTCTTAGTTGATAGTCTCCGTTTTGGGTGATGTAACGGACCCAAGGCAAGGCTTGATAACCACTCTTTTCAATGATTTTAAGATACCTCACCTGGATTCCTGAGGTGGTAAAGTAAGGAATTTCAAATTTAACTTGAATCGGAGGCTTACCATCAACATCCTCACATTCAACTGAAGGTAATCCAAAATGAGCTCTCATCAAGTATTCCTTGCCACCTGGGAACGATTTGATCGACCAGGTGATGGCATTTTGTTCAGGAGTGTATTTAACACTACCAATCGTAGTTTTGAACTTTGGAGAATCGGCATCAGCTGGGACGGGAATTATAATCTCAACATTGTTGGCAGTCGATCGCCTTTTAAATTGAGACTTTGCTTTAATCATGTATTCGACTCTTGAATGGGCATGACGTTCAATGACTGATTCAATCCAAATCAAAGGTTTCACATGAGTGTTTAGTCGGTAGGACATCAATTCAAACTCGCCATCAGGTGGGATGAATGAAATAGTCCTGTCATTTTCAAAACGTGACAATCTGACGCATTGGTGGAACTTAACATCTTCCAGTTCAACAGATTTGGATTTTCCTCGACCTGTGCTTTCAAATAACACCTTATCATTCAGTCCAAGACGTAATTCAGGCATGCCAGATAAGTACACCCTCATTTTGATAGCACCAACAATTTCACTCCTCAGAACATTACCATTCGAGTTTGCTAACAGGTTCACAGATTCTATAACATCTAGGAATACTTCATTCTTCCTGTATTTAATACCCTCAGATCTCCATGAGACAGCGTTAGTGACAGCCATTGGGATTCGTGGCTGCATCTCAAGTTTATGACCCTCCTGAGTTATATATTCCTGTAAGATCTTGCTATCAGTAGTCTGAGGATATCCAAAGTCAATCAACTCATCAAGCAACTCATAAATCACAACGAAATTGTCTCGAATACTTTCCTCTTCTAGCTCCTTGAAATACTCTGTCATGACTTCAACGGTTTTGTATAAGAAAACGAAAACTAATGCAATGTTAGCATTTTTCTTTGTTGTTGACACTATATAGAGGTTGTTGGTTTTGATGTAGGCGAAGGTACACTCACTAGTTTGCAATAGAGGCGTCAACATTCCCTCTTCTTCCTTTTCCATGAGCAATGGCATGAACTTATCTATGACCCCCATGTCTACATCGCCTCGGTAATTCCTCGAAATGAGGACTTTGCCCTTCACATCTAGGATATATAACGCTGAAGACGACATTGTTAAACTGCAAATAATAATATCTAGGTTAATTTCAGGCATAAAAAACCTGTTTTAAAGAAGAATTTTCTTATCAGGTGGAGTATTGGTGGTGGTTCAGAAAAGGTATCAGTTTACGTTTGTAATATAATTTTAGGAACAAAAAGTTGTGAAACATTTTTATAACATACTTACTTAGGTATATCAGGCTGTATTTAAAGAAATAATAACATTTTTAGCGATAAATAGGTACGTGTGAAAAATGACGAATTGCCAACCAAACCAACTGTCACATAAATGTCAAAGTAAGTTGTCAATTATTTTTTTTAATTCATGTATTCTTCTTTATAAAAAGGCAAAAAAAAAGACACAGACACAAGACAACTGTGCATTTGTTACATTATTTGGCGGTGCATTATAGAGACTTATGTATGTAGGGTGGGGGAGAGGAGAGGAGAGGGTTGTTTGTTTATTTATTTTGTTTCACAATAAAAAACCGCTGCTCTTACAAAATGAGGCAGCAAAACTTATTTAAACTGCACAGAATTTCCAAAAGATGTTATTGTGATATATTTCCTATGAGTGAAGTTAAAATAATTAAAAATAAGAGTACCGATACTAGTGATAACCTAAAAGATGTAAAAGAATACGAAAATCAGCCAAATAATGTGTCCAAAGAATTTAGGGTGAATGAAGTTAATATCCAGATGATTTCTAGGAACATTTATGAGCAATTATTTAAAACACCTACGCCACCTGTTGATTCCAAAGTAATAAAAAAGTAAGTCAATAAAAAACTTTTTATTTTGTAAATTTCGTATTGTATTGTTATCTGGAACCCAGGCTTAACATGCCCTTTGAAGAGAATCACCATCTTGATCATCAGTCTTTTTTTTTTTAAACATATATTTCTTATCCCACCGGTTGTCTAACTAAAACTTCAAAGCAAAATTCTTCAAACTTGACTCTCTGACCAAAGTAACAGACTTATATAACTTCCCTAAAGGAATAAAATTTGCTTGTCTCCAACTTTTTCCAGGTGCCAAGATGAACTGATCAAACACGGTATAAATTA
Source organism: Teleiodes luculella (assembly GCA_948473455.1). NCBI lineage: Eukaryota > Metazoa > Arthropoda > Insecta > Lepidoptera > Gelechiidae > Teleiodes > Teleiodes luculella. Next base: position 2,703,141 of record OX419599.1, on the reverse strand, counting down.
CAAAGAATTCACTCCCATGCCTGACATAGAAGTGAAACTACCTCCGCTGCAAGGCAAGGATATTATAGAACACTTTTACAACATTGGAGAGCAGCAAGCTGCACCATACAGAAAGTTACTTCACACTCTAGCTAAATGTAAATTGCCTGCATTGCCCAAAGTAAGAAAAAGAAGTATTTTATGATTTACATACTTTAAAAGCAGTTACCAATGAACATGCAATCAAACTGTAAACCTATTTAAAAAAATATTGTAGCTGTTTGATCTGTAACTGCAGGCAGGAACACTTAGTTGCTAAAATGGCAGTCTAAAACTACTTTTTTGAAGAATAGAATATAGTATTTTACATTACAAGTCCGGTGAAGCTTAAATGGTCGTACTTTTTCGACACAAGCATAGGTCAGTTAAAAAAAAGTATTTTACATTATTTTATTAAATACAGAATTTCAGTAGGAAAAGAAATTATCTTTACATATTATAATCAAATTTAATTTTCGAAAATTAATTTGATTCTTCAAGACTTGAAACTTTGCATAAATGCCTCTTAAATATAGACCTCTAAGCCATAAAATCATGAACCGCCAAAGCCTGGGATATTAATGGAAAGTTTAGCCGAAATATATTTGTTTAAATTTTCCAGAAATGGTCCAGAAATGCTGGCTGGTCCAAATACACCAGTGATAAGACTGAGCCAGTGCCGTGTCCACCTGATGATGCATTGATCTTCGATGTGGAAGTCCTCATGTCTGCTGGGAAACGGCCAACTCTGGCATGTGCTGTGTCTACAGAAGCATGGTATGGAATTCATAGTTCCATCACTACATAGTATAAAACAAAGTCGCTTTTTCTGTCCCTATGTCCCTATTTATGCTTAAATCTTTAAAACTACGCAACGGATTTTGATGCGCTTTTTTTTAAATATGTAAATAGAGTGATTCAAGAGGAAGGTTTATATGTATGCATAATATACTTAAGGGGCTCCCCTATGATAAGTGGCGCCCGCCGCCGTCTGTTAAAAAATAATAACTCGCGAAGTATACATTTTTTATAAAATCCGGTAGGTCATTTTCAAGTTGGCGTGCTATAGTATATATAGCGGCCATAAACTGTATTTATTATAGTCCGCTGTAGTTACAGTTTTCTATCTGTAACTTCATCGAACTCAAACTAACAGAGTTGATGGCTTCTATATGTATATCCTAAAACACCAAATCTTTAAAATGACCTACCGGATTTTTGAAAAACTGTTTACTCATAGAGTAATTATTTTTTAACGGATGGCGGCGCCACTTAGCATAGGGGAGCCCCTTAAGGATAACCCACAATAATAACCATCTTCCCGTGCGGAGCCGGGGCGGGTCACTAGTTATTTATAAGAGTTTATTATTTACTAGCTTTCCGCCCGCGTTAGCCGTTTTTCCCGTGGTAATGAGGCTTTTTCCCGTGATTAAAAGTAGCCTATGTGTCATTTTGATAAATAAGCCAAATAACTGTAAAGTTTCATTTAAATACATTCAGTAGTTTTTGCGTGAAAGAGTAATAAACATACATCCATTCATACTGTCAAGTAGGATTAATAAATTACATCTTGAAATTTTATTATCAAAAGTTCCTGAATGTATAACATAAGTCAGTTAAACCACAGATAATTATAATACTATAGTACGGGCGCCAAAGATGGCCCACTTAAATTTTAAGATATTTTGTTTCCCAAATAAATATACAAGGGCAAATCCTTGTAAAATCTTGCAGTTAAGTAAAGTAAAGAAAAAACGTAATGGAAATTATAATATATATATTTGGGAAACATAGGTACGGGCGCCAAAGATGGCCCACTTAAACTTTAAGATATAAATTTAAGTGGGCCATCTTTGGCGCCCGTACCTTAGTATACCACAGAATACCAAATAGTAGTCCCTAGTATAGTAGGTAGTTAGTAACTACATAAATTAGAGTGTGAACAAAGTGAGGGGCCTCTATTTTTTTCCATGATTTTATTGCCAATTTATACTTTTACTTAAATAATTTAAAACTACGTAGCATGACAAAGACGGACAGTGGAACAGTATTTCCTTGGTTATCTTTACATAGAGAATGTTCCAAGCATGGTTTGAAAAATATGAAGGAAGTTGTGGGACATCTCACACACAGTCAAAAAAGAAAAGAAAAAAATATATCAAAACTGCACCCGTAACATGCAGTGCTATGACAAAAGTTTGTCGCGCGAGAAACCCGCCATATTGAAATATCCTCCAATAGGATAAGAGATTACGCACGACAAAATTATGTCTGTCACGCGTGGACCGGGCATGTTAGAGGGGCTGCTTAAAAAAGTTAAGAATATCGGTTGAAAAATGTAGAAGAGTATGGGCAGTATCAGGCAGATAGATTTTTGGTTCAAGCTGAAATAGAGACTCTTTGCCCATGCCTTTTTTCTCTTGTTTAAGGCTTTATTAACTTTTGTGCCCATGTCAAGTTTGCGTTTCACGTACCAGACCAGTTGCGTTTTAGATAGCTATATAAAAAAAACATTTCTTACAAATTACAAAAAACAAAGAATAAGCTATCAAGTCTTTATGTTCGTGGTACAATTGATGCCAAAGTCCGTGCTTTTTATACTAATATTATAAAGAGGAAAGATTTGTATTTGTGTGTATGTGTGTGTGTGTGTGTGTGTGTGTGAACTGATCCGATTTTAAAAATTATTTCACCATTAGAAAGCTACATTCACCCTGAGTAACATAGGCTACCTTTTACCGCGGGAAAATGCCTCATTCCCACGGGAAAAAATTGTTAACGCGGGCGGAGCCGCGGCGGAAAGCTAGTGGTTAAAAAACTTGTTTTGTTTTTCCAGGTACGGCTGGGTTAGCCAGCCAGTGGCAAACGGCGATCCTCACAAGAAATATGACGATACGGAATACGAGAGCCTCATTCCAATGGAGACGGACGGGCCAAACCCTTGTGGAGACTTGACACGGCCCAGGATTATAGTCGGTCACAACGTGTCCTATGACCGGACCAAGATCAAAGAACAGTACTGGTTGGAGAAGACAGGTAACTTAAACATTAAAATATGAATAAAGTAATAATAATAATAAAGCCTTTTATTCCGTAACAGAGTTTTAAGTAACAAACAATACAATTCCATTGTGTTCTGTCCTTTGCCACCCTCCTGAGTGCGAGTGGCAAAGGACAGAACATGAATAAATAGTGAGCTTAATTAAACTTAAACTTTAATATATCTATTAGGTATACCTATAAAAAGCTAGCTAGTATTATTATAAAGGTATAAAGCAGTCTATGTATTCATGTTGGTAAAGCCTGACCAAAGAAATAAAAAACCAGCTCTGGGGGCGCCACGTGTATATTTTTACGGCAATGGCAACAATTTCCATTATAAAATTAGTTCCATTGAAATTCCGCAATATGGCGAGGATTTTTATTTCTTTGATCGGGCTTTAGAGTAGTCGACGAAAAAGTAATAGAGGCTTCTGAAAAATAGCGTCTTCTTCTCTGGAGATTAGCTTAGGCGCTATGCTTTTTTTAATATAGCACCACACTGCATATGGAAGTACTTTTGTAGTAAAAAAGCCTGACCAAAGAAATAAAAAACCTGCTCTGGGCGCCACATGTATACATTTTTTTATGTTTATGGCAACAATTTCCATTATAAAATTAGTTCCATTGAAATTCCGCAATATGGCGAGGATTTTTATTTCTTTGGGCAGGCTTTACTTAGCATATTTATAGATTTATAGGTTGTGTAGTGTAGTAATTTGGAAATATTAAGTAATAAAACTGTAGAGGTTGAAAATCTGTACATAGAAAAAAAAGCTAAAAACCGAGTCAGGGGAATGTAAGAAGTGTTAAAGAGCATATCCGTTACATATACGTTTGTCTGTTTGTACGGCTAATCTCCTAAACTGTTAGACCGATTTGAATGAAATTTTGCATGGTGATGATACCTTATATCCTGGTCAACATCGTTTTTACCGCGGGAAAATATCTCATTCCTATGAGAAACTGCACAGAATAGGAAAAAAACAACGCAGGCGTAGCCGCGGGTGGACAGCTAGTTTGGTAATAAATTGACGTTCTTTCTGGTGTACGTGTGAATGTTTGTAGGAGTCCGCTTCATGGACACGATGTCAATGCACACGTGTGTGAGCGGCGTGACCAGCTACCAGCGCGCCGTGCTCAAGACCAAGAGCAAGGAGCCGCACCCCTCAGACCAAGACTGGATACAGATCAGCTCGCTCAATAGCCTCTCGGAGGTAAATCAAGTATTGTGAACTAGTTTCCCGTGGCGTGGCCGTTAGCTTTTATTGCTATTTCTTAAGCTTAGCTTTCCGCCCGCGGCTCCGCTGGCGTTAAAAGCTTTTCCCGTGGGAATAGGGGATTTTCCCGTGGTAAAAGTTAGCCTATGTTCTTCCGCAAGGTCTATTCTATCTTTCACAGTTTTACAATAGATGCAACCGTTCGAAGTGATACGTGTAGAAAGAAACATTTATACGCGTATCATTTATAGAAATAACGCATAGCACTTCAAAATGAAATACCAGATGAAAAAGAGGTGGGTTATAAGTTTGACGTGTGTGTCTGTCTGTGTATCTGTCTGTGGCATCGTAGCTCCTAAACGGATGCGCGGATTTTGATCTAGTATTTTTTTGTTTGCAAGGTGTCACAATCGGGAGTGTTCTTAGCTATGATCTAAGAAAATATCTTCAGCCATTTGAAGATTATCAGCTCTTTCCTAGTTGTTTGAAGGATCTAAATAACGGTTTAGTCATTTTATCTATGTATCTACTTATCTGTCTATCTATCTTGTGACGGGGGTTATTAAAATTTTTAATTTGTAAAGCCTGACAAAAGATATAAGAAACCTGCTCCGGGGGCGCCACGTGTCTATTTTTATGGCAACAATTTCCCTTATAAAATTAGTTCCATTTAAATTCCGCAATATGGCGAGGATTTTTATTTCTCTGGTCGGGCCATGGTCTAAGAAAACAAGGTCTAACCGTTAGACCTCGTGACTGACACAAGCCTACGTCATTTTGCGCTGTTCATCCTTGTCTATTACACGCATTCGACAAGGATAAATAGGCAAAATGACGTAGAAACGTAGGCTCGTGTCAGTCACGTGGTCTAAAGGTTAGACCTTGTTTTCTTAGACCATGGGCCTGACCAAAGAAATAAGAAACCTGCTCTGGGGGCGCCACGTGTATATTTTTACGAATATGGCAACAATTTTCCTTATAAAATTAGTCCCATTGAAATTCCGCAATATGGCGAGGTTTTTTACTTCTCTGGTCGGGCCATGGTCTAAGAAAACAAGGTCTATCTATCTATCTATCTTCTATCTATCTATCAAAATGACATAGAAATGACGTAGGCTCTTGTCAGTCACATGGTCTAATGGTTAGACCTTGTTTTCTTAGACCATGGGCACTGGGCGGTCACTCCATACTGAAAACGCGTTTTGACAAGCTACTTCTTTTTGAATATCAACTACAAGTCAATGGCGCTAGGCGCTATGTAAAACACCCCCCAAACACCACCGGCGGAGTCCCGCGGTGCCTGCGGGGTGCGGGGCGTGGGGCGCTATATCGGGCGGGGAACTCATGACGGTGCGGGGGGGGTGAGTGTCCTTTCTGTACGGGTTAGTACTATTATTTTCTTTTGTGACCATGGGTCGGGCTTTAAGGTGCACAAACTGTACTGCGGCACGGCCATAGACAAAGCGACGCGCGACGTATTCGTGGACGGTTGTATGGAGGACGTGCACGAACAGTTCCAAGCTCTGATGCAGTACTGCGCCAGTGACGTCACCGCCACGCATCAAGTGCTTAAAGTACTACTGCCGATGTTCATCGAGAGGTTCCCGCACCCGGCTACCTTGGCGGGTATGCTTGAGTTAGGTAAGTCAAAGTCAAAAAGTTTTTATTCAAAGTAAGATTTTACAAATCACTTTTCGACGTCGAGGCGAGTTCACAATTTAGCTGTCTTCTGTGAAGAAGAACTCGCCGGAAGAAACTCCACAGGCGTTGCATCTTTTCAAAATATTTTTACAAAATTATAAATTAGGTATTATTTAATTATTTAATACATTTTTTTTAATATGACAAAGAGTGCAAACGAAATATAAAATTAGAGGAAGGCAACCAGTCAAACTAGTAGAAAAAATAGAAAAAAGTAGAAAAAAATAGAAGGTTTTAAGTACAACTGGCTGTCCGCCCAAGGCTAAGCTTTCATTTTTTTTAATTTCCCGTGGAAAAATGAATCTTCGATGTTGAATGAAGAGATAGATGGCGCTATCCCGTTAATAAAATAAGATTCTCTCGAATATTCTTTCCTTTTTTTACACCTGTCACCGCACCCGAGTACTGTGGAATACAAGCATCCTAAGACCAGAAACGGAATTTAGTTTTCAAACAATCGAATCGACGACGTCGCTGGTCCAGGGTAAATAAATGTTAAAAAATTGATTTATTTTTTCAGGATCCGCATATTTACCAGTAAACTCGAACTGGCCACGATATATAGAATCGGCTGAATCCGTTTTTGAGGACCTAAAACTAGAATCTAGACAACTCCTCTCTTCGAAAGCCGATGAAGCATGCAGGCTCATGGAAAACGACGCTTACAAGAAAGACCTGTGGATGTGGGACCAAGATTGGTCCACGCAAACACTCAAACTAAAAAAGAATGTTCAAAAAAAGAAAAAAGTAATAGAACAACTCAACACGACGCCTAAAGAAGAACTGGCCACAAATCTTAAAAAAGAAGATGTGAGTTCAAAAAATGAATTCGACGTTCTCTGTGAAGAATACATTGATAGTGTTGGTTACAAACCAGAAACAAAGTCCATAGAGGATTTAGAAAAGAAGTTTGATTATTTGTATGAACTGGCCAGTGCTTTGCCGGTGAAAAGGCCGTATTTGGCCGGCTATCCGGCTTGGTACAGGAAACTATGCACCAAACCCGGCAAGGATCCGGACTGGATGCCTGGAGCTAACAATATCACTACCAGTATGCAGGTAACTTTTTTTCTTATAAATCTTAAGTAGTTGTTATAAAGCCTGACCAAAGAAATAAAAAAACTGCTCTGGGGGCGCCACGTAAACAACAATTTCCATTATAAATTTGTTTTATTTCTTTGGTCATTCTTTACCTACATTTTTTACTATAAAAGTACTTCCAGTTTTTTCCCATGACATGGAATTTTATGTGTAAGACTTTTTTCGTCATATACTTACTTAAAAGTAAAAATTATTTACTTTTCCAAAGAATCCAGTGCGCGCAAACACAAGTTCCCATCGCAGTGCTTCCAAAATGACCAAATATTTGCAAATAAATAAATTATAACAATATTTTTCTTTATTTCTTTTTTGTTCTTGTAAATAAATATTGATGACTTATGACATTATGATGAGGGTTAGTTGGACGGAAAGAAGGACAAATGAGGAGGTTCTAGCGATGGTAGGAGAAAAGAGAAATTTGTTAAGGACCATGGAAAATAGAAGAAGAAAAATGTTGGGACATCTGAAACGACATAACAACTTCTTTAGAGCAATAATGGAAGGAAAGGAGAGGACGTGGAAGACCAAGAGCTCTATTTCTCAAACGTTCGTGTCGCTAAGATCGCTCGATTTCTACTGATTTACGCTCGTCTAACGAAAAACGGCATTTTTGGATCGTTCGATTGCAACGAGTGGTCACAAGCACTCGTTGCAGCAAGCGAGTGATAGATTAAACGCCAAGCAATAACGTCTATATTCCCACAATGACGTTCTCGCTCGATTGACATTCGGATCACACACACACAGACACTCCAGACATCAAAGAGACGCCTATACGATCGACACGGGAGTGTGAGCGAGAGCGACAATCCGCAAAGTGGGAGCGACCATAGATTTACGTTCCGTTTTAGTTTCGGAAACTACCGGTTTTTGTTTGATCTGCGTAAAATGAACTAAACACCATATCGAAGGCGAGTGACTCAGAAATACGGAAAAACAGCGTCCTTCGACTTGGAAGTCGACTATGACTTATGTCGCATACGCCAACGCCAAGTCATACGAACGTTTGAGAAATAGAGCTCCATGACGCACATTTTTAGACCAAGTGAAGGAAAAAGTTGAAGTCGTGTCGTATCAGGAAGTCAAGGAACTGGCTATGGACAGAGAGGTGGCGATTACTCCACGGACAAAAGCCCTGCTCTTAAATTTTTGAATGAATGAATGACATTATGATTCACAGATAACCCCCAAACTCCTGCGCCTATCCTGGGAGGGTTACCCCCTCCACTACATCCAATCGGAAGGGTGGGGCTTCCTGGTCCCGTGCGCGCGGGAGCAGACCACTGAAGAGGGCGAACAGGCTTTGCCTCTGCAGGAGTTGCTGGCAGCCTGCCCACTGGTGGACTGCCACGGCGCTGCCGCTAACGTGGACGGATACGTGCTGCCTAAAGCTGTTGACGTAAGTTATTTTTGAACTTGTTAAGAACATGGCCCTCTTTTTTATATTTATGGCTTCTGCTACTTTGCAATTCAGCCAATGTCAGGTAGATGCTTATCACAGTGGAAAATACATTGCCCTAAGTTTATAAAACGAAAAATATGCCCGTCCACGCGTGACAACATAATTTTGTTGTGCGTATTCTCTTATCTTATCGGAGGATATTTCAATATGGAGGGTTTCTCGCAACTTTTTGACAGTTAAATGTGCGACAAACTTTTGTCATAGCACTTCATGTTACGGGGGATGATCCTGCATTCATGCTGGACTTATTTTTATTTTATTTTTCATTTACATCTATACTATTATTATAAAGAGGAAAGATTTGTATTTTTGTGTGTGTGTGTTTGTAATGGAATAAGCTCAAAAACTACTGAACCGATTTCAAAGATTCTTTTACAATTAGAAAGCTACATTCATCCTGAGTCACATATGCTACCTTCTACCGCGGGAACATGGGCGGAGCCGCGGCGGAAAGCTAGTGATTTATTAGTTCTGTTATTACAGAGCCCCGTATCCCGTAACGCTAGGGTTGAATCTCGTATTGCGAGTGTCTAACCGCATATGCTGACTTCCGTACAATATGCATGATACGTACAGTAAAGAGTAAGCTAAGTTGAACACTTTGGACTTTGAACCGTTCATATGATAATTATTTCCATTGAAATTCCGCAATATGGCGAGGTTTTTATTTCTTTGATGAGCCTTTACTTATAAAGTACGGGCGCCAAAGATGGCCCACTTAAATTTTAAGATATTTTGTTTCCCAAATAAATATACAAGGACAAATCCTTGTAAAATCTTGCAGTTAAGTAAAGTAAAGAAAAAACATAATGGAAATAATAATATATTTATTTGGGAAACAAAATATCTAAAAATTTAAGTGGGCCATCTTTGGCGCCCGTACCTTATATATTTTACTGTGTGTTGTAATAGGAAGATCTCGGTAGGCGCGCGTACTACGCCCGCAAGAAGCTACAAGACAAGGCGACAGCCAACCAGTACCACGGGCTGGGGGTCTGGAGTGGTGTCCAGCTGCAAGGTACCGTCTAACTGCGTTAATTGTTTTTCCCGTAGGTATGAGGTATTTTCCCGCGGTAAAAGTTAGCCTGTCTTCTTCCGCAAGGTCCATTCTTTCTTTATGCCAACTTTGCCCACTATAACATTCTTTCCCATGGGAATGATGTATGTTCTTTCCCAAGGTCTATTCTATCTTTGTGCCTAGTTTCACCAAAATCGGTTCAGTAGTTTCGGAGCTTATTCAATTATCATCACTACTTATTATAAAACAAAGTCGCTTTCTCTGTCCCTATGTCCCTATGTCCCTTTGTATGCTTAAATCTTTAAAACTACGCAACGGATTTTGATGCGGTTTTTTTTAATAGAAAGAGGGATTCAAGAGGAAGGTTTATATGTATAATACATGCATAATATACTTAAGGATAACCCACAATAACCATTTTAGGTATTTTTTTACACCTTGGGTTACATTATTGAAGTTTGAGTTTATTCATCACAAACATATATATATATACACACACACACACATAAAAATACAAATCTTTCCTCTTTATAATATTAGTATAGATAGATAGATGATGTGTCGGACTTATTAAGCCGACTGCTTCTGAAACGGTCCAAAATCTAGCAACAACAATGCTTGGAGACGACATAGAACAGATACTTTCCTAGTTTTAAGCTACTTTTCTAAATAAACTACATATTGGGCCCGATTCTACATATTACACTCTAACTTAAATTCAAGAACCATATATGTCCCTTTCACGTTCTTAAGAACGAAAAGAGATAGGTGATTACCAACCTACATTTAGACACGACAAACTTCGATTTTACGCGTAATTTAGCAGTAATTTAAAAACATCCCGACTACATTAAGCTGAATTTGACAGCTGCGCTGCTTGTTTTAAATATCATTCATTCAAAATTAAATTCATTCATCTCCCCATCCTTTCCGATTCCCATATAAATGAAAGAGACCAACAACTTAAATTTAGAGATTATAGCGGTCACGGCAGAGTTGAGCCCATTTTCGGATACGATAAATAAAATTGACTTCTCCATACAAATATTTCTGATCTTATTACTTTTGGAAAGTTGAAAACCGTTGAATAATGATGTTCCTTCAGTATTTGCTAAACTGCTACTACGTACATCCTGTATTTAAATTTAAGTTTCCTTGTAGGGTGTTGCCATTTCTTCCGCTTGCCGCACAAGGACGGGCCGAAGTATAAAGTTGGCAACCCGCTCGCTCGCGACTTCCTCGACATGTTCAGCCAGAACGTGCTTTCTGCGCAAGGAGACGTCGCGGAAAAGGTACAGTACACCACACATTAGCTAAGTCAAATTAACTATAATTTTTTAATTAATAAATAATTAAATAATTTATTAATAATAATTATATATAATAATTAATAATTTCACGCCTTTAAAACAATAATAATTTATTATTATTACGCCTTTAATTTCACGCCTTTAAAACAATTTCTTGATTTCGGTGGTACATTTTTCTAGCGGATTTTAGAAATGAAACATTTTTTAGTTCTCTCATGTTAATTTTGACTATGGGTTACTGGCAACATTCCGCTGGTTGCCGCCACCGCCGCCGCGCGAAGCTGTGGCCAGGCCCTAAGGCTGCTTTTCCACCAGAGCTGTGCGAGGTAGCTAAGCGGTGTGCGAGGAAAAAATCCACCAATAGAATCACGGCTAGGAAAATGAACTGATTCTATTGGTACAGCCTGCAATGTCCTAAAAAAATCCACCAATAGAATGACTAGTTCTGTTAAATGAATGACAATATGAAAACTTCCAATGCTTGCGTACTCAGGTGCTGTCGTTTGGTCGCATGATGTCTTACTGGCGAAACAACCGCGAGCGCATAATGGGCCAACAAGTGGTGTGGCTTCCCGGCGAGGACTACGGAGCTATAGTGCCGCAAGTCGTAGTGTGTGGCACTCTCACCAGGCGGTTAGTACTCAGTAGACCATAGTGCCGTTATACACGGTGTCAATCAGTGACCAATATTTTAAGGGAGCAACCTACCCATGAAACTGATTAACTTTCCCCAACATTGATTTATTATAACAGACCATAGATTTAGCGCTTTGTACAATAGCGCATTGAAGACTTGCGCCGTCTGACACACACGAGTTCACAATTTGGCTGTCTTCTGTGGAGAAGAACTCGCCGGAAGAAACTCCACAGCCGTTGCATCTTTTCAAAATAGGTATTTTACAAAATTATTATTTTATACAATTTGATTAATATATACCTAACAAATAGTGCAAATAAAATATGCAATTAGTGGAAGGCAACCAAAGTAGAAAAAACTAAACTATATAACCATTAAAACAACCGGCAATCGACTAGAGCAGACCAGTCCCCCCAAGCAGCACCACGTTCACGGGTTTGACGTATGGGTCAGCCATCGCCGGGCTCAACCATATTAGAGGGAACCCAACTCTTATTTCTTTGGTCAGGCGTTATATATACAGGGCGTCCCACCGCTATGCCACATGGAGGGAAAGTACCTTAAATATTGTAGATAGAACATTTTACTGAAAGAAGACTTTATTTAATTTCTAAAAACTATTAAAACTACATTCATACATTTTTTAATAATTACTTGGTTGAACCGGGAATCGAACCCGCTACACGAGAAAAAAAATACGCCCTGTAGTTTTATCATTCCAATCGAAAGGCTTCATCATAAGGATTATTTTTTGCTAACTAACATAGTGTCAGAAATAAAAGGAAGACTATGAATTTTAACATTTTATGTGGCCGCCGAGATCGCCAGATCTAACCCTGTTAAATATTTTTTAATGGGGTTATGTAAAAAAATTAGTTTACAAGAACCGTTATGAAAGTGTCCACGAGCTACGAACAGAACTTAGACGTATTATTCTAAATATCCACCACAATAAGATAAAAAAATCGACAGCGAGTGAAATAATCAAAAGAGTGCGACTTTGTATTCAACAGCGTGGGGGTCATTTTGAGCATTTGATAAAATTGATAAATTTGGTATTAAAAATGTTAAAATTCATAGTCTTCCTTTCATTTCTGACACTATGTTATTTAGCAAAAAATAATTCCTGTGATGAAACCTTTCGATCGGTATGATAAAACTACAGGATGCTTTTTTTTCTCGTATAGCGGGTTCGATTCCCGGTTCAACCATGTAATTATTAAAAAATGCATGAATGCAGTTTTATTAGTTTTTAGAAATAAAATAAAGTCTTCTTTCAGTAAAATGTTCTATCTACAATATTTAAGGTACTTTCCCTCCATGTGGCATAGCCGTGGGACGCCCTATATAACCATTAAAACAACCGGCAATCGACTAGAGCAGACCAGTCCCCCCAAGCAGCACCACGTTCACGGGTTTGACGCATGGGTCAGCCATCGCCGGGCTCAACCATATTAGAGGGAACCCAACTCTTATTTGTTTGGTCAGGCTTTAAATATATAGTACTAGCGACCCGCCCCGGCTCCGCACGGGAAAATGGTTATTGTGGGTTATCCTTAAGCATATTATGCATGTATTATACATATAAACCTTCCTCTTGAACCACTCTATCTATTAAAAAAAACCGCATCAAAATCCGTTGCGTAGTTTTAAAGATTTAAGCGTACAAAGGGAGGGACATAGGGACAGAGAAAGCGACTTTGTTTTATACTATATAGTATGTATGTCCCCAGAGCGAGCGAGCCGACCTGGATGACGGCCAGCAACGCCCACAGAGAGCGCGTGGGGTCGGAGCTGCGCGCCATGGTGCAGGCGCCGCGAGGGTACTACTTCGTGGGCGCTGACGTCGACTCACAGGTCACCATTATACATACCATAACATACAATACGGATGTTGACTGTATTCTAAATAAATTATCTTAGGTGGCGTCCCCACCGAGACGTGGTCGCTTACAATGGACCTCATAAGAAGGCTTAAGTTAAAAGTAAAACACGGGTTTTGAGTGCACAGAACGAATGAAAAATTTTATTATAAGAAGCCGTATTCAGACAAACATACATTCATTCAATGTTAATACAAAATTATCAACAGATGGCGTCACTAGTATCTAATTTTGATAGAAAGTACAACAAAAGTCACCCAAAGAGCGATGGAGAGGGCTATGCTTGGAGTTTCCTTGCGTGATCGAATCAGAAATGATGAGATCCGCAGGCGAACCAGAGTTACCGATATAGCCCGAAGAATCGCTAAACTTAAGTGGCAGTGGGCCGGGCACATTGCGGCAAAAAGGTTCTTGAGTGGCGGCCGCGCGCCGGAAGACGTAGCGTGGGCAGGCCCCCCACGAGGTGAACCGACGATCTGGTGAGGGTCGCGGGAAGCCGCTGGATGCGGGTCAAGCAGGACCGATCATTGTGGAGATCACAGGGGGAGGCCTTTGTCCAACAGTGGACGTCTACAGGCTGACATGATGATGATGACGATGATGATAATGCATCCCCACGTCTACGGCGCGGCGCCGTACCGTGACACAGTGCCGCAATTTTTTTTCTATTTGCAAAGCTCTTATGTGATATTGTCTCAAATTAACCTGATACAATGTCTTTCTGAGTTTACTTTCATAGGGATTCCCCTCCACCATCTAGGTCCGGTTCGTACAATACATCTTTCGCGGCGTAAAATACGCTGTCGCATGCCGCAAATATTTTCTATGTTGCCTCGGCGTTCATGAGGCTTCACAAGTTTTTTTTTTTTTTTTTTTTTTTTTAGTTTCTTCTCCCTTATGGGAAAGGCAAAGGGATCTAAGCCCATACAGCCTAGTCTTTAGTAGTTTCTTGCATTATCCAAGTTTAATGTCTTCATCCTCAGTCATTATTACTTCAGTTTCATTTCGTCGTCTTTAGTCATTTCTTGCATCCATGTTAAACGTCTTCAGTAGTTTCATTCCCTGTTACGGGATCATTGAAATGCAAGGGTAGTTCTTACATTCCAATGATACTGAAGTTTAACGCGGGGTATCAAATCAGAAACAGCTAACCACTCATTATTTCTCACTTTCATTGAATAGTTCTTCTTTAACGGCACATTATCGCACTAATTCCACCATATTAACACCACAATTACCATGAAAAACTAATTTTAAAAAGGACGAAACAATGAACCCGCCATTTCCTCTCGATTCCCGCGTAAAACCCCGAGGCTTTACAAGTAATTATTAGTTGCATTGTCTGTGGTGCAGGAGTTGTGGATCGCGGCGCTGCTGGGCGACAGCAGCGTGGGGCTCCCGGGGGGCACGCCCTTCGGCTGGGCCGTGGTCGCGGGGGACAAGGTACGATAAAGCCCGACAGACAAATACAAAACCTCTGGAACTAACTTTATAAGGGAAATTGTTGCCAAGAGATTATCTCACATTTTATCTGTAAAAAATCTATGAAAAACAACTAGCTATAACAAGTTTTTTTTTTTTGAATTGACCTATGCTTGTGTCGAAAAGGTACGACCAATCAAGCTTCACCGGACTTGAACAACAAGTAACTATAGCAACAACTAACTATATTAGGCCAGCTAGAAGACATTTCTTGAGAGATAAGCTGTGCCTGTTGTGTCCACTTTTTAAATACCTGTAATTGTAAAATATTCTGTGTGCAATAAATAATAAAATAAAAATAAAATATATTGAATTATTTTTAACCCCCGACTAAAGAAAAGGTGGGTCAAACTTATATTGACGTGTGATGCGCCGATTTTGATCTAGTTTTTTTTGTTTGCAAGGTGCCACATGCGAGAGTGTTCTTAGCTATGATCTAGCTTTAGCCATTCGAAGATTATCAGCGCCTTTCTAGTTGTTGAAAGGATTTGAGTAACGTTTTTGTGGCGGGGTTTCAGTTTTTTTTTTAGGTTAAGATAAGATTTCGGAATTTCAATGAATTTAGAAATTGTTGCCAAAGTCGTAAAAATATACACGTGGCGCCTCCAGAGCAGGTTTTCTATTTCTTTGGTCAGGTTTTATTTCATGATGCTGTGTTAGGTATACTAGCATGTGATATGTATGTGTGTGTATGTGTGTGTGTGTGCAGTCGCGCGGCACGGACCTGCACTCGCTGACTGCGCGCGCGGCCAACGTGAGCCGCGACCACGCCAAAGTCATCAACTACGCGCGCATATACGGTCAGTTACATCTGTGTTCTATCTATCTATCACTATCACTACATAGTATAAAACAAAGTCGCTTTCTCTGTCCCTATGTATGCTTAAATCTTTAAAACTACGCAACGGATTTTGATGCAGTTTTTTTAATAGATAGAGTGATTCAAGAAGAAGGTTTATATGTATAATACATGCATAATATACCTAAGGATAAACCACAATAACCATTTTCCCGTGCAGAGCCGGGGCGGGTCGCTAGTCTATACTACTTATAATAAAACTGAAGAATCGGCGTGTTTTGTTTTTAAAAAACTAATTGTAAGTGATAAAGAGAGTGTAGCTGAAAATAAAAATACAAGTTTTTAAATAAATGTCTGTCTGTCTGTCTGTTTGTACGATAATCTCTGGAACCGATGGACCGATTGAAATGAAATTTTGCATGGTGGTACCTTATATCCCCGGTCAACATCTTAGATACTTTTGACCACGGGAAATATATACAAAAAAAATCCAACGCGGGCGTAGCCGTGAGCGGACAGCTAGTCATATACTAATATTATAAAAAAAGGAAGTTTTTTTGTGTGTGTGTATGTTTGTAATGAATAAACTTAAAAACTACTGTGCCGATTTCAAAAATACTTTTACCATTAGAAAGCTACATTCACTCTGAGCTACTATTTTTTCTGTGCCCTGAGTAACAGCCACGGGAAAAAAAATAAACGTGAGCGAAGCCGCGGCGGAAAGCTAGTAGCTTATAAAATTCTTCCGGCGAGTTTTCTCCACAAAAGACAGCCAAGCTTTGTAGCATTAAGTTCGTCTTTGTTTAATAATTCCTCAACCAATCAATCAATCAATCAATCATTTATTTGCGAAAACATAGTCATTTTAACAGATCTTATTGTAAATAGTCATAGTGTCTTATGTTCTACCACAATAGGCATGCAAAACATTACTAACACAACACCATCAACTAACTCCATCGTCGCATCGCGTATCACATTTTTTATTTTTTTTATTTCAGGGGCGGGTCAGAACTTCGCAGAGAGATTACTAAAGCAGTTCAATCCGACGATGACGGCAGCTGAGGCCAAAAGCAAAGCAGCTAAGATGTTCGTTACTACTAAGGGCCGCCGGGTGTACTTGCTGAAGGACAAATATATGGAGGGGTTTATGGACGAAGATTTGGAAGGACAGGTGACTGTAAAATCATCATCATTATCTTTTTTAGGGTTCCTAAAAAAATAAAAAGAAATTAAAAAGTAGCAACATCGTAGTGTCGTCTCATTTTCACCATTACTTGGTTGGAAAGGGACGACACTATGGTGTTGCTACTTTTTAATTTCTACTCTTTTTGGACGGACTGTACCTCAAAAACAAAAAAACGGAACCCTTATATGATCACTTAGTTGTCTGTCTTTCAGTGATTTTTTGAATTTAACCTTTGCTTAGTCGTGAAGCTACGACTAATCAATCTTCAAAAGAAGAACGTTATATTTTGAAAACAAACATACATGAAAAGCCAGTTCTGTTCAAACTGATATCGCATCGCCTCTTTTAGATAGTTTGATCTCTTTTCATTGCTTAGACTTGTACATTGTTTGAGACGAGAGCCGTCTTGTTAACTTCAGAAATGACGTCATTAATTCTAAGGGAGCTGTTGGCGACAGAACCTCTTTTTTGGATGTTTTTTACTTTTTAGATTTTATTTTCTAATTTTTCACTTGCTTTTTTTCTTGTAATGGCACAAAATAATAGTACTAACCCGTACAGAAAGGACACTCACCCCCCCGCGCCAAAATGAGTTCCCCGCCCGATATAGCGCCCCACGCCCCGCACCCCGCAGGCACCGCGGGACTCCGCCGGTGGTGGAGGGGGTGTTTTACATAGCGCCTAGCGCCACTGACTTGTAGTTGATATTCAGTTGTTATTCAAAAAGAAGTAGGTTGTCAAAACGCGTTTTCTGTATGGAGTGACCACCCAGTGGTAATGGCGAAAGATTAAATTGCCTAAAACTTAAAAAGCTTTATTTATTTATAAAAGTATAGTAACGGCGCCTTTCGGTGCCTTTCGGTGCTTAATAGGAGCCAATAATGAATAAAAAAAAATTGAAATAGATGCAAGTGATATGAATGTACAGTGGCCGTACATGGCTGTGTTGTATTGTAGGAGGTGCGTATGACGGCGTACCAAGCCCAGCGGCTGGCTCGCATGAGCGGGAAGACGGTGGCGGAGATGTTCCACAGGCCGCGCTGGGAGGGCGGCACTGAGTCACTTATGTTTAACAAGTTGGAAGACATCGCCGGTGAGTCAATAACTGGGGAGAGGGAGGCACTGAGTCACTTATGTTTAACAAGTTGGAAGACATCGCCGGTGAGTCAATAACTGGGGAGAGGGCGGCACTGAGGCACTGAGTCACTTATGTTTAACAAGTTGGAAGACATCGCCGGTGAGTCAATAACTGGGGAGAGGGAGGCACTGAGGCACTGAGTCACTTATGTTTAACAAGTTGGAAGACATCGCCGGTGAGTCAATAACTGGGGAGAGGGAGGCACTGAGGCACTGAGTCACTTATGTTTAACAAGTTGGAAGACATCGCCGGTGAGTCAATAACTGGGGAGAGGGAGGCACTGAGGCACTGAGTCACTTATGTTTAACAAGTTGGAAGACATCGCCGGTGAGTCAATAGCTGGGGAGAGGTAGGCACTGAGTCACTTATGTTCAACAAGCTGGAAGACATCGCCTGTGAGTCAATAACTGGGGGAGGGAGGCACTGAGGCACTGAGTCACTTATGTTCAACAAGCTGGAAGACATCGCCGGTGAGTCAATAACTGGGGGGAGGAAGGCACTGAGGCAATGAGTCACTTATGTTTAACAAGCTAGAAGACATCGCCGGTGAGTCAATAACTGGGGAGAGGGAGGCACTGAGGCACTGAGACACTCATGTTCAACAAGTTGGAAGACATCGCCAGTGAGTCAATAACTGGGGGAGATGTTCCACAGGCCGCGCTGGGAGGGGGCTCTGAGTCACTCATGTTCAACAAGTTGGAAGACATCGCCGGTGAGTCTTCACGGGAAACGAGAAGACAGAAGGCGAAAGGAACGCAATTATGCGTTAGAATTAGATGCAAATACACCGCGCTTACTCTTGCGCATAACTGCATCCCTTTTGTCTTCTGTCTTTGACTCCCGTGAAATAGGTGACCAAAACCGTTACTTGATCCTTTCAACTACTAGAAATGAGCTGATAATCATTAAATCGCTGAAGATATTTTCTTGGTTCATAGCTAAGAATACTCGATTATGACACATTGCAAAGTAAAGTTGACCAACACGCACTGGGTTAGCGTGGTCGAAAGGCCTATTCAACCTGATTTCAGGGTAGGCACGAGCCTTTCGGTGGGGACATAATATAAACTGTTAACATGGTATAATAATTGGTACTCTCTTCCGACCACGTGACCTGACACAAGCCTACGTCATCATGCGGTTCATCCTTGTCGAATGCGTGTTAATTGTTGTTTCCTTCTCGCTTGTTATTGTGACGTAGGCTTGTGTCACTCTGGTAATAGAAGACTTTGTTTTCTTTGACTATGGATTAGGGACGTATGAGCTAGTTCACGTGTCGTAAACATGTCAACTAGCAGTGCAACGACCTGAACCCAAAATCTGATAATAATCTAGGTAATATCAGCTTTCCCTTTCCATTTTCATGTATAGTCGGCTAGCTATTACAGCACAGAACACCACTATACCACAGAAGAAAATAATAGTACTAACCCGTACAGAAAGGACTCTCACCTCCCCGCGCCTAAATAAGTTCCCGCCCGATATAGCGCCCCACGCCCCGCACCCCGCAGGCGCCGCGGGACTCCGCCGGTGGTGTTCGGGGGTGTTTTACATAGCGCCTAGCGCCATTGACTTGTAGTTGATATTCAAAAAGAAGTAGCTTGTCAAAACGCGTTTTCTGTATGGAGTGACCGACCAGTGACTATACACCTACACTATTGACAACTGAAGACATTAAGACACAGCGACTCATTCAATAGCTAGTTGACTCTACAGAGCTGTTAATGATCGTAGATTCCCCGTCGCCGAGCACGGCGTTTCTGTCGGGCCGGCTGTCGCGTGCGCTGGAGGGCGCGGCGGACGCGGGGGAGGGGCGGTGGGGCGGCACGCGGCTCAACTGGTGCGTGCAGAGCGCCGCCGCTGACTTCCTGCACCTCATGCTCACCAGCATGGCCCACCTCGCGCCAACTGCCAGGCAAGCATGGCTTACCTCCTAAATGACCAATTCACAAAAGTCCTTACTCAATAGGCTATTTGACAATGCGAAAAATAAAGTGTTAATTACTGTACTGTAATCAGTATGTAATGTAAGTTTAAAAATGGATATTTACTATGGGAAGTTGAAAATAATAATTAATTTATGTAAAAATCCGTAAATAAAAATGTATTTCTTTTTTGGCGTTTGTCACGTGACTCAAAACGCTCCTGTTTGGTCGGGTATAGGACATATGTCACTAGCCAGTAAACATCGTTTTCTACTTAAGCAACTTGTAGTAGTAGTACTGGCTAGTGACGTCACCGATGCCATTGCGACGCCATATTGTCAAAGTAGCGTTTTGGCGCGCTACTTAAATATTGAATTTTTATATTTGATATTTTTCAGGAAATATTATGTACCAGAATTAAAAAAAAAAACTATTACTGGGATCCACAAACTCTACTGAATAATACAAAATATATTTTAAAAACCAGTCAAATAGCCTATTAGAGTTACAACCAAAAATATTTTTATAACAGAAACTTATTAACATAACAGCCTCCGTGGTCGAGTGCTCAAAGGCTCGCCTGACGTTACGGAGGTACCGGGTTCAAATCCTTGTGAGGAACTTTCCAAATATTGCTTTGTGAGACTTTCTCCAGTTTGTTTAGGACATTGCAGGCTGAATCACCAGATTTTGCTTGTGTCGAAAAAGTACGACGGATCAAGCTTCACCGGACTTGCGGGGGAGCGGAAGATTCTACCCCAAAGTAGTCATGTACCAACGCGTCTAGGAGCGGCTCAAGTGAGCCTCGGACCACGGCCTAGCGCGTTGGTACTCAAAAACATCGTGAAGGAGACGACGCCTAAGGGGCTCCGTCTCTGATTATCAATTTTGATTTTGATTGGCGTTGACGGGCGTTGTTACCTGAAGGGTCGCTTATGGTGAGTTATATCAGCCGAATACGTCAGAACGTAATTTCAGCCTCCGAATTTCGGTTGCGTAATTTCGGCATAGTGTGTTTTGATACTAAATAATATGACGATACTGTGCAGGTTCTGCCTGAGCTTCCACGACGAGGCGCGCTACCTGGTGCGGGGCGAGGCTCGCTACTCGGCTGCGCGCGCGCTGCACCTCACTAACCTACTCACGCGCGCCTTCTGCTCGCAGAGGTCAGTATACTACTAATATTATAAATAAGAAACTTGGTGAGGAATGGATGTATATTTGTTGCTCTTTCACGCAAATACTACTGAATGGATTTAAATAAAACTAAAGACGAGAAAAGCACGTTTAGGGAAGAGGACGTTTAGGAAAGGGACATTTAAGGGAGAGGACGTTGAGGGAAGGGGACGTTTAGGAAAGCGACGCTATGGGAAGAGGACGTTTAGGAAAAGGATGTATAGGAAAGGGACGTGTAGGAAAGGGACGTGTAGGAAAGGGACGTGTAGGAAAGGGACGTGTAGGAAAGGGACGTGTAGGAAAGGGACGTGTAGGAAAGGGACGTGTAGGAAAGGGACGTGTAGGAAAGGGACGTGTAGGAAAGGGACGTTTAGGAAAGAGGACGTTTAGAAAAGTAGACGTTTAGGGAAGTGGCTTAATGACCCGCCAGGACATTCCGATAATTAAACCTAAAGTGCCGAAAGATTTCCGCAAAGTGGCGCCTGACTCAGTGAACTGTATGTCTCCCCCCAGGGTGGGTATATCTGACCTGCCGCTGTCGGTGGCGTTCTTCACGAGTGTGGAGGTGGACTGGTTCCTGCGCAAGGAGAGCTCCGCCGAGTGCGTCACGCCCTCTAACCCGCGCGCCCTGCCGAGGGGCGAAGCCCTAGACATCTCACACACGCTCGCACTCACGCAGCACAATACCACCATACAACAACCTTAAACACCGTAGGTAAAGCCTGACCAAAGAAATAAAAATACTGCTCTGGTGGCGCCACGTGTATATTTTTATGTATATGGCAACAATTTCCCTTTTGTTCGCAAAGGGACAGATTCTCATAAAGACAAAGTTCAGTTCAACTAGTAAATTAGTTCTATTGAAATTCCGCATTACGGCGAGGTTTTTTATTTCTTTGGTCAGACTTTAATTCTATATTAAGCCCTAAAGTTTTTGTAGTTACATTTAGATAAAGCTGCCATAAACCATTGTATATCGACACAAAGGTGGCCACTACAGGATTTCCTAGTGCGGGCTCCTTAAATTTCCTTCCTTCCGTATTAGCTAAATCGTACCTACATACACCTTTATAATAATAGTACTACCGTACATATACCTAATTTACATATAATAGGTACATCTCATTGCTTAGCTGAGAATTTGTCTTTGTTATTATGTTTAGTTTACGTAAGAGAAGAAATAATTAAAGATCATTTTTCTGTTGAAAGTTGTATTGTATTATTTTTACTCTGCCTAATCCAGTTTCTGTCGTATCAAGTATCTGCCCTATCCCGAATATGCCTAACACCGCGTGAGATGGATCTTTCCAGAGTCGTCACGTGACGCCAGAGCTGCGGTTTTTTTTTTAGCTCTACTTTCTTTTGTTTCACTCGCTGTCCTGCCTATGATTGTATGCGTGACGGCCAGCGCTGGCGTCGCGGCGACGACGATGACGAATGAGTGTGGGGGATCTGTCTGTTAGTGTGTGACCCATTAACTATGTTACTAAGTCCATGGTGTGACCAGCTCTATGGATTTGACTTGTGTAGTTGTGACGGTTCTAAGATAACAATTTAATTTATCACGAGAAGTTTAGAAGCCAGCACATCTGTATTCTAAGGAATTCATCCCTACCACTACGGATAATACGGACGCCCTCTCGAGGTCAATATGTCCAGCCGCATTTGCTGGCTACTGTACAATGATTGGATTTCTTGGCATGTGTAAGGTTTTTTTACGATATTGAACAAACAAAATAAAAGACGCGTGGTGATATTCGGACTTGCGCTTACGGCTTTCACCACATACGTACGTATAAAGATTTATTCGTAAATCACTACTACCAAAAAGAATAATGCAGAGAATTATTTAAATATTTTTTATTCATTTAAAAAGAGATTACAAAAATAGACTTATTCCAGTCCTAATAATAACATTTATTAGGATAATTTTAGTATCTTATTATTAAAATGCACTTAAAATTACAAAAAAAAAATTTTACGAACAATTGTTTAGGTAAGTACTTTTTAAAAGGACCATGAAAGGAACATAATTCTTATTTGTCACAATCAAAATATCTAATTTGAAAAGAGAACACAAAAATATCTTCCTTCATTATCAAAAAATCACAAAGATAAATTTTTTTTTATTATTATTAAAAACAAATATTTAAAAATATTTACTTATCAAGAACATAACGATTTACTTACTGATTTTTTAAATCACAAAAATGTCGTTACTTAGTTACTAAAAGGAACATAATCGTTCTTTAATCGCTATTTATCACAATCAAAATATTCATAAAAAATATATAAAAAAGTCAGGCTGGCGCCCCGAGAACAGGAATCTGTAAAAGAAAAAATGAAAATTAATACTTGCTTTTCCACCATGTGCTATCTACGTTGCTATAGGTGCGTTTGATATCCACCAATCACATTCATTGGTACACATAGCAGCACTGGTGGAGACTAATTCAGCTAAGATATGTTTTTTATATGAAAGGATGCGAGCTATGGATGTGTACTATGGATGCGTGTTATAGATGTAGTATGCCCTCGCCGCTTCATTACTCGCATAGCCCGAGCAGCGAATCTTCATGCAAACAAACAATCAATAAAATCTTTCCTCTTTATAATATTAGTATGGATCAAGTAATGGGGATGTTGACTATATTCAAAATAAATTATCTTACATTCTGTAGGAAATAAAATATCTGAAATTACTTTAGTAACTTATATAGGGCCGATTTTTGCCAATTTTATGATTTGTTATTGTGAATCAATTTAAAAATCGTACAAAAACGACAATACAAGCTTGTGACGTCATATTTTTTCATATACAATGTAGTTTTTGACATTTCATAAAAAAAAAGCTCTTTTCAACGTCCCTATTGTAATTAGAGCTATTATGATTTCCTAATATTGGTTCGGGGCAAGACTATGCATGCATGCTCCCATCATCATTCGTCCACTGCTGGACAAAGGCCTACCCCCCAAAGACCACGACAATTTGAGAAAAAAAAAGAACTTAATCAAAAGAAACACCTTTAAAAGTAAATGTGTACACTTTTGTGTACATGTGTGCTGTTGTAGCGTCGTCGCGCCGACCCTCTCCTTTGTCTGGGGATCAGAAAAATTACAATAAGCACTCCATTTATCTTTCCATCGCTTACTGCGGAATATAATGAAAGAAACATGAAAGAAATGAAAAACATTGGGCCCATGCTATTCTTTGATTTTCATTTTTACAGATGACAGACAAAGCAAATAATAGTGTGTGAGATTCCCACATATTTGTTATTATTATTTATTAATAAAACCAAAAGCTGTAAAGACAAAAAACTTTGTGGAACGTACAATCTGGTGAAAAGTAACTGTGGGACATTGAATTTTTGACCAAATCTTTTGAAATAGGCAATGGGGTAAGTTGAGAAGTTTGCAAGAAATCTACATACCTGCATCGATAAGTATTGTTTGTGGGTGGGTGCTGTGGCTGTGCAGTCGCCCACGCGTAAGATTGCTGCCACTGTTCATAATGCCGTTGCCATTCGTGATGCCATACATAAACGTTAGCAGGTGGCGCATAGTAAGCCGGTGACGCATAGTATGCTGGTAACGCATCGTAATCTGGTGACGCATCGTAATCTGGTGACGCATCGTAATCTGCTGACGCCTCTGGTTGTGGAATAGGCACCGAAGGTTGTGGCGCAGGCACCGAAGCGTTAGTTCGCGGCGCCGCTGGTTGTGGCGTAGGCACCGAAGCGTTAGTTTGCGGCGCCGCTGGTTGTGGCGTAGGCATCGAAGCGTTAGTGCGCGGCGCCGCTGGCTGTGGCGTAGCCACCGAAACGTTAGTTCGCGGCGCTGTTGGTTGTGGTTTAGGCATCGAAGCGTTAGTTTGCGGCGCCGCTGGTCGTGGCGTAGGCACCGAAGCGTTAGTTCGCGGCGGCGCTGGTTGAGGCGTAGCCACCGAAGCGTTAGTTCGTGGCGCCGCTGGTTGTGGCGTAGCCACCGAAACGTTAGTTCGCGGCGGCGCTGGTTGTGGCGTAGGCACCGAAGCGTTAGTTGGCGACGACTGTTGGTTAGTTTGCGACGGCAGCATCGAATTGGTTTGCTGCGATGTGCAATAAGCTTTTAATTATCAGGGTTTACGTGATGTCTTGCGGCTTGTGCGCTAATGTTCGACAAGCCTGATATGATATTGATTTGGTTTAAAAAACTAATTCTGGTACTCGGGGTCGGGGTGAGCGGCGACCTGCTGAGTTTAGGTACTGTACTATAAGCACAGAAGAAAATAATAGTACTAACCCGTACAGAAAGGACACTCACCCCCCCGCGCCAAAATGAGTCCCCGCCCGATATAGCGCCCCACGCCCCGCACCCCGCAGGCACCGCGGGACTCCGCCGCGCCGGTGGTGTTCGGGGGTGTTTTACATAGCGCCTAGCGCCACTGACTTGCAGCGGATATTCAGTTTACTAAAGGTTGTCAAAATGCGTTTTCTGTATGGAGTGACCGCCCAGTGCTATAAGTTATTTAATGATAGTGTAACATAACGCCATGTAGTTAGTAGTGCTTTGAGCATTGGAGCAATAGTTATTAAAAGGTAGCTTCAGCAAACGCCACATTGTTATATTAATAACCCAACTTATAGACACGTCAAATATTAGTTTTGGAAATTCATAAACTAGAAGAAATCAACCAATTTAAAAGGTAGCTATGAAAACTTTACGGTGATTCTCACATTTACCTGTATAATTTAATTCTTGTACCTATTTACATTATATTTTAGTAAATAATGTATTCAATAGTTACCTTAGTCCTAGAATTTCTTGAGTTTGAAAATCCAGCTGGCATAGGTATGCTTGTTTCGGTAGATGATATGTTCATACTAATTGCAAATATTTCAGATTCAGATAGGAATTGCTTAAGAATCTTGCACTCTGCTAATTCATTAGCCGATAGAGTGAGAAAGCGAATTTCTTCAATCAATGGAGCCACTCTTTTACCTGAAAGAGAAAGACACATTTATTTACTTACCTAACAGAAGATAAATTAAGGGGCCTAAAGGTGCTAAGCGGCGCCCCCACCCTTTAAAAAAAACGGAAAACGTTTTCGCAATAGTTCCATCATTAACTAGCGAGATATAATAAATAAAGTTAATGGCTTCTATATATCCTACAGAAAACCGTCTAGTTCCTCGCCGTTTTAGATTTTTGAAATATTGATTATTTTTCGAGTTATTATTCTTTAAAGGGTGGCGGCGCCACTTAGCTCCTGTAGGCCCCTTAATGCATAATTTTTCATTATTATTTGCATAACTAACTAGTTACGTCTACTGCTAGTCTACTACGTCTACGATGTAGATAGAAATGAGAAAATAAGATGTCAATGCAACAACAATCTTGACTCACGCCTTTCTGCAACATCACTGCTGGAATCAGGTCCATCTTCTTTCATTTTGATCTGAAATAAACGCATTGAATGCATAATTTTCCATGATCAACTATTTATTGTCTCCAGGGCTTGTTTATCTGGTTAAAATTTCAAACCAGATACTACGCATCTCCATACATTGCGCAAGAGAGCGTTATCGTTTCGGTTTTGCTCTACCGGAAATCAATTATCCAAAATTAAAATCTACGAGACCGGAGGGGCGAACTGCGGTGCAATGGTAGGCCACAGCTCGCCGCGTGTTCGCTCTACAGACCGTTCACCGTAAGTTGACCCCCGCCTGCCATAGTACCACTATGGCAGGCGGGGGTCATCTATAGTGGACGGCCTGTAGATGCCGAATACACCCACCGCTATTCGCTCGATGCTCGTTTCCCTGCCGCCGCGACTAGCTGTGGACAGCTTCATACAATTGCCGACGTTTGTTTCCATCGCTCTTCGCTGTTCGCGGTCGCGCGTGAAGCTGTGGCCAGGGGGAGAATCAGATTGGTCCTAGGTAAACATTTCCTTATATTATAATTAGTGTTGGTCACCATATTTTGGTAAGTATCACAGAACATTTAAAGGTATTCTTACAATTGTTTTCTGTTACCTTATGACACTGGGCTTCAGTGTACAATACAAGTGCTTGTAACAAGTCCAGTTCACTTCCAATATTCAGAGAGTCCAATGAATAGATTGTTTGTAAAGTCTCTACTCGAGCATTGCAGAAGCTATTTCCATTGAATATATCGTGAGTTTTGGTGGAGAACATCTGTAAATTAGATTAAATTCAGATATACACCCAGTATTATGAGTTGATATAGTAATGCTTCTTTCTGAGGGATGAAATATTTTTTATTACAAAATTTTAAATAATCCTCATATATAGATACAGTAGCCAGCATATGCGGCTGGCTTGTTGACCCTGATAGGGCCCATATTCCTTAGCAGGGGTGAATTTCGTAGTGCGAATGTCCAACCGCATGTGTTGGCTTCTGTATTATGTGTTTTAGCAGACACTCTTTTTTCATTAATAAAGACTGAAGGCTGACTTGAAGTAATCCTTCGGGACAAAAGTGGACAGATTTGTTTATAATATCTGCATGGTTTACCGTTATGCATTGGCGTACAAGTTCTTTTTCGTTATACAGACGCGAAAATTCGTATACAAGGCACACATTATTCGTATCCAGTTTATCAAGAATATAGCCCCTGCATTTTGTCTCCAAATGAATCAACATATATTTGTTAGCTGCTCTGTACAGATTGATTGCTACTTCAACACTAGTAATATTAACATCATCTGTGTAAATATAACTGAAAATAAAAGAAATAAAAAAATAAAAACAACTTTTTTCACATATAAAAATTTGTGAAAATTTGCTAAACATGCAAATCACATCCAAAATACAATTAATGCTATCCAAACTAATGTTATTAATGTGACTTTCACTAAATACTGTTGCTCAACTGTATTTCTCAGTAAAGACTGGGGCAGTGTTTAATTAATAATGCTGTAAGTATTAAAATATCATTTATAAAATTAAAAAATCCACAAACGGGATTAATTTGTTATCGGGCGTTATTGTTATCAGGGCCTTCCTGAGAAAAATTAAGTGATGTTTTGCAAAAGTTACATATCGCGCTACCACATAAAAGATGCATAGTTCTAGCTGTGTGATGTATTAACTTATGCATTTTTTATCCCTCCATAAGATTTTTCTGACTGAGATTTTTCGCTAAATAAATTTTTGCTTCATGATAAACTCGCGGTTGGCAACATAAAAAGTGGTTAGTTTTTGCTTCCATGGTGGCATATCTACTTTCAGCAATAAACATGCACCTACTGTGTACTGTATAAATAGGTATTGAATTCATAGCTTGCAACCATAGCATGCATCCATCCATATAAATTAATTATAGCACACACACATACTAGAAACACTGGAAACCAACCATTTTATCCACCTATTATATTTTGATGCTTAAACTGCTGGTTAGGAAGAAAATTGGCAGGCTTACAGAATCCTACCCCAAAAATTACTAAAGATACAACCACCAGAGCAGGACTTAGCTTGGGCTATTTTATAACTTCGTAAAAACACCCTAATCCCACAGGAAAATAGCAGAGCAAGGAAGAAAGCTGTAAGACAGCAAGCAAGCAAAAGTCAGCCATTCGAAAAATCAACTATTATTATGATCCGCACTGCCAGATCTGAACACGCACAATTACTATACATATACAGTCGGTCCAAAAAGAGTAGAAATTTAAAAGTAGCAACACCGTAGTGTCGTCTCATTTTCACCATTACTTGGTTGGAAAGGGACGACACTATGGTGTTGCTACTTTTTAATTTCTACTTTTTTTGGACCGACTGTATATGTATAGTAATTGTGCGTGTTCAGAACACAGGATTTTCAATGCAGTTACATAAACAATGATCATAGGATGATCATCGTCATAAGTCGTCCCGTGAAAGTGGTGCATGTAACTGTAGGTACTGAAATATCGGGCACTCACACAAAACAAATACCATGGCAATTACCTATCATAATAGTAACGAAAACAAGCGTGAAAGCTTTAAAAAGTATATGAACTACTAGTAACTTACTCCATGATGCTTCTAAACGTTTGTAAGTCAATGCCTTTGATTAGCACGGGGCTATCCTTGTCTCCGCCGCTCTCTGACGCTCCGCCGTCATTGTAGAACATGGCCGCGAAGACCGGAGAAGCCATGGCCAATATGAGCTTGTGGGCTTTTACCATTGCTTCCGTCTCACTTTTTACCTTAACTCTGTCTCCAGCGGCTGTTTCGAACCGAAAGGAGCAATCTGCCCATTCTCGCGACCCCCAAACATGTGTTGAACGCATCTTTATTTCTGCGTACTTCACCTGCCAGTGGCAGTGTGCAGGTATGGCTTTCTGAGTAGCCATGGTGGATGAATTTCGGTCGTCGTCGTCGCGTCGCATCGGTAGAATTTGAATGACCAAAATCTTGGTTGACCAAACAAATCGGAGAAAAGTTTACAAAATATACTAAGAGAAGAGTCGGCCGGCTGACCGGGGCGCGGGAAAGTCACTTTTTTTTTTCTTTATTATGACATATGATATGACAGACAAGAGTCCCTATAATGCACGGCTAAATAATGTATGGTTACATACAGGGCACCTATTTCACGACGGGAGACAAAAGACAGAAGACGAAAGGGACGCAGTTATGCGCAAGCAAGACTGAGCGTGGTGTATTTCTATCTCATTCTAACGCATAACTGCGTTCCTTTCGTCTTTTGTGCCTTTCTGTGGTTTTTTTTTTGTTGTTGTTGTTTGTCAGTTGTTTATTTTTTTTGTTGAATCAGAAAAGGTTTCTTTTCTTGCACTTCTTGTTTCTTTCTTTGTTGAGTTTGGATAATTTTGAATTCGCTACCTATCTGTTGTTATTATTATTTACTGCGTAAAAATACTGTTCTGTGTTTACTGCTTTGAAAATTAAACAAAGCTTGTAGGTTAGGTAAGGTTAGGTTTGTTCACGCTTGTACACCATGGCTCCTCATAATACAGAACCTGTAGACTGGCAGGTGAATTACGCGGAAATAAAGATGCGTTCGGCGTATCTTTGGAAGTCCCGAGAGTGGGCGGATTGCACTTTCCGCTTCGAGAGCCCTGAAAAGCCGGGAGATGAGGTCCCAGTGGAAGAGACGGTGGAAGCCCACAGGCTGATACTGGCCATGGCTTCGCCGGTCTTTGCGGCCATGTTCTACGGTAACGTCGGAGACAAGGAAAGTCCTGTGCCCATCAGCGACATCGATTTGCAAATATTTAGGAGCATGTTGGAGTAAGAAACTAGTTCATTTAATTATCCAATCCAATGGTTGATTGTTTTGCACAGAAGTATACAATAATTATGTATAGGTATAAAATGTTACCTATCTATGAGTCATGAAATGGCAGTTTTTTTTGTTTTCTATATCTATACTAATACTATAAAGAGGAAAGATTTGTATTTTTGTGTGTGTGTTTGTAATGAATAGAATAGACTCAAAAACTACTGAACCGATTACAAAAATTCTTTCATCGAAAAATGCCTCATTCCCACGGAAAAAATTGTTAACGCCGGCAGAGCCGCGACGGAAAGTTAGTAATGATATAATTTTGATTGCATACTTTTTGTTATATATTCCATATTTGAAGTTTATGCATGCAGAGTTTATAAACACTCGCCATTGGTGAAAGCACTAAAGAAGCGCCATACAAAAGAAATTGAATTAAATATGTTTTGTTTTACTTTTTTATTTTCAGTTACATTTACACAGATGAGGTGGATATTACAAGTGTTGATTTAGCAATCAATCTATTTAGGGCTGCAAATAAATATTTTTTGGTTCACTTGGAGAAAAAGTGCACTGACTACCTATTAGATAAACTAGATACAAACAATGTGTGCCATGTCTATGAATTTTCATGTCTTTATAATAAAGAAGAGCTTAAACAGAAATGCTTAGAGGTATAATATGCAGTTCTATTCAAAAATACCCTCCTAATCTTAATAATGTACCTAACTTTAAAAACAGGCTGTTGAACTAACTAAGCTAACTAGCTGTCTGCGTGCAGCTACATCCTCATATTTTCCCAAGGTAAAAAAGTAACGTATGTCACTCTCCAGTCTTGTGATCTCTGCAAAAAATCTGGTCAATCTGTTGCTTTGTTTTATTTGAAAGAAGGACAACCAAAAAAACCTTTTTGCATTTATAATATTAGTGTGGAAGTATGAATTATCTGGTTAATTGGAGCCAGCAAACACTTTCACATGTATGATATCAATGAAGATTGAGATATAAATTTAATTGAGTCAATTAAATTAAATTAATTTAATTAATTTCAAAAAATTGACTTAATTTTAGAAGTATAGAATAAACATTCAAATGAGTGTAGAAAACTGAATTTGTTGTTTCCAGATGTTCTCCACCAAAACTATCAGTGTTTTAAAAGGATGCAGCTTCAACATGGCTCAAGTCGAGACTTTACAGACAATTTATTCAATGGACTCTCTAAAAATTGAAAGTGAACTGGACCTGTTTCAAGCACTTGTTTTGTACATAGAAGCGCAATCTCAAGAGGTATGACTATTAGTTTGGATGGCAATATTATAGAAATAAAAGTACTCAGTTTCGGGTGCAACCACATCTACCGGATGGCATCGTAACACATAATGGCCAGATGCATGGTCCAAGAAAACAAGGTCTTGCAAATAGACCACGTGACTGACACAAGCCTACGTCATTTTGCGCTGTTCATCCTTGTCTATTACACGCATTCGACAAGGATGAATAGGCAAAATGACGTAGAAATGACGTAGGCTTGTGTCAGTCACGCGGTCTATTTGCAAGACCTTGTTTTCTTGGACCATGGCCAGATGCGAACGCACGCGGCCACATGCCGTCACGACCGGCAGGATGCCGCCACCGTCGCCGGCTACGCGCGGACGGAGCAGACCGCGGGACGCGGGGCATTCCGAGACGGCGTGCGCCCGTCAAACGCACGCGAAGTCAAGCTGCTGTTACTTAGTAATATAGACTTAAAATCTTTGTTAAAATACTGTATACAAGGTTTAATTTCGTTTAAAACTTGTAAAATTCGTTTCGATTCGGTGCTGCCGGTGCCGGCTGGTTGATGTGGTTGCACCTGTGTGCTAACAGACGAACTGCACTTTGCTAACTGCAGGCATCGTCACCTGTCGCCTACAGCCGTCGACACATAGCGACGTGCGAGTGATCCTATATGGATTCAGTTTTTCCTCATCGTCGTTAACAGCTCATATATGTCCCCACCGAGGGGCTCGAGCCTACCCTGATACCAGGGTGAATAGGCCTTAGTCGACCTCGCTGGCCCAGTGCGGGTGGGTCAACTTCACACATAACCTTTGAATTTCTTCGCAGGTGTGTGCAGGTTTCCTCACGATGTTTTCCTTCACCGTAAGAGCGTCGAATAAACGTAGGTACAATATGAATTCGAAAATCGAAAACATATTGGTACGTGCCGAGGTTTGAACCCGCGAACTTCTGAATGGAAGTCAACGGCCATAGCCACTTAACCACCGACGCTCTTCCTTTTTCCTCATACGGAACCAAAAAAGCAAAAAAAAATACGTTTGATTTAAGATCTAAAATGATGCATATCCTTCAGGTCAAAGCAAATGGAGAAGCAAATGTGATTAAAGAAATCCAAAACAATGGTAATGAAGAAACTATGGATCGGAATGGACACAACTCTAGCAGTGATGATGGCAAGGTGGCTGCTAAAATGCGTAAGCATCTAGATTTTATTTGATTTTTTATCTTATTTTATTAGCGGTTTCATGCGGCAGCGTGCACAGTTCCCGCAATAGTGAAGACAAATAGCGACCTTATTATATCTTACGCTGAAAGTTTATTGCTGACAAAAGCGATGTATTCTCTCTCTCTCATTAAATTGCATTTTGATCCTTCGTGAAGATGGTCTCAGCTAAGCAAATATCTCATTGTCTCTTTCAGGTAAAAGAGTGGCTCCAGTGATTGAACAAATTCGCTTTCTTACTCTAGCACCTGATGAGTTTGCAGAGTGCAGCATTCTTCAGCATCTCTTATCTGAATCAGAAATTTGCGCAATTAGTATGAACATATCGTCTGCCAAAACGTACATGCCTATGCCAGCTGGTTTTTCAGTCTCAAGGATGCCTAGAATTAAGGTACTTAATAATTCATTTATCAATTTGATATACTTAAAATAGCCAATAGGCGCTTTTCTACCAAGTTACACTCTAAACTTAAAGGACCATGCAAAAAATTGTATGAGCGCTGTCCC
The DNA here is from genome assembly GCA_948473455.1 of Teleiodes luculella. Classification (NCBI taxonomy): domain Eukaryota; kingdom Metazoa; phylum Arthropoda; class Insecta; order Lepidoptera; family Gelechiidae; genus Teleiodes; species Teleiodes luculella. Next base: position 2,669,795 of record OX419599.1, on the reverse strand, counting down.
CACCCACCAACAGACGTGGCACTAGTTTCAATATTGTTATGATGCCCCATGAAAAGACTTATAACAATTTTTAATCCAAAAATCGATGGGGTTACAACAAAAAAGAACAAAATATTAATAAAAATCTACTCATTTTACTAAAATAGCTTTTAAAAATAACACTCTTTAACAAAAGTAAAAAAATAGGTATGTGTATTTACAACTATCTAAAACTATCTACAATTTTATTACTGTATTTACATATTCACGCCAACGGGACTGTTATTATATACAATAATTACAGTATAACATGTTATAAATACATGTATTTATAACTATTGACCACTATTTACAATTGTAGGTTCATATCCATGCCAATAGACATATAATCATTACAGTATAATGTGTATTTACAATTGTAGGTACATATTGGTGTCGGTGTGTTAAGAAATACCTCACGAACAAACTTCGGGTATATCTTAATAAATGCCCGCGACATATATTAGGCGTCTTTTGGCCACGAACCATTTCTAACGCAGAACTATGCAGAAAAACGAGTCAAAAACAAATCAGTGAGAAGATCCTACAACGAAACTGGCGTTGGATTGGGCATATTCATAGAAGGCCAGACTGTCCCTTCTAGACAAGCGTTTACCTGTAAAGCCACAGGAAGGCGGAAACAGGGTCGACCCAGAACTACTTGGCGCCGCGTCGCTAAATGGAAAAAGAAGCTGCATCCATCGGTTACTGCTGGAAAGATCTGGAAGGTGCCGCGCAAAGCCCTATGTCCCTGCTGAGGGATGACAGGATGAGAAGAAGAAGAATATACATATTTATGTTAACATGACTGTTATGTAGTAGGAATAAACACGGAAAAATTATAAAAAAAAATACATATTCAAATAAGATTTTTTGCTTGGAAACCCCATTCCTACGGAGGATGTCGTCATAGTAGAAAATCATCAGGCAGTCAAGATGTATTAACTGAGAAATGTTTGGAATCTAATGGTGGGCGGGGCAGTTTTTTTACATGGTCCTTTAAAACTAAAGTCCTTGGACTTTTTCGTTCATATGGGAATCGAAAAGGACGGGAGATGAATTTGTCTAATTTTGAATGATACTTAAAATAAGAGCGCAACTATCATATTAGACGTTTATTTAAGCGGGATTTTTTTGCATAAACTCTAAACTAGCGCGATCGATATGTTAAATCGGAGTTTGACGTTTCTAAATTTTGATTGACAATTACCTGTCCTTTTTCGTTCTTAAGAGCGTGAAAGGGACATAAATGGTTTTAAAATTTAAGTTAGAGCGTTAAAACTAGAATCGGACCCAAAGTCATCTTAGTATTTATTGCTCCCTATCATGGGGCAGTTTGACTGTGAAATCTGCATTAAGCTTACATAAATGTAAATGGTGTATGAACTATAATACATAAAGGCTGGAGCACACCAGATGCGTGTGCGTACACGTAAGCGTGGACGTACCACTCATCGTAATGTATGGAACTGTATGAGACAGGACACACCATGAACAGGATGCGTGAGTACGCCGTACTTACCTTACGCAGAGCACGGCAACGTCGCGATGACGTTTTATCACCGTTTTATTCAATGGCGCGTGGTATTGGACGGTCCACCGAGCGTTACGTACTCATCTTGATTGTGTAACGTAAGCGTAGATGTATGCGTAGCCCGGTGACAGTTACTACGCGCGTGACTGCGACGCATCCGGTGTGCTCCAGACTTTAAACCACAAAATTGGCGAGACACCGATTTTGCATTGACATAGAATCCGAGCGAGTTAAACTGACATCAGTAATTGAGCTCCCTGCCCCGCGTCCTCCCCCTCCAATCTCGCCTAAACCTAGCCATTTTGCAAAATGAAAATTGTCATTTTGCAAAATGGCTAGGTTTCTTTATTTTTCCGGCCGGCTTTACAAAGAAAAGTGAACTTAAATCAATTTATTATAAAAACACAGAATTATGTAAATAGAGTCAGCTGCAGAAAATGACCCTTTTCTCAGTATCAGCGCTGAAGAAAAGGGGAATAGAGCACGCGTGTCACTTCCGCGCCTTGTGCCAATGGTAAGCAGGTTAAGGCGTTGTCCTAATAGAACGCGATTACGCGATCATCGCAAGTTCGCGCGAACGCGCGATTGTCAAATGTATGAAGAAATCGTTCTATCGCGCGATCGTCTATTAGGACACATATTCGACTTCAATACGTTTGATCGCGCGTTCGTACGAGTAAAATTCGCGCGAACTTGCGATGATCGCGTAATCGCGTTCTATTAGGACAACGCCATAAAACGCTTTCGTAGTGTTTTGACACTGATTGCGCGTGGTGACGAATCGGGGTATTGTGCATACTCGTGCTTACAGTCCATACTTCTTCTTTTCGAGTCGACAGCGAATTCAGGCAGTCTCAAACCAAAAAACCAGAAGAAGAAGTGCATACTTGGTTATGCGTGCTCTATTCCTCCCAGAATAACACTAAATTATAACCCCCGACACAAAACCGTTAATTGATCCTTTCAACAACTAGAAAAGAGCTGATGGTCTTCAAATGACTGAAGATATTTTCTTAGATCATAGCTAAGAACACTTGATTGTGACACCTTGCAAACAAAAAAAACTAGATCAAAATCGGCGCATCCGTTTATGAGCTACGATGCCATAGACAGACAGACAGACACGTCAAACTTATAACACTCCTCTTTTTCGTCGGGGGTTAAAAAAAATAATTATACTCTAAGTGTGAGACTCGTATCTGTTATCCTTGCAAACATTGTTGCAAACACTCACCTTGCCGAAGCAAAACGCATTAACCGACTGCTTACATTTCGCGCATATTCCACATTTCAAAACGCACGAACTGATCAATAAAGTCCAGTGATGGAGACAAGTGTTGTGCAGGTGAGTAACGAGTATATTCCGATTGTTTAGTTTGATAAAATCATTGTTTATTGAGCTTATTATGTAAGTATATCGCAATTCGCAGCTCAATGGTTGCAATTGTCTGATATTTGTTTAGCTTGGTAAAAATCATACCAAATTTGATTAAAATCGCTTCAGCCGTTTAGACGTAAGAAGTAGCAAACATACACAAAGGACATGGATTTTTTTGGGCTATTATTCACAGAAAAATTTAACCACTATATAGAAAAAATATATAGATTCTAGACATAAAACTGAGTCCACATGTCCAGTTGTGGAATTTAAGTGCCCCCCATTTAGGAGATATTAATTTTTTTCAATGTGAAAAAGTTGTCCACTCAGCAAGTCTATAAAACGCACCTGCCACTACCTATCTCTTTCTAACACCTAGCTAAGGCTACTCTTGTCTTCTCTTTCTTACAAAATAGTTACTAAACCGCGAAAACGATTTATTCTGTATTCAAAACTTCAAAAATGAGCATAGCATGTGCTGTAAATGTCTCGCATAATGTCACTGAAAATAGTTTTCGCGGTTTAGTTAACTATTTTAATAACCTTGTAAGAAAGAGAAGACAAGAGTAGCCTTAGCTAGGTGTTAGAAAGAGATAGGTAGTGGCAGGTGCGTTTTATAGACTTGCTGAGTGTACAACTTTTTCACATTGGAAAAAATTAATATCTCTTAAATGGGGGGCACTTAAATTCCACAACTGGACATGTGGACTCAGTTTTATGTCTAGAATCTATATATTTTTTCTATTTATTGGTTAGATTTTTCTGTGAATAAAAGACCGGGCCCCATACGATATTTTTCCTGTCCTTTGCGAATGTAACCTTCGCTTTTATAATATTAGTGTGACTGTATAGGTATGTTGCAGCTCGATGATATTTTTTTGTTTAAACAATTGTATGCCAAGTCATTGTTGTTCGCAATCTGTTATTACCATAAACAAATAATTCTACCTCTCTTTAGGTTAGTAAATATGACCGCTCTCCGCTTCAACAACTTTTTAGTAGACTGCATTGCTCATTGGCCGGCGTTGCTCTAAGATTCTATGTGACCTAAACCTAACTGCTACTGCTGCCGCCTTGTTTACAACGAGTCGGCATACAATAAAATTGTTTACCAAAAAAATATCATATGGCTGCTATCATCGAGCTGCGAGCTGCGACATAACTATCACACTATTAATATTATAAAGACGAAAGTTTGTGAGTGTGTATGTTTGTTACTTCTTCACGTCTAAACGGCTGGAGCGATTTTAATAATTTTGGTATGGAGATAGCTGACACCCTGCATTAACACATAGGCTACCTTTTATCGCGGGGAAATACCTCATTCTCACGGGAAAATAACTAAACGCGGGCGGAGGAGCCGCGGGGCGGAAAGCTAGTAATAATATCATCGGCTTTATCGACGGCAAAATGACTAGGCATTTTACATAACCTAGTACTTATATATTCTGTGCTTCGGCAGAGTTCGGCGTATTGCAAAATATCGAGTGTTTGTAATGCCGGCTACACGCACGAGTGCCGTTAGAGTGAGCGCGGTAATTTGTATTTCATTCTAAGGGCCTGGCCACAACTTCGCGCGACGCGCGGCGCAAACTGCGGCGAGACCGGAGGCGCGAACGGCGGCGGTGCAGGCCACAGGCGCCACAGCTGGCAGCGAATTCGCTCTACAGACCTTCCACCATAAGTTGCCCCCGGGTCATCTATAGTGGACGGATTGTAGACGCGATTCCGCATATACCCACCCCCCGCCGCCGCTGCGCGACCCTCTAAACCCCCATCGCTATTCGCTCGATGCACGTCTCGCCACGGCCGCCGCTGCCGCGACTAGCTTCATACATTTGCCTACGTTTGTTTCCATCGCTCTTCGCAGTTCGCGCCGCTCGCCGCCGCCGCCGCTGCGGGTAGCTGTGGCCAGGCGGTAACGCATAAATGCGTCGCGCGCTCTGTTTGGCAAGCATGGCACGCGTGTGTAGGTGGCATAAAATGCCGAAATAATCTGTAAAATGAAGAAATACAATTTGCACATTTTCTTTGCATCAAATTTCACCTCATTCGGTCGACTTGTTTTTATTTGATGATGAAGAACTTCGTTAACCCGCACTTATTTATCCAGTTTCTATTTTTATTGGCGCTCTGTAGTAAAGAGTAAGTAGTATGAGTTTACTTTGAAATGCCTCATTACTTTTAGCAAAAGCGTCCTCCCTCATCTGTGAGAATCGTAAAACGTGTGAAACGGATTCTGCAGCTGCAGCCAGTGGGTATATTATACAGCATAAATAGTGTAATCGACGAAGTATACAGCCATTACTCCGCCTTCAACCTGAAGCATAAGGAAAGTTTTATTAAATCCGCAATTGAGTCCTGCTACTGGGATGTTAGAGTAAGTATCGATAGGCTTTTAGGTGTATGTTTGTTTTATTTTAGAACAAAAACTACCTCTATGGTCAGCGCCCAGCTACATCACCCCCCCCCCCCCTCTACCTTCCTCTTGAATCACTCTATCTATTAAAAAAAACCGCATCAAAATCCGTTGCGTAGTTTTAAAGATTTAAGCATACATAGGGACAGAGAAAGCGACTTTGTTTTATAGTGATGATTAGCGCTGACATTAAAATTCACTCTCCAACAGAAAAGAAATGAATAAAACTGATGTTTTAGTTTATTTTATTTATTTATTTATGTTTACAGTACAAATTTACAAAAATGGTATACAACATCATTAAACCCTTAATAGGTTTGTCTTTATGCCCTCAATGTTATAGTTAAAACTTATTCCCTAACTACGTAATTGATCGCACATTTTCCCTACCCTCAATAGAAATAAACACACAGAAAAACGTCTTGCACCCGAGCTGACATCGACAAGTTTCATAAAACCTGTCCTTCGTGATAGGTTAAAACAATAAATGCTCAGAACGCGCCATGGCTTTTCTTCATTTCCTTAACGCGTGGAGTTCGAATAGCATGTTAGCTACGACACGAATTTCGCTATTTGGTCTTTTTGCGATTGCCACAACGCGTCGTGCGCGTTTTCATTAGAGCCATAACACATTTGGATGTTTTACTGTGACCACAACGCGTTGTGAGCTATTTTTCCGCTCACTGAGCGTTTTCGATCTTTGAGCGTAACATATATTATACTAGCGACCCGCCCCGGCTCCGCACGGGAAAATGGTTATTGTGGGTTATCCTTCAGTATATTATGCATGTATTATACATATAAACCTTCCTCTTGAATCATTCTATCTATTAAAAAAAACCGCATCAAAATCCGTTGCGTAGTTTTAAAGATTTAAGCGTACAAAGGGACATAGGGACATAGGGACGGAGAAAGCGACTTTATTTTATACTATGTAGTGATGATAATAGCTTTCCGCCCGTTTTATCAGTTCTTCCTGTAGGTAGTAAAAATGAATTTTCCCGCAGTAAAAGACAGCTTATGTCCTTTCCTAAGGTCTATTCTATCTTTGTACCATGTTTCATTAAAATCGGTTGAGCAGTTTCGAAGCCTATTCAATGTGCAAACAAATACTCAAATCTATACCTATCTATTGGTCTAGGTACCTATATTATGTATTTAAAAATGCGTATATTTATTTTAGATAAAGCCTACATCCGTGGATATCGTAATATGTGTGAAGCAGATTGTGCTGACAGCGGATATGCGAACCAGCATGAAGAGTATACTCGCCCAAGTATACAGCCATTACTCCAACATCAACCCCAAACACCTCAGGCATAAGAAACGTTTTATTGAATATGCAATCAAGTCCTGTTTAGAAGATTATTTTGAATACAGCCAAATTAGCCCAGAATCTTCGGATTCAGACGATTGATCAACTGTACCTACAATAATTTTGTGTAATAAATAATATATCCTAAAATATTAAATACCTACTAGCTTTCCGCTGCGGCTCCGCCCGCGTTAAAAGTTTTTCCCGTGGGAATGAGGCATGTTCCCGCGGTAAAAGGTAGCCTATGTGACTCAGGGTGAATGTAGCTTTCTAATGGTGAAAGAATTTTTGAAATCAGTTCAGTAGTTTTAGAGTATATTCATTACAAACACACACACACACAAAATACAAATCTTTCCTCTTTATAATATTAGTATGATTTCCGCCTTCTCCACTCTCATCATAACGTGGAAGAGGCTGTTATAATTTAAGTATAATAATGTCTAATGTATAAAATAACTTTCATGTAGTTATTTTAAACAATTTTGCTATACTGTTTATTCGCAAATCTATTGTTATAATTCGTCGGCTTAAGTCGCAAAGCTCTTAACTCCGTCACACCAAATTTTACAGGAGACACAAAAAACTTAACTATGAAAAAAATTGTATGAAGACTTGTTTTGTTTTTTTTATAAACAATTATAGTAGCAGGTAGAAATCAGATTTCGAGAAAATAATCGAAGATATGTCAGTTTAAGTAAATAAAAATGGAGTTACGAGGTTTTACTAAAATAATACTAACATTTTGTAGGAATTAAGTGTTTTGCTACAAGGATAAACGGTCACTAAATCGATTCAAGATAGGATTTTAATGACCGTGACCTACAATGGCTTTCAAGTTTCGGTAAGTTTTCAAGGGACATTTCTTTTATGGACTGTTTACGCTGCTGCCAGTTCCTTTTTCCTAACAAAGGAAAATAAACGAGACGACGAGACGAGGCATTAATGTAAATGGCGAGTATATCTCACACCTTTGATTTGCCGACGACATAGTTATAATGGCTAAGTCGTTGCAGGAGCTCCAGATCATGCTGACCAGCTTAAATTAATCCTCTCGACGAGTTGGTCTTTGTATGAACTTGGACAAGACAAAACTTATGTTTTCACGCGCATTTTGTACCTGGATCGATTATCGTCGATAGAATACCTCTTGAAATTGACAATTATTATGTCTACCTTGGGCAAAGTAATCAAAGTACCCAGTTGGGTAGAAACTAGATACTTCGTGAGGGAAGCCGATAAAGGATTCAATTAGACTGGGCAACTTATCACTGGTCAAATACAAAAGTCTTCCCATCCGTCATGACCGGTGCTGAAACGTGGACACTGACTGTGGCACTAGTTCTCAAAATAATTTAAAGTTGCTCAGCAAGCTATGCAGAGGACTATGTTCGAAGTTTCTCTAAAGGATAAAATCCGAAACTAGGAAATTCGTTGGAGAACCAATGTAAACGACATAACCACTCAAATAAGCAAGCTAAAGTGGCAGTTAACTGGTCACATTTGTCGCAGAACCGATAATCCATGGTTGGATAATTTTACACTTGAGGCAGTGGCTGAATGGGGTAAAGTCAATCTTGTGAGATTCAATGCCAACAAAACGCAGGCGTGTCTTTTCTCCCACATTCCATGATACACCTTTGCCGATGTCTAAACACCTAGAGCTTCTTGGTTTGAGGCTCTCCTCAAACATTGGTAAAAATTGCTGCTAAAAACTTGGCGTCCTTTTTAGGGTCCGGCGGTATTACTCCAGAATAGATGCTCCAGTTATACCAAGCACAAGTTCGTTCATGCATGGCGTAGGTACTGCTGTCCACTGTTTCAAGGGCAGAGCCATCTTTCCAAGTAAGATCAGCTGGATGCCCTTGAATCTGTGGACCGTAGAGCTTGAAGACTCATTGGCGAATACCAACTTGCAACGACCAACTAAGACCAAGCTTCAAAGCTTGGAGCATCGATGAAAAGTCGCCAGCCTCTCGGTTTTTATAAGGCGTATCATGGGGAGTATTGGGGAGTGTTCAAGTTCAAGCACTTTACGAACTTATTCCTTTCAAGCACTTCACGAACTTATTCCTCCAACCAGATTCGGTTACCGGTATACGGGGCGCCGTAGGAAAACCCACCCACAATCCGCATGTGGTCAAATTCCCCTTAGTTTGCACCAAGCGCTTTGCGTCTTCCTTTTAGATGTGTACAACCAGAGAATCGTACAACCTGGGTGTCTTCGTCAAGAGTGAATAGGCATTTTCTGGGTGAGCGTGTTCTATCATCGGCCACGTCGTCGCTTTCCACCAGGTGAGACTGGTCAAAGGCAAGCCCATAGTTAATAAATAAAAATCGCTGGAGTAAGCAGGTTCTGCACTGAAGATCACGTCTAGGTAAACGAAGTGTAGAACGCCCATGGCTAGATGTAGTGACGATGATCTGAAAAAGAGGCCTAGAGGAGTGGACTGTCGTTGGCTGCTAATGATGATGATCAAAGGTTTCGCTGTAGGTCGAAAAACCTTTTTCTGATACCTGGAGATGATGGTTTACTCTCAATTTCACAAACAATAGACATCGTTAAAATGCTTGGTGATGACGGTTTATTATCAGTTTCAGTATCTCACATAATAATCGTCTTTCACTATTTGTTTTAGAGGATTTATTGGTGGTAACAGTGATTCTTAGGGCATCTCGAACAGTACTGCGCGGGGGACTTACGTGGTTTGCTTTAACAAAATGACGTGCCTGGAGTTGCGAGGTTTTCTATTTAGGGTTTTAAACAGTAACGGATTTTTTGACGTTTTTAAGAGTTTTTCTATTGATGCGTTCAGAAATTATCTATCGAATGGTATCAAAATGTCGATTTAGGAAAAAATTGGAGTTAAGTGGTTTGCGACTTAAGCCGACGAATTATTGTTTTCTAATAAGTATAATAAAGAAAGAAAGAAAGAAACATTTATTATTAATGACGCCACAACAATTAATAAAATACAAAAAATTTGCACGAGAATAAAAGAAAAAAAAAAAAATTAATTAAAAAAAGTGCCGAAAGATGCGTCATGATGATCATGACGTCACAATAAAAGGACCACATTCAGCTTATGCCGCGATAGTGATCCGCGACGCTGGTATTCTATGGGCCCTTAACTTTTAAACTAGTTTTAACATAATTAAATTTGTATTTCTTGTTTACGATATAAGGTTGACCGCATGGTCATAGAATTTTGCTAAGTCGACACTTAGATCGGCAAAAAAATCCTGAAACGGAACTCAGAAAATTTCAGAAATATCCATAAGTTAGAGCTTGATACTATGACAAAATGGCAACACCGCAAAGGAGGTGGCGGCGCCCCTTTTCATTTATAAACTGTTTTGTTTTGCCAAGCTGTACGCCCATAGTATGAAAAAAATTGGTACCTACTTCGCACCATATAAAGCCAAAGAAATAAAAAACCTCGCCATATTGCGGAATGTCAATGGAACTAATTTTATAATGGAGATTGTTGCCAATAACATAAAAATATACACGCAGCGCCCCCAGAGCAGGGTTTTTATTTCTTTGGTCAGGCTTTACGTGTATTGTGGATTGGTTTGCCCTTTTAACCTTTTCACCGCCGCAATTTTATTGGTGACAGGATCTCCACGCCACGGAAAATCCAGTTTAATAGAATAATAGTGATTCCAGATTAAGTCATTGTATTATTATTCAATTTACATAATACTCAATTTTAGCCTTTTACTGACATTATTTTTATGACGGATTAATCCGTCGTTGGCGGTCAACCTGATGTACGGATATATCCGTCATTGGAGTTGAAAAGGTTAAGGATGCTTTTCCACCAGAGATGCGCTATGCTATGTTGCTATTGGCACAGAATACCAAATAGTAGTCCCTACAGAAGCTCCACTAGGCAACATAATTCAAATAAATTGCAACCCTATCTCTGTTACAATAAAGTGCAATTCAGATCGCAGCACGGCGCTAGGCGAAAAGACGAAGTTGCTGCATCTCTCTCTCTCGCGTTGCGCCAACTCTTGTGCCACTCTACTAACACCTTTAGGGCTGTCGTCTTTGAGAAAATAAAACATCTGATTTATTAACCTATAAGGTACCTACCTTTTACTCAAACAAATGATGGTTCAAATAAACCAATGCTACTACTATTTATTTACTAAGTAATAGTATTTCTCGTATTATAATGTTTGCAAACTATATTTACTCGTCGGTAGGTAGGTAAGTACTTTAGTTTATGAAAATACGTCATAATGTTACTGTAGGTTTGTCAGAGAAAATTATGAGGACAAGAAAAGAGATCTAAAAAAAGACACATCCGATCCAGTCCTTTTCCTTTTATTTTTGCATCCATAAACACAACAGCATTTGTCGTATTGTTGTGAAGTCATTTTCGTAATTTGAGCGAGCGGAGCGGCCCGTCATACCTATTCTTCCGAGTGAATCCCCTGCTATTGGATGCGTTTTATATGCAACAATCATATTTATTGGTGAACATAGCGCGTGGTTGAAACAGATCCAGCTAACTAAGCTATGTTTTTTATATGGAAGGATGCTATGGATGCATATTCCTCGCTCAGCTACTCGGCGGCGCATCTTATCCATCTTACTCGCTCATCTACATAGCATGCATAGCATTGGTGGAAACAAACGGTCACGTAGTTTCACAGCATAGCTCCGTAGCACAGCTCTGGGGAAAAGCACCCTTAGGGCCTGGCCACAGCTTCACGCCGCCAGCGGCGGCGCGGCGGCGGAGCGATGGTAGGCCACAGTAGGGACTACTTTTTGGTATTCTGTGGCCACAGCTCGCAGGAATTCTCTCCTGCTCGGAAGGCTCTCTTAGAAGCGGTCGGTTAATGCGTTTTGGTTCGGTGAGTTAGAAGTTGTTTTGCCTTATTATGCACGGTATGGTTTAAAAACCTTAGCAGATCAAGGTCCTCTTGATACAATTTGCTACGGGAACCGCGCTAGCAAAGCCCGACCATAAAGATAAAATACCTCGCCATATTGCGGAAGTTCAATGGAACTAGTTTTATAACGGAAATTTTTGCCAGAAATACAAAACTATACCTCGTAAAACAATACGTGGCGCCCCCAGAGCAGGTTTTTTATTTCTTTGGTCAGGCTTTAAATTCTGTGTCGTCAGTCCACTTTGTGACGTCACCTGCCTATACCATATGGGTGGAGGGTAGTCTCCAACAGTTTCCATATACAACTACGTACCCTAGTTAACAGAGGTATGCCAAAGATGTTTAAATTTAATAAAAACACATCCGCAGGGCAAAAAAAACAAAACCACTTGGACAGAGCGCATCACAATAAAAAACGTGTCGAAGCTCAAGAAATATCAGTCGAGAATATTCACCGTTGGCAACGTACCGTGGACGGTGGAGTTGACGACTATCTTTAAGACGAACGACAACCAACAGATTGAGAAACGACTCCTAGTAGACATTATATGTCTGTTGGAGTTGAAACTGACTTGGAGTATGAACACCTTATTAGGAGTGAGAGTTCTACCTTCCACTACCAATGTTGCCAACATGATGGAAACTGCACGGAGTGCCGTTACTGTAGTGTCCAGGTTATTGTTATTCTCTTGTATTGTAGCACCCTTACTATAAAGCCCGAGTTCACCAACACACACTCTCAAAAACTTGTTAGTACCATTCAGAAGGCCTACTATGTAAGTAGCGACAGGCTCGAGAAGCTGTAAAACGCGACATATTGACAGAACTACTATGGCTCTAATGTCACTATGTCGCGTTTGACAGCTTCTCGAGCCTGTCGCTACTTACATAGTAGGCCTACAGGTAATAATTACACTTCACCCTTCAGGTAATAATTACCCTTTAGATAATGCCCGTATCCGCCGCCGCCGGGGGCGAGGCAAAAAAACTAATAATCAGAGACGGAGCCCCTCAGGCGTCGTTTCCTTCACGATGTTTTTCCGTATCAATGCGCTAGGCCTAGGTTCGAGGCTCCCTCTCATCGCCCTTATAAGACTACTCTGGGGCAGAGCCTTCCGCTCCCCCGCAAGTCCGGTGAAGCTTGATTCATCGTACTTTTTAACACATGCATACTTCGACATGCATAGGTCAATCAGTCATTTGGAGGCAGCAACTTATTTGGTATTAATTGGCTCGAGCCTTCTAGTAGTTCAGTAGACAAGCACGAAATTATCTTTCTTCAGCCTGCGATGTCTTAATCAAATTGGGGAAGGCTTACAAAGTGATATGATATTGATAGTAAGGACTTACTCAAAATAAACAGATTTGGAACTATGTTACTAAGTCTATGCTTAGTCTGACAAAAAAGAACAGAAATTAAAAAGTGGCAACACTGTAGTGTCGTCTCATTTTCACGATTAATTAGTTGGAAAGGGATGACACTACAGTGTTGCTACTTTTTAATTTCTACTCTTTTTGGTCAGACTAGAGATACTTTCAATTTCAAATGTCAAAACTTGCCGACAGCGAAAACGACGGTACTCAGACGTCGTTCTCTTGGAAGTTGCTGACGGACCCGTCCTATGGTGTCGTCAGAGACGACGGCAGCCTCCTCATGGAGGTGTACATCGCTCAAGGGAACCTTTACATCTCGTAAGGAATTATTATATTACCCTAAGATACCTACGTGATACCTACACTTTCTCGTTAGATACACTTTTTGAAAATGCTATATAGTAGATCCTCTTAAACAACCAGTCAAGAAGGATCTAAATTAACGTGACAAAAAAAGGAACTAAAGCCGCCATCTTGAAAATTTTTAGTTTTGACAGCGCCCTCTTCTACTTTCATTTGGCGGTTAATACTTTTTGTAGCTACCACGAATTAGGGACTTAAAATGTATAAAATAAGAATAATAATATAATAATAAATCCATTTATTTCAGGCAATATTTACATATAGCTACACACACATACGCTACATATTTACAAGGTAGATATCAGATAAATAATAAATATGTGGGGGCATCTCACACACGGCTATCTGACTTCAAACTTGGCAGAGCCCGTACTATGGGTGTCAGACAGCTGATATACATACACAAATAAATAAAGACATTTATAAAATTTACAACAAACGCAACATTTATAAGATTTAAGAACGACAAGATTAAAATAAAAGGGTATAGCTTGACCACTTCTTTATAGGTACTGCTAGGAGACAAACAAATTATAGTTTTGATTTTTTTTCAGGGGGAACCAACTACAGGAGAAAAGGGAAGATGAATCGATTTTCAATCATGTTCCAAATGAAATAATTACACGATAAGAACAACCTATGAATGACTGTACTTTTGTTAGTGTTTTATTAAAGTCTTAAATTTACAGAACTCAGCATATTATGTGGTTGGACATTCGCTCAACAAAATTCACCCCTACCTACCCTACGCGCGCTCTCAAGGTCGATATGTCCAGCCGCATGTGCTGGCTAATCAATCATAATATAAGTTGAACTGTTTTATTGTATCATAATTTAAGTACTAACATAGAATAAGTTTTTCATTGTTACTAACACATCTATGGGCCACGCCTGAAATAAACATTTTTTTTTGTACTTAAAAGTTATTACATAACTATTATAATACACCTACTGATTCATTAATTATTTTTGATTATATATATATCCCAAAACCTTTCCAAAAAAGCAGTTTTCAGTTGCATTCAACAAGCCCTCAGATGGCGTTTGCTTGCTTGCTTATCGTGTGGGTTTCGAGGTTAACCTAGGTACCTCACAAACCCTGGTGTCGGAATTATAGAATTGCTTTAGGCTTCCGACATGGCTCCAATAACGACTACATCCGTAGATAGTAGCCAGGACCAACGGATTTACGTGCCTTCCGAAGTACGGAATCATTTTTCTTTTCGGACAATCAGGTGATTCAGCCTGCAATGTCTTAACCAAACAGGAAAATCTTACAAAGAGTCCCCACCGGGAATCGAACCCAGGACCTCTGTAAGGTCAGGCGAGCTTTTGACCCTACTACGGAAGCCGTAACAGCCCCTACATTTTTAAAATCTTAGTCCCGATATTGTACAGCCAGTGGGTCGTGCCGTGTATTCTTGCCCGTGCATTATTTGCTGCGCACTATCGGCACTATTTGGTATTCTGTGCTATCGGCCAGAGTTGGTTTTATACGGTCAAGAATGTTTGGGCCAATAATTTGGAAGTCATAAACTGCTCGCTCCTCTCTGTTATTGACACCAGTCTAAACTAAAACCCAATCTACCTATTTAAAGAAAGAAAGAAACATTTTTTATTAACGATGTGTCATCATCTCATCTTCAAGATTACATGACATGATGACACGCTTGCATGACTAAACAATAAAGTTTTGGTTGTGTAGACTAAAATCATCCCAATCTAAAATCACATATTTAACAATTGTTGTGTTTTCCTTTATTTCTTATGCTTATCTATTATAGACATACATAGTGTTCACTAAATGACACTTTAGATTGGCATGACATAGTGTTTTTTCTAGCGGGGCTCTGGGTCTCCGACAGGAATTGCGCCGCCACACCGACAATCAGATTTACGCATAGACTATAGATAGATCTTTCACATCAAATCGTGTACACGGAATATCGGAGTGTGCAAACACGGGACACGAGTTATTGGGTCGCACATTATTGTCTGTCTTGTTTTTTGTTCAAATGTCAATCTAACTTTCTTTCTTGGTTATCTTTCCATTCATTTTGTTTTCAAATAAAATAAGAAATTGAAATAAAATCGTGGTGTTTTCTATACGAATCGTCGTTTAACAACTCATTAAAAATAATTAAAGTACTTTAAAAATCAGAACGTTTATACTTCAGGACAGAATTTATTTTATTTCATAAAATGTCGAAAGTTACAAAAAGGAAGCATGTGATGAATGAGGCCTTGTGGGACGACTTTGAGCTGCCGAAAGAAAACCAGAGCGTTGTAAAAGTACTAAAAAGTAAAGGAAACAATTTGCACGAGGTACGTGTGTAACAGTAAGTACTAGAATAATTTACATGTTGCCAAACATTAGCCCATACTGTAAGTAAACTACATAACTCCAGAAACAGCAATATTTACCTGTGTAAACAACAATGCGATCATGGTGATTTATGGCAACTCCTTCTGACCCAGAGAAGGCACTAGAATAAGACTTGTATTTGCAATTAACAGTTTTTGTAAATATGTCAAATAGCCATCATCTGCGCTGGAAGTAACATTTCTATATCATTATCCTTTTTGCTGAACAGATTTTAACACCAAGCGGAGAAGAGTTCCTAGTATCAATGCCAACAAAGTTCAGAAAGAATATTTGGGTGAAACGAGGTGATTACATACTAATAGAACCTATACTCGAAGGCGATAAAGTGAAAGGAGAAATAGTTAAAATAATGAACAAAGATTCCATTAAGTACTACAAAGAAAACAATGTATGGCCGATTGAATTTGAAGACAGTAAGAAAGAAGAGCAGCGTGATGAAGATGATCTATTTGTAAATACAAACAGAAATCATATGATTTCTCATGAAATTAGTGACTCTAGTGACTCCAGTGAAAGTGAAAGTGACACTTAGCAAAATAAATAAATTATTTTTTATAATACTTGAAGATTTTTTATTTATTATAGTAATATTTTGACTAATTTGAATCCACCATATAATTATATTAAATTTCATCATCATCTATATATTAAAAGTTATTTGTCAAATTAATTTTAAAGTACAATATTATTATTATGTATGTAATTACTTATTCTATATAAAATTTGCATAATTTTTACTTTATATCAGCTTCAATATCATCTGTCATTATGTACTCATAAATTCTTTTAATTAGTTCGACTGACTTTACTTTGGCCCAGCCATCAGTCTTGGTTATAAGTTTCGCTTGACCATCTTTAATGAATTCCAAAGTCAGTTGTTTTAATGTGTTGGCCGAATGCAAATCAGCCAGTTGCAGAGTTTCAATAGCGTTTTCAACTGTGAGTTTTTTATGCAAGGCTTCCTCGCATAGACACTTCAATCTACTCAGTTGATAATAATCTGCTGCAGCTAATAACTTTTCTGGTATCTCATCAACTCTAGGAGCTTTGTCACTGTATATAAATGTCAATACCTCACGAAGGACTTCAGATTCTAAGGGAGATTCAACCACATTTGTGTAACATTCAGTTGTGTTATGCTCAAAATGTGCTTTTAGTACAGCACTTCTACTAGCCAGCACAGCTTTGTGAACTTTGTATTCAACATTTTCTGCAGATTTCATGGTAACATCAGAAAATAGACCATTGTTCAATAAATTTTCGAAATCATTGCTTAACTGAGCTTCAGGAACATTCGAGCGGTCAACTTTGATGTCATTGGTGACCATGAATTGGAATTTTAAACGCAAACTTCCATCACTAAGCAAGAAAATATCACGGCCATCATAACTGGCTATATCTCTTTTAAATAACGTGGCCAGATATTGCCACTTGTTAGCTTGCACTGTGTGGTATTCTTTGATGACTATGGAGCGTTCTTCAAATCGTTTTAAACAAATGGTCAAGATTGACTTTAAAAATACGGGGCTTGGAGAGAGGTAGTAAATTTCAATTATATCGTTGTCTCTTCCAAGAAACTGCATTTTTAGTTGGAACCTCGAGTCTATGATATCAGCCCCGCTGGAATCTTTCGATTTTTCTGTCCGGAATTCTCTGTTGGTCTTGTTCTCCAGAAGGTTGGTGAAATTGGGCACTGTCCATATTATAGTGTTAATCTTAGTTTGTCCCTCCGTACGCGTAGTATAATTTATGCTGGACATATTTGTTCAATAAACAAGAAAAATAGAATTTTATTTATTTATTTTTACCAAATTCCCATTCAATCAATTTTTTTTTTTTTTAGTTTCTTTCTCCCTTATGGGAAAGGCAAAGGGATCTAAGCCCATACAGCCTAGTCTTTAGTAGTTTCTTGCATTCATCATTAACAGCTCATACATGTCCCCACCGAGGGGCTCGAGCCTACCCTGAAACCAGGGTGAATATCCAAGTTTAATGTCTTCATCTTCAGTCATTATTTCTTCAGTTTCATTTTGTCATCTTTAATCATTTCTTGTATCCATGTTAAACGTCTTCAGTAGTTTCATTTCTTGTACGGGATCATTGAAATGCAAGGGTGGTTCTTACATTCCAATGATACTGAAGTTTAACGCGGGGTATCAAACCAGAAACAGCTAACCACTCATTATTTCTCACTTTCATTGAATAGTTCTTCTTGAACGGCACATTATCGCACTAATTCCACCATATTAACACCACAATTACCATGAGAAACTAATTTTAAAAAGGACGACAATGAACCCGCCATTTCCTCTCGATTCCCGCGTAAAACTCCCCCCATTCTATCAATTTTTTTTTTTTTTTTTTTTTAGTTTCTTTCTCCCTTATGGGAAAGGCAAAGGGATCTAAGCCCATACAGCCTAGTCTTTAGTAGTTTCTTGCATTATCTAAGTTTAATGTCTTCATTTTAGTCATTATTTCTTCAGTTTCATTTCGTCGTCTGTAGTCATGCATGTCTTGCATCCATGTTAAACGTCTTCAGTAGTTTCATTTTTTATTACGTGATCATTGAAATGCAAGGGTGGTTCTTACATTCCAATGATACTGAAGTTTAACGCGGGGTATCAAACCAGAAACAGCTAACCACTCATTATTTCTCACTTTCATTGAATAGTTCTTCTTTAACGGCACATTATCGCACTAATTCCACCATATTAACACCACAATTACCATGAAAAACTAATTTTAAAAAGGACGAAACAATGAACCCGCCATTTCCTCTCGATTCCCGCGTAAAACTTCCCCATTCAATCAAGTTAATCATTTTTTGTATTTTTTTGGTTCTTTTATCCCTTATGGAAAAGGCAAAGGGTTCAAAGCCCATACCGCCTATTTTAGCTTGCGTTAGTTGCATTTATTTTATGGCTGTTTTTTAAACCACCTTTGTCTAATGTTGTTGTGTGTGTTGTGTGTGTGTGAAATGTGCCAAGCTAAGAAGTGAAGAGTTTTTTGGTGTGAAATTATTCTAGTTTCTTTTGTAACTTCATAGACCGTCTCAAATCTTGAAAAAAAAAAACATGATGATGATGATGACAGCATTATCTGTATTTGTAGAGCTAGTTACATAAAGTTTATTAGTGGGCTCAATCAATCTACAATAATCTACATTACGTATTAAATATGCGTAATATACGGAAGGTATGTTACGTTACGGCACAGAATACCAAATAGTAGCCTAAGGCATGTTTACCTTGCTTTCCAGTAGTTGCCAGTAAACGTAACTATCTTCATAAATGGATTTTTGTTGATGTCATGTCATGTCATGTCGATGTCGATTTGTGCGATTTGGGATTTTGTTTGTGTGAAATTGTGTGACTTGACTGAATATTTCGTTCTCGTTATTAGAATTTCTGGCAGATAATTTATTTCTATCTTTGTGTAATTATCTTATCTGAAAATGTTCTTTGACTACAGTTAATCTTTTAGATATCGAATCGAATGAACAGTAGCATGACAAATTACTCTCTATCCATCAAAGCGTAACCAAGTTTGGAGGTTTCCTTTGTGACTCGTTGTTATAAATGTGAATTTGGTATTCGTTATGGAGGATTATAAGTTTCTCTTCAAAGTGGTACTGGTGGGTAACGCTGGAGTAGGTAAAACTTGTCTGGTGAGAAGATTTACACAGGGATTATTTCCGCCCGGACAAGGGGCTACCATTGGCGTCGACTTTATGATCAAAACAGTAGAAGTTGATGGCGAGAAAGTGAAGGTACGGTTACATTTGAGCATTCAATTAGAAACAGAATTTCTTACATTGTTTTTGATAGCATACTAAACTTAGGTAATAATTTGAAACATATGTTTCTTGTTTTTATTACCCATTGTCAAAATGCTCTCACAAAGAGTTAATTGGAATATTTGATTTACATCATGTATTTATGTAAGTATCTGTGGCATTGAAAATGTTTGCTATCTTACCGACATGATCTGTATTTCTTTCAATATTTGCTATAACAAAATAGATGCATTTAGTTTAGTGTCAAGTCAGAATAATAAAAAATATTGTTTAGTATTAGGTAGGGTAAAACACCCAGAAGTCAGCCTTGCACCAATACTCAGCCTTTATGAACGTTAAAGTCATATAAATAGTGTCTAAATTGGATTACACGAAAATAGTATCGTTAATTCAAATCTCTGTACTCTGATTGGTAACTTTGCACACTTAAAAACCAATAGCATAACGAGACGCCGAGATATGGTCGTTCATTTGCACTGTCATCAGCGACATGTACGTGCGTGTACCAGTGACTAATTTTTTTGTAAGGAGACGTCGTCGCGGATTCAGTAAGTATTTAGTATTATTTGTGTCAATTGTGTAATTTTAGTATGTAATATAACATTCAAATACTTAATTTACGAGAATATAAGCGTGTACCAGTGACTAATTTTTTTGTAAGGAGACGTCGTCGCGGATTCAGTAAGTATTTAGTATTATTTGTGTCAATTGTGTAATTTTACTATGTAATATAACATTTAAATACTTAATTTACGAGAATATAAGCTTAAAATGGTTGTTTATTTGTAAAATACGTTTAAATTTTGGTGGCTGACCATTGGGTTTTAAATTTTCGAAGTAAATCTAGTAGTCAGCCATTGGTGGCCGACCACTGGTGTTTTTATGATTTTATTATATTTGGTTGAAATTAACACTGCTGCTTGTGCTTTTTTTGCTGAATATAGTGATACTAACTCTTATGGTATAAAATTGCGATTTTACCAGTAGTCAGCCGTATAAAATGGTAAGTGGCTGACTTTTGGATATATGAACCCAGTACTCAGCCTTTCACTGAAAACGGAACTTTATTGTGTTCTATTAAAGTAGGTTTTGGTGGGTCGCTTCGCTTACCATGGCAATTCTTTTGTTTTAGGATTTCATCATGTCGAAAAGGCCTATTCACCAGTACAAGGAAGAACAATTAACACAAGCAATGGCGGCGATCAGAAATGGAATGAAAATAAGGGAGGCTAGTAGAACTTTTGGTGTCCCACGGGGAACTCTTCAGGACCAACTACATTTAAGAGTGCCAGAAATGCCTCGAAAGATGGGTCCAGATACGGTACTAACCAAAGCAGAAGAGACTATATTCTATATAATAAACCAGTTTTAAGCAAAGAACGCGTACCTTAGCTAATTGAAAAAAAGAAAAATAAACAACAAAGAGGAAAACAACAAGAAAAATAGCAATCGATCTGAAGAACTTTACCTTTTACCCAGTAAAATTATAAATTCAGAAAATCTATCACCTGTATTGAAAAAACATTTAACCTTACCCCCTATAACAAAGAAAACAAAAACAATAAAATCTATGAATAGAATAGGAGCGATATTTTCAGACGAATGGCGACAATTTGAAAAACAGAACGAAGAAATAAGGGAACAGAAAAGTAACGAAATCTTGATGAATAAATTAAAGAGACTAGAAGCTAAAGAAAAGAAAGAAGAGGAAAAGCGGAGAAGGCAGGAAGAATAACGAAAAAGGAAAGCAGAAACATCTTCAAAGACAACCAATGCGAAAAGAAGGAAACCACATAAGAAGGCTTGTACAGTGAATAAAATGCAATGCCATAGCTGCGATGACGAACTTAATAGCGATACAGAAATTAACGACTTAAAAAATATTGGTTCTGACGCATGCCCTGCATGGTATCATCTAAGATGTACTGAATTTGCTGGAGAGCTATATGAAAATATATCAAACTTGAAATTCTTGTGTCCTTTATGCAAAAGAATGTCCTAATTGTAAAGAGTAAAGACTACAAATAAAAAATGTATAAGGGGCTGACAACTGGGTAAAATTATGCTGACCAGTGGGCAAAGGGGGCTGAGAACTGGTTAAAAGTGCCATATTTAGGTTAACCTAGTTTTTTACTTCGAAAACATAAAATGTTTGAACTGATTAGTATTTTATAAGAAAATGTAATAAACAACCTTTCAAATAATAGCTGGTAGTTTTCTTTATTACAAAAACTATATAAACTGCAACAACTGCCAGTTTCAATTTGCGTTAAAAGGCTGACTACTGGGTGCTTTACCCTATATGGGTCTGGTTAAATGGTCACAATTGCATTGCATTATTACTAAAAATAAATATTATAAACTTAGTAATTGTATTAATTTCTTAGATGTACACTGTACAGCCAATAAAAAAGTGGATTTGCCTGCTTTGTCATTAATCACTACATAGTATAAAACAAAGTCGCTTTCTCTGTCCCTATGTATGCTTAAATCTTTAAAACGGATTTTGATGCAGTCTTTTTTAATAGCAATAGATAGAGTGATTCAAGAGGAATCTAGAATTACATTGAAAACTTTTACAGTTAACAAAAGACATGTTTTTGGACAAGTAAATTAACTTTTCAAAAATTACTTCTATTTGTAACTAAAATAATGTACAGTAGCCAGCACATGCTGATTTTGAGAGCGCCCATATTCTGTAGTGGTAGGGGTGGGTTTCGTAGTGCAAGTGTCCAGCCGCATGTGCTGCCTTCTGTACCTAATCATAAACTTATTTTTTAGTTGCAAATATGGGACACTGCTGGCCAGGAGAGATTTCGGTCCATAACGCAAAGTTACTATCGTTCAGCTCATGCTCTCATATTGGTTTATGATATCTCTTGCCAGCCCACATTTGATTGTCTACCTGATTGGCTAAGAGAGATTGAGGAGTATGCTAACAATAAGGTGTTAAGGATATTAGTTGGTGAGTTATTTTTGACACTATAATCTATGTAGCTAGCTATAGACTGAAAACTACTACTTGTACTTCTTTATTGTTATCAGCCCAGGGGTCTCAATATTTTTGTTAAATAGTTAATAGTAGCTAGATATGAAATTGATGTACAGTCACCTTCATAATTGCAGTCATGTCAAATGCACTTAAATATTTAAAAAATCTTTTTTTACTTGCATTTCTGTTATGTTATTATTATAGTATAGGTAACTAAAAAATCAAGTACCTACAAAAATTAAAACATGTTAAGAAGCAAAAACTAATAAAAAAATATCTCTTGAAAATATAATTTAAATAATGTGTTACATACCACCATCTAGCAGCGCGTTTCTTAACCTTTGTGAATTTGGGGACCCCTAACAATTTTAAGAAACTATGAATTTATGACAATTTATTTTAGTAGTCAAAAAACATTACATTACATAGTGAAGGTTGGTGCTGCTTTTTTGCAACTAAATTAGTAATATTTGTGTTCTAATAAGCACTTACTGGCATTTATTTATCTGGGGGCACGGCAGTGCCCCCGCCAAGTCGAGCAAAAAAGCGGCACGGCCGTACCATACTTTTCTCGAAGCAGTTCAGGCCATTTTCGACCCCCCTATAACTTCGTTGTGGATAAAACAAGAAGCCTGAGTTTTCAGTAACCAAGCAGGCATTGTATAAATACGGTACATTTCAAATTTCAATCAATTAGAACCAGTAGTTTATGAATTATAACTAGTCAAAGTTTCTTAATTTTGTCACTCACTCACTCACTGACTGACTGACCGATCATCAAAACTCTAAGGCACTTCTAGCAGACATAGAAGCTTTAAATTTAAAATGAAGTTAGTGTTTAGCATATAAACCAAGGGAAAACTAAAATATTTTGCAATTTCGGCCTACTTTTTTAGATACATCATCTGCTAGATAACTTTGTAATCCTATATAAATCTGGGGGCAAACATAGAATTACAAAGTTACGTTTGCAGTTATCGAATCAGTGTACCTGTATTAATGGATTAAATAGGTGTAGATAAGTACCTAAATAACTTTGAGAAAAAAAAACAAAGGAAGAAAATACTGCTTAAATAAAATAAATAAATAATTATATTTAATATTAAATAAATATATAAATAATTATACACGTCATAATAATTAAGTTGATAAGTTGAGTTGAGTTGAGTTGGAGTTGGAGTTGGAGTTGGGGTTGGGGTTGGGGTTGGGGTTGGGGATGGGGTTGGGGTTGAGGTTGGGGTTGGGGTTGGGGTTGGGGTTGGGGATGGGGTTGGGGTTGAGGTTGAGGTTGAGGTTGAGGTTGGGGTTGGGGTTGGGGTGTTGAGGTGTTGGGGTTGGGGTGTTGGGGTGTTGAGGGGTTGGGGTTGGGGTGTTGAGGGGTGGGGGTTGGGGTGCTGGGTGTTGGGGTGTTGGGGTTGGGTCGTTGGAGTGTGGGGGTATTGGGGTGTTGAGGTGATGGGGTTGGGGTTGGGGTGTTGAGGGGTGGGGGTTGGGGTGCTGGGTGTTGGGGTGTTGGGGTTGGGTCGTTGGGGTGTGGGGGTATTGGGGTGTTGGGGTGTTGGGGTTGGGGTTGGGGTGTTGGGGTGTTGAGGGGTTGGGGTTGGGGTGTTGGGGTATTGAGGTGTTAGGGTTGGGTCGTTGGGGTGTTGGGGTTTTGGTTGTTGGGGTATTGGGGTGTTGGGGTTGGGGTTGGGTCGTTGGGGTGTTGGGTGTTGGGGTGTTGGGGTGTTTGGGTTTTGGGGTGTTTGGGTGTTGGGGGTGTTTGGGTGTTGGGGTGTTGGAGTGTTGGAGTTGGAGTGTTGGAGTTCAGTTTGTTGTTGTTGTGTAATTATAATTGCATAAGTTGATAAAAAATGCTAATAGCTTTACCGCGGCAGTCCCCGAGTGCAGTACCCGAAAAGAAAAAGAGGAAGACTACCTACAAAAAGAAATGAGATGCCATCAAAAACACAACTTGTAAAAAAACCAAGTCTCGCAATTCAGTTCTTCTACCGTAAAAAGTTGTCAGATCCATGTAATACCAAGTCGGTTAAATTATTCAGTCCCTACTTAAAGGGTCCTTCTGTCTTAAGTTGTTACGTAATTAGCTAACCTAACAACATCAGTAATCATATTAATATTTAAAATCTTTTATGTTTTAAATAAATAGATTGACTTGGCAATCGCACTAAACAGTTAATTTAATACAATATGTATTACTTGTGAGATACATTGTGTTTTCATGCGATTGCCAAGTCAGTCTATTTATTTAAAACATAAAAGATTTTAAATATTAATATGATTACTGATGTTGTTAGGTTAGCTAATTACGTAACAACTTAAGACAGAAGGACCCTTTAAGTAGGGACTGAATAATTTAACCGACTTGGTATTACATGGATCTGACAATTTTTTACGGTAGAAGAACTGAATTGCGAGACTTGGTTTTTTTACAAGTTGTGTTTTTGATGGCATTCAAGTATCTATAGATAAGAGAGAGACCTTGAGAGCGCCTTTATTCAGTAGCAGTATAGGTGAATTTCGTAATGCATGAGAGTTATGAAATCAAATGTGTCTTAATTCATATATTTTAACCGGTTGGTCTGTCTCTTTCACACAGGTAATAAAACTGATAGAGAAGATAGAGAGATACCAAGACATATAGGGGATGATTTTGCGCAGAGACATGGAATGTACTTCCTTGAAACATCGGCAAAGGAAGCGGAGAATGTGGAGAGGCTGTTCATGGAAATTGCTGTTGAACTCATGGAGGTATGTTTTGGTATATTTTGTTATGGTTATATCTTGTGATAGCGATTCTAATCCTTTCCGCCTTAATAACACATTGCCGTCACTCGAGCGAGCCCTTTTGCTCCAGCTGTCATCGCCTTTACGAAAAATCTGCTGTCACTGCCGCTCAAGTATTTTAATTAGCTCGGTAATTTTAGTTTGCCGGATCTCATAATTCCTGACTCTACCACAAAGGGAAACTCCAAGCGTAGTTCTTTCTTCAGGTAATCTACGCGTCCTGAACCTTTATATCATGATCATCATCATCTTAGCCGAAAGACGTCCACTGCTGGACAAAGGCCTCCCCCAAAGTTGTCCACAATAATCGGTACTCCGCTGCCCGCATCCAGCGGCTTCCCGCGACCCTCACCAGATCGTCAGAACCTTTATATGAGGCCTATTAAAACAACTATGTCTCTGAGGTGTAAGGATGTGGTGGAATTCGTATCTTGGGCAGGCACCCGACAAGGTAGACTGACGATCTGGTGAGGATCCCAGGAAGCCGCTGGATGTGGGTAGCGCAAGACCGATCGTTGTGGAGATCGCTGGGTAGGCCTTTGTCCAGCAGTGAATGTCTTGTGGCTGAAATGATGATAATTTTAAGGAGGGAATGGACTTCGTTCGGCAATTTTGTTGTACATATAATGTTTTGTATTATTTACAGCAAGCTAAATGCAAAGAGCTACCCAAGTACGACGGCAGTTTAGGCCCGATCAACGGTAAGACAACTTCTGTTGGAGATGGTTCCTGTTGCCTTCGTTAAAAATCGAATTTATATCATTCATTCAGTTAAGTAATAAATATCAGTGCTTGTTACAATAGCTGTTCTCTATGTCAGAAGCTATTTAATTTATATTCTTATGTCATAAAAATATGTTTTAAAATTATGCTTTTAAATTAGCAACGAAATGTATGATAAAGCTACATGAATCGCATCTTTGGTGATCATTTTATTACATTACTAAATATTTTGAATGATGTGTTCAACCACTTATTTTATTATTTATTTATTTCTTTAATAGTTGAAACTTGAAAATATTAACATGTAATTTAATGTTACAGTTATACTTATTTATTTTGTAATGTAATAAATAGATCATAGACAATTTGAGATTTTGAATTTGTACGATTTTGAAATTATGTTCAATAAATTTATCATTTTGTTTTGGCAAAAATATCATGAAGAGACATAGGGGCCACTCTTTCCATTTTGTCTCGTGCTGTCCTGCTCATAGTATGCATATATCAACTGTCGAAATAAGGTTTTTTCATCCCACAACACAGAATTATAGAGATGTTGACTGTATTCAAAATAAATCATCTTACAATAGTGAAATAAAACATCTGAAACTACTCTAGTATAACTTGTGTAGAGGCGATTTTTCCCAAATTTACGATTTGTCATTGTAAATAAAAATAAAAATCGTACAAAACCGACAATACAAGCTTGTGACGACATAAGCTCGTATTCCCTTTGATTTTTCATATAAAATAATATTGTTTTCGACATTTCATAAAAAGAAGCTCTTTTGACTAGAACTAGACAGTCAACATCCCTATTAGCGTCCTACACGTAAAGTAATTTTGTTACTTTATGTAAGTGTAAATTATTTATGATCTTTATATTTATATTATTTCTTGGTAAAATCACATATTTTTTTACATATTTTTAAACTAATGCAATAATAATCCTGACAAATATGAAATTAACGACAAATTGGGGTCTTCTGTAGCTCAACTTCATTGGCATCTTAATTTGTGCATGTTTGCGATTGAATTATTTTCTTATTCTCAGTAAGAAGTTCCTGTTTTATAGTTAAACTGTTTATATATTTTTTACTCTACACAATCCTAGAAGCACAAGAAAAAAAAGGTATTTTTCTTTTTTAATGTATATGGGACAAAATTTTAGTTCTTATCGAGTATTATTTTTTTGCAGGGTAATTGCAAGTTTATTTACTTAGCAGTAAGTTGCTTCTGTTATACAGGGTGTTACTTTAATAGTGCACAATATCTTCTAAAATATTGTGCGCTAATAAAGTTACACCCAATATAATGGTATAGTTAAAATATTATTTTGTGGTGCGATATAATGAATATTGAGGCGTCAACATTCCAACTATAATAAATTAGTTTTAAGATGTTATATAAATTTATCTTAGGCCTTGTTTTAGCTTTGTCGCAATGTCATTTCTGTACAATGAATTCATTAAACATTTTGTTTAATTAAATGGTAAAGAAATCAATGCTGTGCACACATATAGTATATTTATGTTACGTGTTATTCTATAACGTGAAATTGTAATAAAATAATCTGCATATCATGAATATCACTGTAGAGTACTGTAGAGTTAAAAATACATAGGTGATTTAGATTACGTAAAAACAAAGTGGAATTGATTGTATACATATAGAGCACAATACAAAGTCGCTTATTCTGCAAATACCGCTCCAAATTAAAAACTTCATCTGTCCTATTCGCCTTTCAATTAATAAAGAAGGGAGGAATATTATTAATAATAATAATAATATGTGGGACAACTCACACACGGCCATCTGACCCCAAACTAGGCAGAGCCTGTACTAAATTAATACTTATATTTAGAGCTGTCAGACATTTGATTTTAGTCTTTATTGAAGTGTCGATCGATAGTACAATATTAAGCCGGTTCTACATTCTCGACAAAACCCGAGAGGCGAAAGGGACGCAGTTATGCGCAAGAGTAAGCGCGGTGTATTTGCATCTCATTCTAACGCATAGCTGCGTCCCTTTCGGCTCTCGGGTTTTGTCGAGAATGTAGAACCGGCTTTATAAGCGTCACATTTAAATAAAGAAAATTATTTTGTCTTGTATTTCGAATGACACACTTAAGAAAAGGACAACGGAAAACTTTAGTTAAGAGATGAGCGAACAAGGGCTATACGTATGTTATAGCTAACATTTGCTGTTTTGTATACGTTATTGTTATTAATTACATCACATTTTTCCAGTATTTGATGTTTCTATTAAATGTATAAATGCACAATTTGTCGTCATGAAAACAAATGCCACCTCTGGTCTACTTTAAAACACTTTATTAGGTTATAAGATGTTATAAGTATATGCTTATTTATTTATTACGCCGCAGTGTTGCTATTTTACCAGTGATGGTGATTAATAACATACGAGTATAAAGCAGGGATCGAAACCGGTTTTGAAATACCTGTTAAATATCGTTCGAAAAACCGATGTAATTCCGTTCCCCAATTAACCGGTAATAGATGGAACTTAACGAAAAACGAAAATCATTCTATTACCCGGTTTTTGACAAAGAAGGGAATTATATCGGTTTTCCTAACGATATTAACAGGTATTTCAAAACCGGTTTCGATCCCTGGTCTAAAGCCTGAACAAAAAATAAAAAATCCTGTTCTGGGCGCGCCACGCATATATTATAGGTACTGTTTATGGCAACAATTTCCATTATAAAATTAGTTCAGCATATGCGGTTGGACATTCGCACTACGAAATTCACCCCTACCGCTACGGAATATGGGCGCTCTCAAGGTACATATTTTACAGTATTTGCGTGCATCCGGTCAGTACATAATAAATTGTTCCTTGTAAAACCCGACCAAAGAAATAATAAAACCTCGCCATATTGCGGAATTCCAATGGAACTAATTTTATATAAGGGAAATTGTTGCCATAGTCGTAAAAATATACACGTGGCGCCCCCAGAGCAGGTTTCTTATTTCTTTGGTCAGGCTTGAATTTTGTAAATGAGGAAATTATTGTAACAATGTTTTTTAAATTATGACATCGTGTTATATTTATTATTGAAGATAAAATAAAAAAGTTGATTTATGTTTTGATAATACCCATTTTGCTTACAATATAATATTCAGCAATTATTTTATTTTAAGGTTGTATTCATAGAGGTTGTAGTTGGTGCGGTTTGTAATATGAAAAATTGTTACTACACATAAAAAAGCCGTAGAAGTTGCATCATTTAAAAAGCTTCTTAAAATAGCTATTATATTAATTAAAGAGTTTGTTATATTATAAAATTATTTACCTATAATAATATTTGCCTTTTCTCGCAATAATTTGCTAAACTTAAGTACATTGTTATAAGTAGGTGATTGTTATATTTAGCACGAAACTATTCATTGTTTGGTGGATATTTTGAATTTTATATTTTATTTTACATCACTTTATTCTAGTTATAAAACATTACATTTTAAAAGTTGTTGCATTGGGTATTTTATATAGGTTGTCAGGGACGGTCGATATTCGTCTGCGTGATATAAATGTTAGTAAGTTATTGGAATGTATTTAGTCGCTAAATTAATGACAGAACTGCGGATACTGATTATTACTAACATTTTTTACTTTTTTTTCGGGTTATTATAGTATCTAGATTCTAGTTTCGTAGCGTGAAGGATACAATGTTTCGCATAAATCGTTAAAAGATTTTAATAAAACTTGTGAACTGTAAAATTTAGATGATATTGATTCTACATTTGCAGCTCATAGTAAAAACAATTATTTTATGTATGTATTGCAACACAATTAAAAACTACCTATTGAAGATTTTGTTAAATTAAAGGCTTGTATTTATAAGATCTGATAATAACATAAAGCACTATTTCATAATAAGGACATTAATAGGTACATATTGAAGTTAACTATCACCAAAGAAACTGAATTATTGTAATAGGTACTCGCAAAATTAATAAATGACCATTTTAGAAAAAAACGTTTTTTTATTGACTTGATGAAGTTCAATGCTAATTAGGACATTAGTTTTTAGTGATATGTAGGTTCATACCGCAAAAATCATATTCTGATTCTCAAAAATCATAATCACCCTAGTGGGTCAACATATCGCGTCGACTTACGCTGACTGTACTTTAGGCGCCTGTTACACGTAAAGTATTTACTGTGTTCCGGCAATAAATACTGAAGTATCGTGGTATTTATTGAACGTGTAACTAGCGTACTGATGGATGTCAATATTTAATCATGGATATCTAGATTTCTTGATTCCGCATTGACGAACCCGTTTTTTCTCAGTAGTTCCTTTAGCAGTTCCTCTGAAGGAACTACTGAGCATTTTTTGTCCTTGTAGTTCCTTCAAAGGAACTAAAGGAACTACTGAGACTACCAAGTTCCTTTATTTCTGTATCAAGTGTCAGGAAAGAGATTATATGCGGTTTATGCACACAAACTCATTAGAAAGGTTATCATCTTTTGCTTGTCATTAGCTGTCATTGACCCGGCTCCAAAAGTATTCTATAAACATATTGTGCAAAAAAAAAAAAAAATATATATATATATATAATATAATAAAAAAAATAAAAAAATAAAAAGGAACTGCTAAAGGAACTACTGAGAAAAAACGGACGAACGGATATGATAAATATTGAACGTGTAATCTCGCGTCAGTATTTACCACGTCAGTACGCATCACGCTAGCGATGGAGGCGGACGACTTGTTTGAAGAGGTGGAAGATATTATAGCCGAAAACCTTACATTTTTAAAGTCTTTTCCTGTTGATAAATAATGCATAGTTAAAGCTAATTTTTCTCTTGCGGTAATAGCTTTTCTCATCACTGTATCTTGCTTTTTTAAAAATGGTGTTACCATTGTTAGAAGTTCTTCAAAGCAGAAATCGGGCATTCGAAAATAATTCTCGTAATCATCCATTTCGCCATGTAGTTTAATTTCGGCCATTAAATTCAAATGGGTGTACCTCTCTCTTTGTAGGTACCAGTTTTTTGACCATTTTGTTCTTTTAACTTTTTTTTTTAAACCAATTGCTAAAATAATAGCCAGACAAGCTTTAATTTTTAGCTCTGTGTCCATTTTACGTGTATTCAGCAAGAAACTGCACTAAATACTGACATAATAAATATTGTACGTGTGTTCTTCTGGTGTTAAATCAAATAATTACGTACGTCTATCAATAAATACTGAACTGACGGATCACAGTAAATACTTTACGTGTAACAGGCGCCTTAGGCTGACTTGAAAAAAATAAGTTTTTTTTATAGCACTAGCTTGGACTTTGTTTTTCTACCCTTTACTTGACACTGATCAGGAATGATGAGATCCGCAGGCGAACCAAAGTCACCGACATAGCCCGAAGAATCGCTAAACTCAAGTGGACAATGGGCTGGGCACATTGGGCGTAGAACCGACGGCCGTTGGGGCAGAAAGGTTCCTGAATGGCGACCGCGCGCCGGAAGACGTATTGTGGGCAAACCCCCCACGAGGTGGACCGACGATCTGGTGGGGTCGCGGGAAGCCGCTGGATGCGGGCAGCGCAGGACCGATCGTTGTGGAGATCCTTGGGGGAGGCCTTTGTCCAGCTGTGGACGTCTTTCGGCTGAGATGATGATAATGATGACTTGACACAGGCACAAAGCTTGTTTTTTTTGTTGTCAAATAATCTGCCACCCTGACCGCGTATATTATTTACTAGCGACCCGCCCCGGCTCCGCACGGAAAAATGGTTAGTGTGGGTTATCCTTAAGTATATTATGCATGTATTATACATAATAAACCTTCCTCTTGAATTACTCTATCGATTAAAAGTAACCGAATCAAAATCCGTTGCGTAGTTTTAAAGATTTAAGCATACATAGGTAAGAGTTAAGCGAGTAAGAGTTAAGATAATAGCTAAGCGAGTTTGTTTTAAACTATGTAGTAATAGTTATTCTTCTCTTTGCCCTGACCGCTCTTTCTGAGGATTCCATGAGCTCTACTCTTCTAGTCCTACAGCATGAGTCCCGATTGTTATCTGCGAAAATAGAAGGCAAGCATGTCTCATCCATCATTCGTTATATTATACTTACAGCGTCCGTGGTCGACTGGTTAAAAGCTCGCCTGACGTTACGGAGGTTCCTGGAAGAGATTGCTACTTTAGTAATAAGGCCGCCTATTGGCTTCTTCTTTCACTCTTTAAAATTGTATCAGACTATTAATC
This sequence comes from Teleiodes luculella, assembly GCA_948473455.1. NCBI lineage: Eukaryota > Metazoa > Arthropoda > Insecta > Lepidoptera > Gelechiidae > Teleiodes > Teleiodes luculella. The sequence goes on along the minus strand of OX419599.1, from coordinate 2,637,568 downwards.
TCTGGTGTTAATTATTAATATTTGTAATGTATTTGTATTGTTCCGGGTTCGAATCCCGTTGGGGAACTTGTCGAACAAATAACACATTATGAGACTCCCCAGTTTGGTTAGGACATTGCTGAGTCACCCGATTGTCCGAAAAGAAAGATGATTCCGTGCTTCGGAAGGCACGTAAAGCCGTTGCTCCCGGCTATGATCTACGGATATAGTCGTTACATGAGCCATGTCGGCTCAATAATTCTGACACCAGGGTTTGTAAGGTAGGTTAACTTTGAAACCCACACGAAAAGCAAACGTAGGTTTTTCTCAATAAAGAAAGAAAAGGGACCAAAAATTGCTGAAAAGAAAAAGCCAAAAATGGTTAAAGTTGCAGGACGCCATCTATTATTATTTAGTGGAAGCTAGCTTATTTAGCTTGGTCCACGTTGGACCATTGAATTGGCCCGTTTGCCGTATGTGTGTAAATTAAATAAATCAAATCTGCCTCCTATACAATTTTGTGTTGTATAATAATATGAAAGGAAAAGTAATTTTTCTTTGTCCTTTCATCCGTACTTAAGCCGCGATTAGACTACACAATTTGTTGGACACTTATTCAGTTAGGATCCTTAGTAAGGACAAGTGTAATTGCAGTTAGCATCCTAATTATCGGAGCCTTACTGCAATTACACTTACTCCAATTTGTAGAACGCCAATTTGTCGGTGGCTAACAATTGTGTAGTCTAATCGCGGCTTTACTAATGAAATGCAAAGTAAAAAAAAACTGTTAAGGTACCCATTAGCACTGAGAAACATGTAGTTTACGTTTAACATTCTATTCATGGTGCAGTGCAGCTCTACGGTGCAGGTTGAGGTTGCACCTACCGTGGTCACTCATGAGCTGTCTGTGTTTGTATAGTGGTGCATGCTGGTGCGGTGCGGTATCTATTTGGCCCAATGAATGGCCCAAAAGGTAATCATGATGACAGACATGACTACGGCTGGCAACCCCATCTGTTTTGCAAAATGTCGCTTTGAAATGGCCGACGATTAGGGGGAGTGTCTTGCGAAAATTGAATTTCTTTGTGATTTTTATGCCGTAAGGTTAGTAAAATATTGTATTTATTCCATTATTTTATATAATTATTGAATACGCATATATATTTCTCAAGGTTCATTAGATTTCTTTATGTTCTACTCGTTTCCGGTCGTGCAGTGCAACCGGTTTGGTATTCAAAACAAAATTGTTTGATTTAATTTTCAGCTGGTTTATTACACTTGTTTGATAAGATAATCTTCTTCTAGGGCGCCGAATTTATAGTACCTATATTGGAAGTGTGTATTGGGTCGTTGAACTTGTGTGGGGTTGTTTGTACAATTTTGTATCAAAGTCCCTCAGATCCAATAGGAAAACCTTTTGTTCACCTGATTTTATTTTTGTGAATAGACTAGATGGTACTATCTATATTTTAAATTCTCGAAAGCCATGTCCAAATTTTAAGTTAGTAAGTAATACAGCAATAGTTTCATTAATTATGTTTCATCACAATTCACTACTAATCAATAATAACAGAGCAGCTTAAGTTACTATTTATTATTAGAAGATAATTTTTTTTTTGTTTTGCAGGTTCCCCTGCCTCTACAGGCTACGTACATTCCAAATTCAAGACTGAACTTTTTAGAAGTGGATAGCAATGGCTTGGCGTTTTAAAGCCTCTAAATACAAAAATGCTGCGCCGATCGTACCAAAGCCGGAAGCATGCATCAGAGATATCTGCGTTGGTTCATATCAGACTTTTGGGAACAACATTTGTGCATCGGCATCGTTTATGGCTTTCAATTGGGAACATGTCGGGTCCAGTATGGCTGTTTTGCCGTTGGATGACTGTGGCAGGAAGAGTAAAACAATGCCTTTGCTTCATGCACATTCTGATACGATTACTGATATGGAGTTTTCTCCGTTCCACGATGGTCTGCTTTTAACTGGCTCACAGGACTCCTTGGTATGTATGCCTTACAAACTTGCATGATAATATTTGACCCAGATGCTTAATGATGTGCAAATGTAGTTTTTTACTTTCCAAATGTGTTGGTTGGTAAATATGTACAATTTTAATGTTTTATGGTTCCTTCAGGGCCAACATTTCCTAAGAATGATGATATTTCAATTTTATCACTTACTTTATTTATCATCATCATAAATACAATGAATGAATACTAAGAGCAGAAATGAAGTTTTGAAAGATTCAAAATATGTTTCCATTGCTTGCAAATGAAAATGGTATTTTATTATATTTATTTAGAACAGGCTCGAGTATTATACATAATAATACTAATTGTATACATAATAAACATATAAAAGTTAAAAATACACATAAAATTACTACAGACTTAGCAACACAACAGGAAATAATATTTATTACACAGCCTGAACTAGCATAAATGTAGTCTAGACATGTTTATAGCAAACGTCACGGTTTTTTTTACCTTGGACTAGGGTAATATAATAAAGCAAATTTTTATAAATAAAAATTGTGATCTAACATGGGAGTAGCAGATGTGAAACATCAAAATAATTTTCGTAAAGTCATATGCATAAAAGAACAGACAGGAATTAAATACGGCATAATGAAATAAATTAAGTATTTCAAATTCTTTCTAGAAAATAATGACTTTATTTAATAAATATTATTCTTTTCATTCTTAATTTTTCTGTTCTATTTTTCCATCTATAATTTAATTTATTTTTTAGGTAAAAGTATGGCACATTCCACGAGATGGTTTAAAGGAGTCTTTATCCACCCCTGAGTGCACTCTCTCCCAAAAGCAGCGTAGAGTTGAGAACGTTGGGTTTCATCCGGTGGCCGATGGTTTGATTCACGTGGCTTCTGGGCACGAACTGGCTTTGTGGGACTTGACTAAGCAGAAAGAAGCTTTTGGTATGATTGTTATATTTTTTCAACATTTAATTCATTTAGAATTTTAGCAGCATTTATCTGTTTAAGAAAACCAGTCTTCAACCTGCCTACCAAGTTTTGGACAACTTCCCATCCCAGAGAAATCAAAATTTAGAAGTTTAGTTTTTTCGTAAGTTTTGATAAGAAAGCCTTTCGCTCCCCAGCAAGTCTGGTGAAGCTTAATACTTAGTAATACGAGTTTGAACTACAATTATGTGAGAAGTGAATCAGTCTTAAACTTTTCTGATTAAAAAAAAGCAAACTTGGTAATTTTTGAAGTATTCTAATAATGCGAAACCACCTTGTATGACACATGTAATATAATAAATAATAACAATATCATATCACCAACGTTAGTATTGTACAATTCAAAGCACAACACTTTTCAGTAAACCGCGATCACGGTGACGTCATCCAGTCGACGAGTTGGAAGAAGGACGGGCGGTTGGTGGTGACGTCATGCAAGGATAAGAAGGTGCGGGTCATTGACCCCCGCGCGCCCTCGCCCGTGCTGGGCGTGGCCAACAGCCATCAGAACATCAAGGACAGCCGCGTGGTGTGGCTAGGGGACCAGGATCGCATACTCTCTACTGGTGAGTGCATGTTTGTGACGTAACCACAGTAAAACCAGTAAGTTATCTTTCTTTCTTTAGCGTGTGGGTTTCGAGGTTAACCTACCTCACAAACCCTGTAGGCCTACTATGTAAGTAGCGACAGGCTCGAGAAGCTGTCAAAAGCGACATAGTGACATTAGAGCCATAGTAGTTCTGTCAATATGTCGCGTTTGACAGCTTCTCGCGCCTGTCGCTACTTACATATTAGGCCTACTTAGGGTCAGAATCATTGAAACACCTATGGCACAAGCTATGGCTCATGTAATGACTATATCCGTAGATAGTAACCGGAACCAACGGCTTCACGTGCCTTCCGAAGCACGGAATCATCTTCTTTTTCGGATAATTAGGTGATTCAGCATGCAATGTCCTTACCAAACTGGGGAAAATCTCACAAAGTGATAATGTTCGACGAGTCCCCACCGGGATTCGAACCCGGAACCTCCGTAACGTCAGGCGAGCTTCTGACCACGCAACCACGGAGGTTGTTGTGCTTAAGATTAGGGCTTCCAAATACCGGAATATTTCAATACCGGTATTAATACCGTAAATATTTTTTCTAATACCGGTATCCCGGGATCCCGGTATTGAAATTACATGTATGGTTTTTTTAAGAATGAACCGCCAATTGTACTTAATTCGAAGAAAACGAATAAGGAGTTTAGTACTTCTTCCTAAAAAAGAACAATATCGAAAATAGAAACAAATTAAAACAAAAAAAAATTGAGATATATTAATAAGCTATCTATGAATTTCTTCAGATTTTGCTTTTTAGGTATCCAGTACTGTCCATGTTATGATTGGGTATATTTGCTTAAGTACCAAACAAATATTTTTAAAGTTTAGCTCATTTTCATTTTGTCATAAGTTAAGTATTTTAACTAATTTTATATTTTCTATTTCCTAGTCCACTCTGAATTTAAGTATTTTCATTACCACTCAGCATATCTAATATAATATATGATTTTGTAACATACTCTCTCATTTCATTTTGGTTTGTATTCCTTCGATATTGGATCTGGAGTATTCTGCATATGGCTCATACAGAGCGTCTATATAAGTCATTTATAGGCCAAATTTAAATTGTATTTAAAATACTGATATAATTGCAATCTTTTGGTTCTGTGACCTGAAATTTGGCAACTCTTATTAGGATTTTTTTTAGGAATTGGTATAACTATCTCCAGTCCGGGGCACTGGTCCGACTGCTCAGTCCAATTAATTGAATTGGACATGGGCCTTAAATAGGGGCCAATGTCCAACTTTGAAAAAAGTTGGACCACAGCTCCTTTAGAGTTCCGCTGTCCACTCGATATGGTTAATGATTCAGAGTAACGAAAACCCAATTGTAACGGGCATGAAGTTAAACGTCATAGTTAAAGTTGGATTTTTTTTGAGACTTTTTTTAACTATGTATGTATATTATGTAATTATTTAACGCGCTGCACTGCCAAAAGAAACTAAGTGTTTTACATGAACAAAATCCCCTTGAACATTCAAATCAATCATTTAGGAGGTCGTATTCATTTTTCTATTGTTTCACGACTGACTTTACAAATTGTCTTTCATCCATTATATGAAAAAATATGACTTTCGGTTGCCGTAAGCAATGAAAAATGAAAATAATATGTAGTTTTGTAATAAAAATGTACTAAAATAATAATTTAAGTGCAATTTAGTATGTTCTTTAAGTGATTTTATGAAAAAAACTGTAATACCGGTGTTCCGGTATTAGATAATTCAATACCGGTTTTGGAAAACGTTGAAAAAGTTCCGGGATCCCGGTATTGCCCAATACCGGGATCCCGGTATTGGAAGCCCTACTTAAGATGAAGTAAGTTGTCCTTATACGAACGTGCCGCTGTCTTCGGTTTGTTTTTTTTTCTACTCTTTTTGGTCAGACTGTAACAAGTTACATATAGAACATGAACTATTCGAAAAAGACATAGCACACAGCTCTTTGAGAACCAAGTTATCGCAGTGAAAATACGACCATAATGATAGAATAAAGTTGTAATTAATCAAATTCACATTTTACATTTTGCTTCCATCGCGTTACGTTACGGCAATGAAACGTATTGAGACAAAATAAGTAATTAGAAGAATAAACATCTTTGTCTAACAGTTCCAAGTGTTTAAATTAGCAAACGTTAGACATTTGTGCCAAGCATTGGTTTTCAGAGCCGCCCTTCTCATTAAACTTCAAGTAAACACTCTTTAAAAAAATCTATTAGGAATTGAGCACGCATAACCAAGTATGTACTGTAAGCACAAGTATGCACAATACCCCGATTCGTCACCACGCGCAATCAGTGTCAAAACACTAAAGCGTTATAATATCTGCTTACGATTGGCAGAAAGGCGCGGAAGTGACACGCGTGCACTATGCCTCCTTCTCTTCTCTCCTCCTCCTTTAAACTTCTATTTACTCTTGCGGACGGTTCAGTGCCGACTGAGACAAAACATTCGATTCCAAGTTGTGGTCACAGAATACCAAATAGTAGTCCCTACAGAAGCTGCACTAGGCGACATAATTCATATAAATTGCCCGTTATTGCTCCGTTATAATAAAGTGTAATTCAGATCGCACGGCGCTAGGCGAAAAGAAGTAGTTGCTGCATCTCTCTCTCGCGTATTGCGCCACTCTACTAACACGTTTAGGGAATGGGGAATTGGTCCGCAAAAGCACGCAAAAGGCCCGAGACCGCTCGGCCGGGCGGTAGGTAGTTATAGCGCGCAAGTACATGGAGTGACGGAGGCCTGCTGTGGTTGTGTTTTGTTTCCATTAAGTAAACACAATTTTCCTACCCCCAGGTTTCGACGCCGCGCGTCTCCGTCAGATAATGATCCGCGATGTCCGCAACCTGTCTCAAACGCAGAAGACCTTGGAGCTGGACTGTTCCACCGGCATCCTGATGCCTCTGTTTGACCCTGACACCAACATGCTGTTCCTCGCCGGCAAGGGAGACATCACCATCCTCTATATGGAGCTGACGGATAGGGAACCTTATCTGATCGAGGGGCTGAGGCATTCTGGTGAGTTGGAAATTCTCTTTTAGTGAAGAAGAGAAAGGACGTTATCTTCCTTTTTGAATCAAAACCACTGTTGGGAAAAGGCGTCCCTCCTTTTTTAACACGTTTTATTAGGTTGACCTGTATGTAACTAACTATGTAATTGAATCTAAGGTAACTAATTTAACTATCTTCCAAGGGTCGTAGTGTAATGAAAATTGTCAGCTGTCTGTATGTAGTTCTGATGACAATACAATAATTATAACTGTCGAACTGATCTGATGATGGAGCCGGAAGATATGAACTGGAACTTCATGATTGAAAATCGTATCATAGCTGTTTTGGATTTCTTAGAAAAGTCTTGTAATGAACTTTGACCACGATTAGTTGGTTTTACGTGCATTTATAAAAGTATGCTTTTCTAGTGTTTTTTCAACTATTAATTTATTTCCACTGTTCCCTATCTTAAGCCACTTCTTGCCAGTGTAGTCTTCACACGCGTAGGTAGATATCATACTCATCCTGATATAAAAAAAATAATTTAGCAAAAATAATTTCTTCATAGGGAGTTTTAACAGGGGTCTCCAATCTGTGCAGGGTCTTTGAATGTGTTGTATGTTGTTACAGGCGAGCAAACGAAGGGTGCCTGCCTAGTCCCGAAGCGGGCGCTGCGCGTTATGGAGGGCGAGGTGAATCGAGTGCTGCAGTTGACGGGCTCCACCGTAGTGCCCATCATGTACCAAGTGCCTAGAAAGGTAAACATGTGCAGATTTATTATTGCTGTGACAGTAAACTGGTTAATTAGGAAGGAAAATGGCGAGTTTACAAGAATTCCATAGGCATCTTGTTAATTTGACAAATATATTTGACTAGCTGTCCGCCCATGGCTACGCTCTCGTTTTTTATTTTTTTATTTATTTCCAATGGAAGAAGTATCTAAGATGTTGACCGGGCATATAAGGTACCACCATGCAAAATTTCATTTAAATCGGTCCATCGGTCCCGGTATAGTTTTATCGTATCGTTTGAAAAAAATTTGCAGCCGTCAATGACCTTTTGTCCGGATTGATATGAAACAAACTATAGCACAATGAGGCCTAACATAATAAAGGATAGTACTACTGAAAGTTTAAAATTATGAACTAATGCAACATAATTATTATGTCTGTTGTTTGAATTGTCAGAGCTATCGGGAATACCACGCGGACTTATACCCGGACACGGCCGGCTGCGTGACGCACCTCAGCGCGCCGATGTGGCTCGACAACACCGACCACGCCGTGCCCACCATCTCACTGCAGCCTGCGCACACGCACCAGGTAACATCTAACACACACACACACACACACACAACAGACAGACAAACAGAAACAAAAAAGCTCGCTTCTTACATTCCCTAAATCAAACACACACACACTCACACTCAAACACACACATCATCCGCTTCCCACCATTTCAGCCCCCCCCCACACATTCACACACTCACTTACTCACACAAACGCATACACGCGCTTATAACACAGTAAAACCAGTAAGTTATCTTCATACAAACGTGCCGCTGTCGGTTTAGCACTAGCACAAAATAAGGGGGAATAAGGGGGGGGGGGGGGCAGTATGGGCTCAATGCAAGCGTGCGCGTGACAGCGCGTGCCTACACGGCGCGCTCACATTCAAACCGATGCGGCCAGTTGGTATGGAGATAACTTACTGTTCTTAGTCTACTGTGCTTCTAAGCGGCACACGTCAAGATTTTTCCAAACAAATGCAGTGCGGTATAGCGCATGCCGCGCGCGGCCCGCCTCACAGCACCAGGCCTACTTCGTAAGTAGCGACAGGCTCGAGAAACTCAAACGCGACATAGTGACATTAGAGCCATAGCAGTTCTGTCAATATGTCGCGTTTGACAGCTTGTCGAGCCGGTCGCTACTTACATAGTAGGCCTACAGCTCGCTTGTCGTGTACTGAATTCCGTCCGGAAAAAACCGTACGTGTGCGTCCCGGGTAAATGTGACTGTTTACGGAACGGACCATACTTATTCTGACGCGAGATAAAGCTTGAAAAGAAATAAAAGAACCTCGCCATATTGCGGAATTTAAATGGAACTAATTTTATAATGGAAATTGTTGTCATAAACATAAAAAAAATACAAAAAGCATTTATTCGAAGTAAGATTTAACAAATCACTCTTCGACGTCGAGGCGAGTTCACAATTTGGCTGTCTTCTGTGGAGAAGAACTCGCCGGAAGAAACTCCACAGGCGTTGCATCGTTTCTCAATATTTTACAAAATTATAAATTATTATTTTATACAGTTTTATTAATATAACAAAGAGTACAAACGAAAGCTAAACTGTAATAACCAATCAATCTATCACAATCAAAATATAGAAGTGGCGCCCCCAGAGCAGGTTCTTAATTTGTTTGGTCAGGCTTTAAGTATCAAATTATTGTCTATGGTGTTATTGTAACAGTACGTACACACGCGGACACTCCGTATAACCAACACGTTTTAAATAAATTAGTTAAATGTTGTCCATTCTATACATATATATTTTTTATTCTATTAAGTATTTAAATTTAAATAAACTTAGTATTTTTTATGGTATGACACTTTCAAATCATTTAAATATTTATTTGGATTCATTTGCACGTATAAAGTGTTAGTTATTTTCTGTGATTTGGTGTTGTGGTGTTTTATTTTTTAATTTTGTGTTTTTTGTGTTGTGTCGATGTAGTTAGAAATTAATTATGGGTGTAGTGTGCTTGGTTTTACTGGTCTAATGTAAGTAATATTTTTGGTTTTAATTATTATTTTCATATGGTTACTTTATTTAGTTTTGTCTATGTTGTTTGGCCAGATATTATTGTCTTGATAAATGAAGAAAATGTGTGTAATTACATGGTATTTTATTGGGCGTAAGTAATATTTGATTTTGCATGTATATCAAATTTTCATTTGGTTTTTTGAAGTGGGTGTAAAGTTGTTTGAAGTAGTCAGATTTTAGTTGTCTTTAAGTTTTATTTATAAAGTTGGGTTTATATAACGTAACTTTTTTATGATAACACTAAATTATATTAAACTTCGATATTGTTTTTCTGCCTTAATACACTAAAAGAATAAAGATTATCTTATACAATAATTAATTAGACATTAGTGAGTCCATATTTTAAATTAAGTGAATTCATTCTTTCATTTCTTTCATTGCTTTCTAGGTCCACCGCGGAAATTTAGAAGAGGTTGTGAACCAAATACTGGCAATGCCTGTTCCCAAGAAGACTGATATTAAAAAGGCAACCACACCAACACCAGTGGAAGAAAACAAACCTGTGGTAAAGGCCACACCACCGCAGGAGCCTAAAGAAGAAGATCGCATAGACTTCGTCAACGTTAAAGACCTTATCAAAGGCATGGAGAGACAGAAAGGGAAAGACTCCAAACCAGTTGAAACGAAAGAGACCAATGGGTTTCATAAGAAAATCATCGACTGCCATGAGAACGGACATGATAAGAAAATCGATATTGTTGAAGAGAAAATCGATGTTGCTGAAAAAGCTAAAGTTGATAAACAAGATGAAGTTGAAAAAGTAGCTACACCTCAAGCGGAAAAATCGGTGGAGAAATCCATAGAGAAAAGTGAGAGTACGGAGTCGAGTGATAGCAGTCTGTCTCGCTCTAACAGTTATATAAATGGTGCAGTGCAAGCCCCGAAGCCTTTGCCTCGGTCTTCGATATCGGATGCGGGCGCGGGGGAAGAAACCACCAACCAATCAGAGGCGCCCAAACCCAGGCCGAGAACCACCGCCACCCCTCCCGCCGGATATAAGGTAGTATAAGGTTATCTTCATACAAAAAAACCAAGTCCGGTGAAGCTTGATCCGTCGTACTTTTACGACACAAGAATAGGTCAATAAAAAATATTAGACTTGTCGCATCATCGGTTTGAATGTGTAGGCACGCGCTGTCACGCACACACTAGCATAGTGGTTCTTAACCTTTTAGATATGAAGGAACATTTTACAAATTTCTGTTTTGCTAGGGACCACCCAACTGGGTAACTAACTAGTTTATTGGTAAATATTCGGTACTTAAATGTAAATAAAATATACATAATTTTACTACTAAGACTCATTTACTTATAATTTTGGATAAAAATTAAATAAAGAGGTCCGCGTTGTGTCGACTTGACTCCGTCACGTCACTTGTTTGCGATCTTCGCGGACCACTTGGAATGCCTCCAGGGACCATTAGTGGTCCGCGGAACACCGGTTAAGAACCTCTGCACTAGCATAATAGTCTACGTGCCGCTGTTTGTATGAAGATAACCTACTGTTTTTAATGTACTGTGTGGTATTATTTTAAGCATTGGTAGATATTTTTTCAGATGGTTTTCTTTTGGTACTGCAAGAGTTTTTTTGTAAGATATAAGTGTAGTTAGTATTTTTTTTTGTATATAGTTTGTTTTTGGTTGTATAATGGTATTTTTTATTATTTATCTATTAAAAAAATTATATATTTTGTATCCTGACCTGTGTTATTTAATTAAATAAATAGTTAATTGAATTATATATTTTGTTAATAATATTATTATTTTTAAGACATTTATGTAAACCATTTTGCATGCTTACTTTTAAAGCTGTGTGGGTGCTTCGTTTATTTTGTTATTGACCATATTTTGTTGTACCTCATGCAAAGCAAATAAATGATTTGTTTATTGCTTTTTCAACAGATGTCGTCTGTTAGCGTTATCGTTATCGATAACGTTATCTACTATATCTTTTTAATCGAAGCGAAAAATAAAAATCGTACTCGTAATTTCGTTGAGCTTGTACGGAGACTTGGTGGCACAATTGGTAGTGCGCCTGTACGGCTCGGATAACCCAGGAGGTGCGGGTTCAAGTCCCTGCCCAAGCTCAATGATTTTCATTTTTCGCTTCGATTAAAAAGATATAGTATAAATCATGGTCTAAGAAAACACGGTCTTGAATTCGGACCACGTGACTTGACTCAAGCCTACGTCATCATGCTGTTCATCCTTGTCTATTAACACGCATTCGACAAGGATGAACAGCATGATAACGTAGGCTTGTGTCATGTCACGTGGTAAAACCCGACCAAAGAAACAAGAAGCCTCGCTATGTTGCGGAATTTCAATGGAACTAATTTTATAAGGGAAATTGTTGCCATAGTCGTAAAATATACACGTGGCGCCCCCAGAGCTGGTTTTCCATTTCTTTGGTCAGGCTTTATCACAGAACATTTAGAAGAGGTTAGAATGGCGATAATGCGCCGTCCGTATGAAATCCGGTGTCGCCGATTCCACCCCACCTCTACATCTGTACTTAAATAAACATGAAGTGTACGTACATATTTGCAATTTCAAATCTAGCCAATCATAGCGCCGCTCAATCACGCGATTTCAAATGAAACGAATCATACGCATGCACGCATACCGATGTACATTTTTATAGCTATGTGTGAGTTAAACAGAGTGATCGCGTCTTGCTCATACTCTTGGCGCGCCTGCTCCGCCCACAGCGCCTTTCTAACCTCTTTTAAATGTTCTGTGGGCTTCACTATCACTACATAGTATAAAACAAAGTCGCTTTCTCTGTCCCTATGTCTCTCCCTTTGTACGCTTAAATCTTTAAAACTACGTAACGGATTTTGATGCGGTTTTTTTTAATAGATAGAGGGATTCAAGAGGAAGGTGAATATGTATAACAAATGCATAATATACTTAAGAATAATCCACAATAACCATTTTCCCGTGCGGAGCCGGGGCGGGTCGCTAGTTATAAATGATTTGTTTGATAGATTATAACGCAAGTGTATGTTTTTAGCCCCGGCTGGGTCCGAAGCCGTTCTCGGCGTCTCAGAGCAGCGAGGAGTTCTCGTTCGATAAGGTGTTCTCAGTGCCCGCCGTGCCAGGACTCACCAAGTCCGACTCTGGTATGTAACACAACCGCAATTTATACAATAGGGAATATGCACGTATTTTTTTATTATTTTAAACGTTTCTACGAGTTATTACATTGCGAAAAAAAAACACATCCATAATTTTTTTTCGTAATGAATAACTCGTAGAAACGTTTAAAATAATAAAAAAATGCGTGCAAAAAATGGTGTTTTTCTACGTGTTATTACATTACGAAAAAAAACACATCCATATATTTTTTTATTTTTTTTATGGATGTGTTTCTTTTTTCGTGATGTAATAACTCGTAGAAAAACACCTCATTCCCACGGGAAATGTGGCCGCATTCAAATCGCCCGAAAATGATAGTGATTTTAATAATTCCTTTTTAAGTGAGATATAAACCATTAAGCGAGGTGTTTTCCGGTGGTAAAAGGTAGCCTATGTCCTTCAAGGTCTTTTTTATCTCTGTACCAAATTATTATCAAAATCGGTTCGGTGGTTTTAGCGTGAAAGCGTAACAGACAGACAGACAGAGTTACTTTCGCATTTATTATATTAGTTCGTTGGTTGCAGCGTCGTCTCCTATCTCGGGGTCCGCCGGCACGCCGCTGACCTCCACGCCGCTCGCCAGAGACAACGAAGTCAAGGAGAAGTCACTGTCTCCTACCAGCGACGTCGAGGCTCCCAAGGGTACGCTCACTCATTTAAACTTTTACAATGCAGTGTCCACTCTTAGAGCATAAATAGAGGGATAGAGTACGCTTAATCGAGTATGAACTGTAAGCACGGATATGAACAGTCCGAATATATTCAGCGCGTTCGTCTAGTATCAAATGTTTATCGGAGAGTTTTTTCTGGTGAAAATAAGTAGGAGAACATTTTGAAATGTGCAGTGATGAGTTGCAAACATGACTCGAGGAACAAATCCAAAAAGAAAAATGTTATTGATTTCACCGCCCATACAACATCTGCTTACGCTTGGCATAAAGGCAGCAGAGCGATGCGCGTGCTCTATGTATATTTGTTCTCTAAGTGGCCATTATATTGCTACCTTAATTTTAACCTATTCCCTCACCATAAAGTCGAAAACGACTGCATTTTGTAAAGTTGTTTAGCCTTAGTTTACAAATGTAAAAACCTCGCCATATTGTAGAGGCGGGTATAAGGTACGACCAATCAAGCTTCACCGGACTTGCGGGGGAGCGGAAGACTCTACCAAAAAAAAAGTCATATACCAACGCGTCTAGGGGCGGCTCAAGGGAGCCTCGGACCACGGCCTAGCGCGTTGATGCTGAAAAACATCGTGAAGGAGACGCCTGAGGGGCTCCATCTCTGTTTATCAATTTTGGTTTTTGCCGCGCCCCCGCCGGCGGGTACGGACGTTGTTACCTGAAGGGTTGTTTGGGTGTGTACTATAACAGTACAGATTTGCTTAACTGTTGGTTTCTATTTTAAACTTTTTAAAACACAATACCAACATACAAATTAAGTAGAGTGTTTGTTACATTCTAGACAATTCTTGTCATTTATCACAGCCTTGAAAATTTTTAATTTTTCGAGTTTCATTTGTAAATAGGGTTTTAAAGTTTTGAGGTCTGAAATTTTTATAAATTGTCTTTTAACATTTTCCAAAATTCTTATTGATATTTTTAGCGAATTTAAAAAGAAGTGTGTTTCACAGAAGAGTATACGAACGGCAAGTCGGACACAAGTCTGGAGGAAGAAGTGAACTCATCCGACTCCGGCTACATCCCGAAGACCCCCAGCACTGCTGACAGGAGGAAACTCTTCGAAACCACTGAGTGAGTCACCATACTATTACGGAAACCGTCAGGAGGCAAGTGGCGGGAGATTGGCGGTATAAAATATGAGTGGTACTCGTTGAAGCCTAACCATTGGGCCCGATTCTACATATTACGCTCTAACTTAAATTTAAAAATCATATGTCATTCATATGTGATGTATGTCATATGTGTGATTGCCAACCTACATTTAGAGACGTTAAACATGAATTCTACGCGTAGTTTAGCAGGCATTTAAAAACATCCCGACTAACTTAAGCTGAATTTGACAGCGGCGTTTTTTTAATTTTGAATGAATGATATTTAAAATAAGCAGTGCAGCTGTCAAATTCAGCTTAATTTAGACGGGATGTTTTAAAATTCCTGCTAAATTACGCGTAAGATCGATGTTTGACGTGTCTAAATGTAGGTTGGCTGGCAATCACCTCTCTTTTCGTTCTTAAGAACGTGAAAGGGACATAATATGGTGTTTTTTAAGTTAGAGAGTGAAATGTAGAATCGGGCCCAATATTTCTGTGCAATGAAGATATTTATTTGATATTATTTGAAAAGATTTATATGTAGCTGTTATAAAAATGAGTAAATAAGTGTGTATTTGTGTTGTGTAGCGGCGTGAGCGTGAGCGCGAGCGCGAGCGTGCAGTCGATAGCGGAGCGCAAGCGCGCCTACGAGATGAGGTCGCTCAGCGTCGCCGTGGAGTCGGACACGCCGCCCTCGCCCGCACTCGCCAGGTCACATACACATACACACACATAGATCTTCTTCTTCTTTGCGAGGGTTACTTTTTAATCAGTGCACAAATTTTGTGTAGGTATACAGTCAGTATCGTTACTAGATTACATGAGACGAAAAAAAATTTTTTTTTTTTAGTTTTTTTTACAAATTATAACACTAATTTTAACCCGTTTATGGAACGAATTTCAAAAAACGCCAGAATACGTGTTAAATTAATTATGCCAAAAAGTGTTTATACGAAGTATCAAGAAAATTGGCGCGTATTAAATTTCTTTCCATACAAACTTTGATACCAATTTTATGCATAAAATGGCGATATTTCAATTTTTTTGTATGAAACGTGATAAAATAAAAATATACAGGTATTTTTATTTTCTTTAATCTATGCCTACCCAAAATTTGTGCACTGATTAAAAAATAACCCTGTATGTTTGCGGCCCAGAATCTAGCCATCTGTACTGCACCATCCGTGGCGTCCATCAGGTCCTGCTGAGAACAGGTGACAGGACAGGCAGGACAGGACACTAGGTGGGCCATGGACTGAACTGCTGCTCCGCACATACACTCCAAGTTTGGATCATTAGAGAGTCCCCACCTGAACATGTTTTCTTTTCTTCGGCCAACCTGGGTCTGAAGTCTGTTTAAAGACTTCCAGATTGGCCACGGAAGTCGGTGTCCATTGATGACATTTATACACACCACAAAATACACAGGCCCGGCGCACTCCGCGCCAGAGCTCCAGAATGTACTTACCTACGCCGGGCGGTCCCGATTTCGCGGCCATTTAGTAGGAAAAACGCGTGCGCTTGTGAAGACGCTATTATTTAGTCTGTGGTAATACGGACTCTCGCGGCGCGGTCTTAAGGTGCATTTTGTTTTAATACGAGCGCTACGACAAACGGTAGGCTATTATAGCCAGGGTCACGTTCGACGCGTTCAATGTAATTTGTACGTTAGTGGCGTGGTAGCTAGAATTAAATTCGCAAGTTTGCTGTCAGAGAGTGCGCCTTCTGTACCTAGTACTATTATATATTCTGTGACATAACATATGTTTAGAACAAACCTGCCGTTTTAAGTTTGTTTCTGTTGGCAACCCTGTAACGTTTAGCGACAGTTGTCGTCAGTAATGTCATAGTTTGTAAAAATGAGGTTATGTTCGGATCACTACGGGTTTGAATTGACGGTTCGGCTGTATCGGACGGAGAGCCGCAATAATTATAAAATATAAATCGAAAATACGGAACAACATCCTCGGTTTAAAAATTAATTGTCAAAAAATAATTAATACAAATACGGAAAAATATGGATTGAACAACATACACGAAGCAAACAAATGATAGACACAAACAGACGGCCCCGTTGCCTAGTTGGTAGTGCGTCTGCCTACGAAGCATAGGGTCGGGGGTTCGAATCCCGCCTAGGGCAAACATTCGTGTGATGAGCACTTGTGTTTGCCTTGTGTCTAGATGTTGTATATTTATATATGTAATGTATGTATATCAGCTGTCTGGCACCCATAGTACAGGCTCTGCCTAGTTTGGGGTCAGATGGCCGTGTGATAGATGTCCTATATATTATTATTATTATATTATTATTTTTATGTCATTACAGGCGGCGCGATTCTTTGAAATCCCGCAAGAGTCCAGATCGCGAAGACAAGCGTTCCTCGGTACCTAACGTCGCCACTAAAAGAACTTCCACTGTATTCGGTAAGTTGCTAATAGTTTTCTATTTACACATTCAAGGCGTCTTGCACGCGATAATGTCATACCAATTTTATACATTACCACAAGAAAAATAATAGTACTAACTCGTACAGAAAGGACACTCATCCCCCCGCGCCCCACGCCCCACGCCCCGCACCCCGCAGACGCCGCGGGACTCCGCCGGTGGTGGAGGGGGTGTTTTACATAGCGCCTAGCGCCATTCACTTGTAGTTGATATTCAGTTGTTATTAAAAAAAAAGTAGGTTGTCAAAACGCGTTTGCTGTATAGAGTGTCCGATCAATGATATTACTACAATTTTTTTACCTACGTCGTTGAGTAAAAATAAGGTATTCGTAATAGCTATTTATGCAACTGTTGCATAATGAGGGGTATTTAACACGAGTGTGGTTTAGCAAGCATCTGCGTAAAAATTAAAAAAAAAAAAACTTCATTTTGTTACAACTTTGCGATAACGAAATGAAATTTGTATGGATCCTTAGTCACGGCTCCATCGAAAGGTATATCATTTGCTTAGCGTTTCTGATAAGTAAATGAAGGGTTTACGACATGAGTGTAGATAAAACATATTATCTTCTATCACACACTTTAATCACACGTTATAATGTGTACCAAGCGTAAAAGCTTCAAACGAACTTTCGTTTTTTTATATTTGTTCGTTTATTTATGCTATCAATCTTTAACAAGTTTTATAAATAAGAACGGATTATCAGTATATTGATTGGCATCTAAATACATAAGATTTTTATTGACTACCTTCAAAGTGTTTATTTCATTCTATCGGTGGTATAGTAGTGGTTTAGTGAAGTGAATAGTACTAGCTTTTCGCCCCGCGGCCCCGCTCGCGTTAACAGGTTTTCCCGTGGGAATGAGGTATTTTCCCGCGGTAAAGAGTGGCCTATGTGTTAAGTCACGGTGTCAGCTAACTCCATACCATACATGCATACATAAAGTCACGCCTCTTTCCCGGAGGGGTAGGCAGAGACCACTTCCTTCCACTTGCTACGATCCAAACATACTTGTTTCGCTTCATCCACATTCATTAATCTCCTCATGCATGCTCGTTGGTTTAGAGTACCTACTCTTGACCCGACCTTTTGTCAGAAAGTCAGAACGTCTTTTGTCAGAACTCCATACCAAATTTTATTAAAATCGCTCAAGCCGTTTAGTGTGATTTGTGTTAATTAAACGAACAAATGACGAACGAAACAAATTGTAATTTATTTATCTTAATTTACTCGTATTACCGCGGGAAGCCGCTGGATGCGGGCAGCGCGGGACCGATCGTTGTGGAGATCTTTGGAGGAGGCCTTTGTCCAGCAGTGGACGTCTACAGGCTGATGATGACTCGTATTACCTACCATATGTTTTGTTTGTTTTGTCACCAGGCAAAGTGTCAAAGTTCAGGCACTTGAAAGGGACGCCGGGCCACAAGTCTACGCACGTTGAGAATATCAAGAACATCAGCCGGCAGATCTCCGGAGAATGTAACGGCTTCTATGGTAAGATAAAGAATAATTAGGCGATCTGTATTGTTATTATCCAATTTGTTATGGGACTTAAAGCCTGACCAAAGAAATAAGAAACCTGCTCTGGGGGACCCTTTCAAAGTGGGGGGAGCATTTTCATCACATTTGTTTATAAATAATCTGTTAGATGATGCAACACTGTGAAATACTGTTTATAATCGATATATAAATATTGTTTATAAACGCTATATAAACATTATTAATAAACAAATGTTGCCTAATAAATAATATAGCTGTAGTATACTTTTCTAAACTTTCACGGTTGTTTCCACGGTAAATGTCCCATAATAAATATTAAGCATTTGATTAGTACCACAAAAAACCTAAACGTTCTTCCATTGCATGTTTCCTGCCAGCAAATGGCGTCCGTTGCGCTGTACCTATCGCCGGCGGCGGCGGTCGGCTCGCCATCATCGAGCTGCCAATAGGAGCGACGCCCGCGAGCCGCGCCCCGCCCCCGCACCCTGCCGGGCTGCACCCCCCCGCGCTGCTCCACCCCGCGCCGCTGCAGGACTGGGCCTGGGACCCCTTCAGAGACGACCGTCTTATGGTGGCCTGCGATGATGGGGCCGTGCGCGAGTGGATCATACCTGAGAATGGTCAGTGGGATACTGAGGTTGCTTTAAAAACTAATAATTATTCATTCACTAGGAACCTTTTAGATACCAATCATTCATTCACTAGGACCCCTTTAGAGACCAATCATTCATTCTCTAGGACCCCTTTAGAGACCAATCATTCGGTTTCTTTTCTATTCATCAAGACTCATTCATTCTCAAGGACCCTTTTAGAGACCAATCATTCATTCACTAGGACACCTTTAGAGACCAAGCATTCATTTACCAGGACCCCTTTAGAGACCAATCATTCATTTACCAGGACCCCTTTAGAGACCAATCATTCATTCTCTAGGACCTATTTAGAGACCATTCATTCACTAGGATCCCTTTAGAGACCAATCATTCATTCTCTAGGATCCCTTTAGAGACCATTCAATAATTTATTATCTAGGATCCCTTTAGAGACCAATCATTCATTCACTAGGATCCCTTTATAGACCATCATTCGTTCACTAGGAACCCTTTAGAGACTCAATAATTTATTTACTAGGACCCCTTTAAGGACCAATCATTCTTCACTAGGACTCCTTTAGAGACCGATCGTTCAGTTTCTATTCACCAAGACCTCATTCACTCTCTAGGACCCTTTCAGAGACCAATCATTCGTTTTCTAGGACCCATTTAGAGACCAATCATTCATTCACTTAGACCCACTTTGAGGAACCGTGTGCGAGTGGATAATACCTGAGAAATGATGAGTGGGAAACTGCCAACCATCGTCTTTGCTAAACAAAGGCCTCCCCCAAGGATTAGTTTATTAGTTTATTTTTAGACCATTAGTTTTATTACTCTAGCCTCTCTTCTCAGCCTCTCTTCTTCTTCCAGCCTGCGCTCAGTGCTTTTTATTTCTTTTATTTAAAATAGTAAGATACATTCATTCATTCACTGCTATCCCCTCTAGAAACTAATCATCATCATCTCAGCTGAAAGACGTCCACTGCTGGACAAAGGCCTCCACAATGATCGTGTGACGTGAAACTAATCATTCGTTTACTAAGACCTTAAATAATTTTAAAATATTGTGTTATATTTTTTGATGACACAAAATTGGTTTTCCATCAACCATAACCATAATAAACTATAAATCATACGAAAAGGAATACCCATACTTCTTCATTATTTATCATAGTTCCTTTCGTCGTTAGGTCTTCAAGAGTCGACCAACGAGCCTTCGCGAACATTCCCCGCGCATCCCGACAAGATATACATCATCCGCTTCCACCCCACGGCCAAAGACCTGCTAACCACCGCCGCTCACGACTTGACCATCAAGATTTGGGACCTTAGTGTTGATGTACCCAAGGCTGAGATTACCTTGACCGGTCACACTGAACAGATTTTTGCTTTGGATTGGTCGCCGTACGGGGATTACTTGGCTACTCTTTGTAAGGATGGCTTGATTCGGGTAAGTTTCTTTATATGTTATAGTTTTCTTCTTTTTATGAAATGTCCAAAACAACATTGTATATGGAAAAATAAAAGAAATTCCTCATCTCAGCTTGTAGACACAGCTTGTGGACACTACTGGACTGCTGCCTCCCCCAAGGATCTCCACAATGATCGGTCCTGCGCTGCCTGCATCCAGCGGCAAAGGAATTCCTAAGTCACAGTTTTGTCTTAGTCGTTTTTGTGGTATTTTTGTTTTGATTTGTACTAATAAATCATAAAATAGGTTAAAATAGCTATTTATGCAACTGTTGCATAATGAGGGGTATTTAACACGAGTGTTAAATACTAATTATGTACAGTTGCATACAATAGTTTATCTACACTCATACAACAAATTTAAATTAAAGACAAAATAAAGTAATCATTGTTTATTGTAATAATTATTGACATTTTGTATGGTACAATTATTAAACAAACGTTAATGGCGCGAAAATAAATTTGCAGTAATATCGCACCGCGCATGCGCGCCGCCAAGGTTGCGTTTCGAAACACGCTAGTGTGCTCAAATAGCAAGCATCTGAGTAAAAATTAAAAAAAAAAAACTTCATTTTGTTACAACTTTGCGATAACGAAATGAAATTTGTATGGATCCTTAGTCACGGCTCCATCGAAAGGTATATCATTTGCTTAGCGTTTCTGATAAGTAAATGAAGGATTTACGACATGAGTGTAGATAAAGTATTTTAAGTGGTTTTATGTCTTACCACAGAATAAATAATAGTACTAGGTAGTCTTACATAGTGAATTCCACAGACATATAAAGGGAAGCAGACTAAACATTACATACTTAGAACACGTGGCAACTTTACTCGTAGCTTATTTTTGAATTGCCAAATTGATATATTTATAAACAGTTATTGCGGGTGTTTGTATACTGAAGTACTCTTCCACATTCATAAGTACAGTACTTTACAATTTTTGTTCTAAATATTACCAATTATGTTAAAGAAAAACAAAATTTATGTAGCTTAAGTGGAAATTCATGCCACGCGGCATTCTTTGTATTATACAATAACTAGTGACCCGCCCCGGCTCCGCACGGGAAAATGGTTATTGTGGGTTATTATCCTTAAGTATATTATGCATAAACCTTCCTCTTGAATCACTATCTATTAAAAGAAACCCCATCAAAATCCGTTGCGTAGTTTTAAAGATTTAAGCATACATAGGGACATAGGGACAGAGAAAGCGACTTTGTTTTATACTATGTAGTGATGTTTAGTCTGCTTCCCTTTATATGTCTGTGGTGAATACAGTGAACATCCGTATTCTGTATGTGTGTGTGTGCAGGTGTACGACCCCCGTAAATCCCCGTCGCCGCTGCGGTCGGGGCCGGGCCCGCTCGGCAGCCGCGGCGGCCGCATCGTGTGGGCGCTGCACGCCGAACATCTCGTCGTCACCGGCTTCGACAAGTCAGTACCACTACCACTGGGCGGTCACTCCATACAGAAAACGCGTCTTGACAACCTACTTCTTTTTGAATAACAACTGAATATCAACTACAAGTCAATGGCGCTAGGCGCTATGTAAAACACCCCCGAACACGTACGTATTTCTGTACGGGTTAGTACTATTATTTTCTTCTGAGACTACACTACACTATACCACACCATATAGGTACCTCGGAAAATCCATACGACAACCTACTTCTTTTTTCAAGTCTGAAAGTAGGCACTCTAGGTCTCAGTCTCAGACGTCAAATTATAACAGCTGACCACTAGAGTTGGGAATGTCGTATTAAGTCACTGTGATGAAAAATATTAGCTATTTCTGTACTTTATGAAACACGTTGTATAACGTGGTGTCGCGTCGCTTCGACTGCACCAATGTGGGTTGAGCCCTTGGTACAAGAAAACAAGGTTTAACAATTAGACCACGTGACTGACACAAGCCTATGTCATTTTGCGCTGTTCATCCTTGTCTATTACACACATTCGACAAGGATGAACAGGCAAAATTACGTAGAAATGACGTAGGCTTGTGTCAGTCGCGTGATCTAATTGTTAGACCTTGTTTTCTTGGAATGGTCCTACCATGGGGTTGAGCCTAAAGAAGAGATTCCAATCGACCATTATTACCAAACAGTTTAAAGCAATAAAGTTGTTATTATTAATTATACAGGGTGTCTGAACGTCAGATCCTGGTATACTCAGCCGCGGACCTGTCAGCTCCACTATGCACGGTGGGTTTGGACGTGTCTCCGGCTATCCTGCAGACTTACATCGACCACGACTCCGCCACCATCTTCCTTACTGGACGGGTGAGATTTTACACTAATCGTCATTATAGTTTCATCAAAAACGGTTCAGTAGTTTCGGAACCTATTCAATTATTAGGAATATGTTAGGTAGTTTCAGTTGAAAGACGTCAAATGTTGTTATGTTAAAACTGATGGCTTTGTGACTTGTAGACTTCGGGCGTGTAAGATTTTTTTTATCAGTGTCTTTCAAAGCCTTTCTTAAAAAAAAGCGGCAAGGCGCGAGTTGGAATCGCCCATGAAGGGTTCCGTAGCAGCAAGTAACATAATAATATAAAAGTTCTTGTAGTTTGTTGTAACTTTTAAGGTTTGCGAGGCTGTATGGACTTTGCGTTTGCCTTTCCCATAAGGGATAGAAGAACTTAATTTTTTTTATTGTATACAGGGTGACTCTACGATCTACTGCTACGAGGTGACGCGCGAGCCGCCGCACCTGTGCGCTCTGTCGCATCACCGCGCGCACACTCTGCACCAAGGCATCGCCTTCCTGCCCAAGAATCTGGTGCAAGTCGAAAAGGTTGGTATACCGGGCACCCACAGAACATTTAAAAGAGGTTAGAAAGGCGCTGTGGGCGGGGCAGGCGCGCCAAGGATACTCGTATGAGCAAATGCTCATATCACTACGCAAAGACGCGATCGCGCTGCTTAACTCACACATAGCCATAAAAATGTACATCGGTAGGCGTGCATGCGTATGATTCGTTCCATTTGAAATCGCGTTATTGAGCGGCGCTATGATTGGCTAGATTTGAAATTGCAAATATGTGCGTAAACGTACAAATGTAGTGGAGGTGAAAGGTGGGGTGGAATCGGCGACACCTGATTTCATACGAACTTTGCATTATCGCCATTCTAACCTCTTTTAAATGTTCTGTGATAAATTCAATTATATTTTGACGCAATGATAATACCGAAGATAGGCTATTAAAAATATTTATGACGTAATTTTAACATTATAGACATATTATGTAGTGCAATAATTATGTGGATTTTAATGAAATATGAACTTACCTGTAAAATTAATGTTATATTAATCAGGAACTATGTTTTTGTTTCAGGTGGAGTTTGCTCGCGCTCTTAGACTCACAAATGGCAACATTGAACCGTTGTCCTTCACTGTCCCGAGGATAAAGGTGAGACGAACTTATTTTTGAAATTGTTTTTAATCCCCAACAATAAAGAGGGGTGTTATAATTTTGACGTGTGTGTCTGTCTGTCTGTCTACTTATATCAATATCAAGTATCGGTTTTGTGGCGGGGTTTTTAAATTTTTAATTTATTGTTATTGCTATTTTGTAAGAAAAGCTTTTAACCTGTGGCGGCGCACATACTACGTCATTAGAAGAGCGACCAATTAGAAGTCGAGGCCTAAAACGCGGTATCAGAGATTTCGCATGACATTGAACAAAGACCGCGGTTGAATATCTCTTCCAATTGCTTCCACAAACTCTTGTTTGATGTATGTAGTATATTGGTATATTGTTGACGCCCAGTCTTCGTTTCCAGAGTGAATTGTTCCAAGACGACTTATTCCCGGAGACGCTGGTGACGTGGGAGCCCTGGCAGAGCGGCGCCGAGTGGGCGAGCGGGCGGCCGTTGACCCCGCGCACCGCCAGCCTGCAGCCGCCCGGCATGGAGCCGCGTACGTACACAGCACACACACACACACACACACACACACACACACAGCTGGTGACGTGGGAGCCCTGGCAGAGCGGCGCCGAGTGGGCGAGCGGGCGGCCGTTGACCCCGCGCACCGCCAGCCTGCAGCCGCCCGGCATGGAGCCGCGTACGTACACAGCACACACACACACACACACACACAGCTGGTGACGTGGGAGCCCTGGCAGAGCGGCGCCGAGTGGGCGAGCGGGCGGCCGTTGACCCCGCGCACCGCCAGCCTGCAGCCGCCCGGCATGGAGCCGCGTACGTACACAGCACACACACACACACACACACACACACACAGCTGGTGACGTGGGAGCCCTGGCAGAGCGGCGCCGAGTGGGCGAGCGGGCGGCCGTTGACCCCGCGCACCGCCAGCCTGCAGCCGCCCGGCATGGAGCCGCGTACGTACACAGCACACACACACACACACACACACACACACACAGCTGGTGACGTGGGAGCCCTGGCAGAGCGGCGCCGAGTGGGCGAGCGGGCGGCCGTTGACCCCGCGCACCGCCAGCCTGCAGCCGCCCGGCATGGAGCCGCGTACGTACACAGCACACACACACACACACACACACAGCTGGTGACGTGGGAGCCCTGGCAGAGCGGCGCCGAGTGGGCGAGCGGGCGGCCGTTGACCCCGCGCACCGCCAGCCTGCAGCCGCCCGGCATGGAGCCGCGTACGTACACAGCACACACACACACACACACACACACACAGCTGGTGACGTGGGAGCCCTGGCAGAGCGGCGCCGAGTGGGCGAGCGGGCGGCCGTTGACCCCGCGCACCGCCAGCCTGCAGCCGCCCGGCATGGAGCCGCGTACGTACACAGCACACACACACACACACACACACACACACAGCTGGTGACGTGGGAGCCCTGGCAGAGCGGCGCCGAGTGGGCGAGCGGGCGGCCGTTGACCCCGCGCACCGCCAGCCTGCAGCCGCCCGGCATGGAGCCGCGTACGTACACAGCACACACACACACACACACACACACACACAGCTGGTGACGTGGGAGCCCTGGCAGAGCGGCGCCGAGTGGGCGAGCGGGCGGCCGTTGACCCCGCGCACCGCCAGCCTGCAGCCGCCCGGCATGGAGCCGCGTACGTACACAGCACACACACACACACACACACACAGCTGGTGACGTGGGAGCCCTGGCAGAGCGGCGCCGAGTGGGCGAGCGGGCGGCCGTTGACCCCGCGCACCGCCAGCCTGCAGCCGCCCGGCATGGAGCCGCGTACGTACACAGCACACACACACACACACACACACACACACAGCTGGTGACGTGGGAGCCCTGGCAGAGCGGCGCCGAGTGGGCGAGCGGGCGGCCGTTGACCCCGCGCACCGCCAGCCTGCAGCCGCCCGGCATGGAGCCGCGTACGTACACAGCACACACACATACTGACACATTCAAACAGCCACGCACTCAAACACCCACACACTCAAACACACACACACACACAATCAAACACACACACACACAATCAAACACACACACACAATCAAACATACACACACTCAAACACACACACTCAAACTCACACTCTCAAACACGCACACACTCAAACACACACACTCAAACACACACACACTCAAACACAAACACACTCAACCTCACACTCAAACACACCACACACACACACACACACAAAATCTATACAACCAACAATCCTGCTCACAAAAACGACATCGCATCTTTAAATATTTTAAGAGTTTGTTCTTCATTAGTACTAGGGCGAGAGCCAGCCTTGGTTTGAGCCATGGTCCAAGAAAACAAGGTCTAACCGTTAGACCACGTGTCTGACACAAGCCTACGTCATTTAGCGCTGTTCATCCTTGTCTATTACACGCATTCGACAAGGTAAATAGGCAAAATGACGTAGAAATGACGTAGCCTCGTGTCAGTTACGTGGTATAGTGGTTAGACCTTGTTTTCTTAGACCATGGTTTGAGCAAAACTGATCCCGACCTGCCTGCATGATCCCGATATGCATGAAATGGCCTAATTTCGATTTTTTTTAATGGAACGTGATAAAATAAAAATATACTTTATTTTCTTTAATCTATGCCTACCTAAAAATATGTGCACTGATTAAAAAATAACCCTATATATTCCGTGAAACTCCAATAAATCCGCACTAAATCTTTACGTACATTTGCCAATCTTTTTTTTCCTTTGTATACAGTGTCAGCGCATACAACCCCGGCACCAGCGAAGGAGCCCCCCAAGGCGGCGAGCAAGCCCGACCTCATCAAACACGTGCCCGACACTAAGGAGAAACAGGAGAACGTGAGTACACCCGACTAGGGTTACCATATGTAAATAGAGGGATGCCTGTCTATGGTACCTAAAATGCCTGAATTTTCAGAAAAATGCCTGTCTAGCTAAAGCAAAACACTGTGGTAATAAGTTAAAGCCAACAGATAATAATGAATATTTATTACTGATATTTGTCAGATGACATTATTTTTTTAATAGTTCTTTCTTTTCTAATAAATACATAAATGTAAAAATTTTTACGAGATAGTTTTGTAATTTTTCTGAATGATCAACATGCTTTTAATGATTCAATTGTCAGCCGATTTCTTTCTTTACTCCACTGGGCTTTAACGAGAGAAAAGGTGTTCAAGTGCAAGTGCGAAAATTAAAAATGCCTGTCTAAGATCAATGCCGGCTGCACGCCTGTCTAATGCTACGGTCACATGCGTGCCGTGCAGCCCGGCGGGCTGCCTGGCGGGCTGCCTGGCGGGCTGCGCGGCATGCAGCCCGTCCCGGGCCGGCGGACGTTCAAGCTGTTCACACGCACGCCGTCGTGTCAGTCAGTGCCAGAATGGCGAGCAGCGAGGAGCGACATTCACGTTCACAGGCGCGTTCACGGGCTCGGGCGTACCGTTTACACGCTTGTGAATGTGAATGTGCACGTTGAATGTGGAGTTGAACGCGTGCGTGTGAACTTAGCATTAACCTTAAAATGCCTGTCAAATGCGGCAAACGCCTGTCATATGGTAACCCTACACCCGACTGGGGACTGGCCACAGTATCACAGAAAACCAACAGGGCTGTTTTTAAATTTACGTTTTAACTGCTATACATCCTTTTCCACCCCGGAAGACGTAGCGTGGGCAGGCCCCCCACAAGGTAGACCGACGATATGGTAAGGGTCGAGGAAAGCCGCTGGATGCGGGGAGCGCGGGACCGATCGTTTGGAGATCTTTGGGGGAGGCAGCAGTCCAGCAGTGGACGTCTACCGGCTGAAATGATGATGATGATGACATCCTTTTTACGCTTTCAGGGCTAAAATGGCACAGAAAATAGTCATTTCAGTGTTAGAGGAGCATGCTTTGACGCGTCCATCGCACAAACATTAATTTAGTTTTCTTCACATTTCTTTGCAGATAATGAAGGCGATGAGCGCTAAAATGTCAGTGAACTTGAAACTCGAACAAGACAATATGGAGGGCGTCGACGAAACGGAGTGGGAGCAGTGAGCCCACCGCTGGGCTAACACTGCCCACACTTGGCAACACTGCCCACACTTGGCCCAACATCGCGCCCAATTAGACACCATGCCCAATTTGGGCCAATTTAGAGGCTAGTACTGGATTTACGAGGTATTCGCGATGGCGTGGTAAGTCGCAAGTTTACTATGTAGATGTATTTTGTACGAATATAATAACATGTAACGTAGTTAATGCCTTATCTTATACATGTATGTATGTAGAGTGCTAGATTTACTAGTATGAGATGTTTTTTTTATTTATTTTAAGCAAGAATTATAATTTTACAAGTTTTAAAATGATCAGCAAACGTTTAACCGATTTAAGGTTATCGATTGCTTACTAAACAACGTGTTTTAAACCAGCATACAAATAAAAAAAAAACAAATATATTCTAAAACAAAAGGAAAACAAAATTGTTGAATGGTTCAATATGTTATTATCAAACTATAACTTTAAAATACAGAATAAAATATGTAACATTGATAAATGCAATTAATTGTGTCTAAATTAAAGCAATGTAAACAAACTTTGGAAATAATCCATGCAAAATTATGTTTTAGTTTGTCTATTATTTACTAAATCTCGTAATTAATTTATTTGCAACTTGCTGCGTCACCGCGAAAACTATATACTGGAACTTACTATTGAGTCATGAATATAATCTTTATAAAGACTCAGCTTCAGGATGACTCATAATCTTTTAAATCATGAATTTGTTCAAATCTCGAATATCAAATGTTACTTAGCCTTTTACTGCCCAGTTTTAAATAAAATAGTATTAAAAAGATATAATCATATAAACATCATTGACGCAGACGCAGTTATGCGTTAGAATGAGATACAAATCACCGCGCTCACTCTAACGCATAACTGCGTCTCGCTCTGTTTGGCAAAGCCGGCTTTAGACATGCTGGTTTTGAGTCGTTTTGCGTACCTTTCAGTATAACACATCAAATAATTATAAAATACATTAAAATATGCAATAAAACATGAATACTAAGCTCAAAGTGACGTACTGAAAACTTAGCCTAAGTAAGGCTAGTCCAGAATTTTGTCGAACACTTGTTCTTACATCAAAATAGATCAAATTCCTTGAAATTAAAAGGGTTACTTTGAAACGATTTGACTCATAATATAATAATATAACGTCTTTAGTTTGCCTCATTTCCGCTGGCGGAGCAGCGAGCAAGCTATACAGGATTTTATAACACATTTGGCTTGGCTGGCTACATTATAAATGTGATCTGAAGTCTTCAAATTATTTTGCGTTTCTTCGAAGACGCATTTTTTCCATACAAATGTATTCTCCTTCGCTCCTGAATACTGGCGTCTGGACTGGAGTCATTGTTTTTTTATGAAATCTAGTTTTACTATAGCCATGCCCTATCATTTTTATGTATAAAACTATTTTGGAAAATAGTATGACTTTCCAAAGATCTGAAAGAATGACCCGTTTTTCCACCGAATTCAGACAACTACAAAACGAATTTGGAAAGTATTCAAGGTAATAGTAAAAAATAGGAGCATGGACCCAATCTTCCATTAAATTTTGATACCAAAAATAATTGAATCGGTTTAGTTTTGAAGGAGAAAACAGGAAACTACGAAATCTCCTTATGGTCAACGTTTTTATGGATAAATTGGAATAAGCTTCAGTTGTCCCACGCTGATCGCACGCTGCGGAGAGAGATCTGACCAGTGCGACGGCAATAGTTCATTGTTTTATTCGGCTAAATTTTATTCACATTTCTAAATGTGTACTAACCAGGCTTGAAACCGGTATTTTGAAAACCGGTTAATAAAGGTTTTTAAACTGGTATATGCATTACGCTCTTTAAATTCTGCTCCGAGCGATATTTCGTTCTGAACAGATATCGGAACCGAAAAAAACCAGGTTAATTCCATTATTGCGCACATAGCGGGCGTACAGTAAGCGAGACGGCCGCGCGCGCATATGCTGACTCATTCTACTCAGACAGAAGGTATTTGGAGAAGCGAGCGAAATCCGTTCTTTAACTGGTTAATTGAACAAAAACCGAAATCATTTCGCTCTTTGAGCAAATACAGAAAAAATATGGGTTCCGGTAGAGCGAAACCGAAACGATAACATGCAAAATACCTGGTTTGAAATTTTAACCAGGTAAACTAACTATAATACAATAACCGAACTTAAAACTATACCTCCCTCTAGTTATTCTAGAAATCTAAATATTCGTAGATTTTGTTACTCAACTCCTGCCCAATGATATTTTATAGTACTTTTTACCGGATAGCGATACAGAATAGCTCAGTTAACGATAACTAACTATAATGCTAGAATAAGTCACTGTATTGTATGCTTTACATACTCTTAAAATGTTTTATACGGCTGGTTAGGTTGTGGATACAAGAAAACCTTGTTTTCTAGCAGGCATGAACTTCTATAAGTTTGGTGATTTTTCTCTTTCATAATATTTACTTCTTTTGCATTCCGAATAAGGATTAGCGTCGCTTCTTTACACCGAAAAACATTTAGTAAGAAATATACACCGTGAAATTTAACTGGCTGTTAATCCGCAACATAATGGTAGGTAGTCTCATGAAACTGAACAACTTTCCCTAAGGCTAAGGCACAAACATTGAATACACAAAATTGAAATTTTACTTTTCGTACATAGTGGCCGGTCACGTAACTGAAGTTTATATGAAACTGTAAATCTCGATGCGGAATTTGGATGGGCAAAGCAAATTAACACAGAACTGTTATCGACAGGTACATTTTATTTTGAAGAGAGTTTTTTCAGCTATGACATTCTTTATATATAATCGGAGCAGCGCCATCTATAGAATTAAGGTCAAACTACTTACTTAATTGAGCTATCACGATGATCAAGGAACGATAACATGCAATACAGCCTAAACCTATGTACGTTGTTAACTGTTAGCAGTGACGTCTCATAGATGGCGTGCTAACAGAAACGTTGTAAATTATTTTATAGATTTCAACCTATGTTCCTTAGGGAAAGTTTTTCATTTGTATGGTACTACCACTATGTTGCGTGGTTGCGGATTAACAACCTGTTAAATTTCTCTTCTTCACATTTAGGATCCGCGCTTTTGTCGGTGGAGTTAAATTACACGGTGTATAAAATATATTTCTTACTTACTGTGGAAATAAGCTTTACATATTAAATCAAAACATTTAAAACACTCGGGTTGCACCTTTAAACCAGGGATCGAAACCGGTTTTGAAATACCTGTAAATATCGTTCGAAAAACCGTTCCCCAATTAACCGGTAATAGATGGAACTTAATGAAACAAACCAAAATCATTCTGGTTTTTGATAAAGAACGGAATTATATCGGTTTTTATCGGTATTTTTAACGATATTAACAGGTATTTTAAAAACGGTTTCGATCCCTGCTTTAAACTAGAATATAAGTACTTGTATCTATAAACTAGTTCAGTTACGTAACAACGTAACAACTATTATAAGTTGTGATCTCAAGCTTTCGACCAAACCATCTCACGTTTTATTTAACAAATATCTGCTTTATCCGCACAAATGTACTCGTAGCAACGGATTTACAAAAACTGAAAATCTAACTTGTCAACTGGATTCGTAGTTTTAACAATAGGTAGATATCTACTTATAAGACGATCATATCAATATTTGATTAAGTATTCGAAACATATGAACTTGTAGTGCTATAGTGAAAACTGCGAATTAAGTTAATATATTTCAGTTTTTAATCTAAGCAGTTATATGAAGACATTTGTTGGAGGAATAATATTAAGTAATGCTATAAACAATGTATTGATACATGACGTCATAAAAAAAAGAACAATCTCGCATCACATTATTCCTTAGCAACATTGAACCAATATTTACAGCGTAACATTCCTATATGTTGCCATATGAAATGCATTTATTTATACAACATTCGCATACTTTTATGTATTTTAAATATATTATAATATACGTATAGATATGATTTGTAACGCTATAGATAAGTAAATATAGAGTACTTCATACCTATTAGGGAATTGACATCTAAATGTAACCAATATTTTATTACTTAAATTACTTATAGTCATTTCATTATGGTATGTATTTAAATCGATATCAAAAAAATACCAAATGCACATCTAAATAACTGGTTTGCACACTAAACCAAACCAAACCAAATTTTAGCGTGCAATCCAAACCAGTTCTTTTGGTGTGCATTTAGTATTTTTTTGAGGGAAGGTTTAATATTTGCCTTACATTATTCTATCAAAAAAGGGTGGTTTCCAACACGAAAATATTAACTATTGAAAACACTCAAATGTTACATTTGACTAGATACTACCAGTCATTGTTCTTATAGGTGTTATGATTTACAGTCACAAGGGCGATAAAAACACATCAACACTGCTTGCTACACATTTATATTTCGCGACTGTACTTTTAGCAGAAACACCTCATCTTTCTGTTGATTAATAGAAGCCATACTTTACTTATTAAAAGTTCGCTGTAGTTTCAAAATAGACCTACTAGATTTTCTGAAAATTGTTCATAATTGATTTAACCGATAATGATGGCACTACTTAGCCTCATATAGCTCCTTAAATTAGAATGACAGGAATCCAAAACGCCTTTTGTGTCACGACATTGCAAAGAAACCACCCAGTAGGGTCTCCCATTACTTATAGAAAACATGTAAAAATGTCGCGACATTAGTCTCGCTAGTTGCCATAAACACACATTTGCTCAATACGCCAAAGAGTTTATTTCTTCTTGTCGACGATCAGATTATAATTTATTTACAAGTTATTCCTTTTTGAGATTGTATAAATGCATTATTGATGTGTGTTTTGTAAATTATTTCTAAAACTACGATGGTGAAGAATTTACACTACACGAATTTGAAAAGAATTACAGCGGTGCCAAAATTTTGATGATTAAAAGTAGTTTTGGTTTTAATAAACATTGGCAATGCCATATCGCTGTGTTCTGAGAATACTCAAGATGTTGATTTGTTATGAATCATGGAAAAAAATAAATGAGTATTAATATTATGATGGAATCTCTAAAACTTACAACAGATTCGGAGAGATGCTAAATTGGCTTAATATCTGCGCGTCGGATTTTTCACGCTTTTTACGAATTAACTTTGATATAACATAGTATTGCTCTCTTTCACACTTATAAGGGTGAATAAGTTGAATGTTTTTGCTTTTTTGGTGGCGGTTTTGGAGGAAGCGAATGTAAACATTAATACAATTTTGGATCACAGCAATATTTATAATGTGCAATTTAAAACAATTCTTGCTAGCAATAACAGTTATCCGCACCAGTAGAATTAGACGTTAATTTAAACTAAATAATGATCAGATAAATAGTTTTAAAAAGAATCACCATAATCCATTCCTACTTACATTTTTTGAAGAGCGTTGTTATTCATATCTAGTGTACCTTTTTCGGACATCTTACTCGATGGTTACCTTTGTGTTTAAGTTCCATCTAGCTCTATCTATTGGTGCTTGGAAAACTATAACAAGATCCCTCAGTTGTATTACATACGTTTTTGTAATAGCTTCCTTGTAAATCGAAACCGAAATCAACTTTACTTATTTCTATAGAAGCAACGCTTTGGTATTAAACTTACTTAAACTTACGAATAGATGTAACATTATTATTATTTACTAGTCAAAAAGTTATACTATAAAGCAAAATCTTAGAAATATTTTCTAATGTATTAATTTTATATTTAAGGTATATTATTATCTTTCTTAGATTTATTTTAGTGTTTACTAAATTGTGCAGTTGTCAATGAAGTTTTGATCTTTATATTTCTTACTTACTTTTATATCTCGTATTAAAATACGAGAGTCTCAGTCACAGACTTGCAATTAAGTAAGTCTGGTCTCAGTATTATTTTTCTTAAGACTGTACGTAACTTATGATCTTTAAACACACTTTTTAAAAATATAACCTCAAAGTCAATGTTTTACTGACAACTGTCAAATACTTGTGCACTTAAACTCTTGTCGATGGAAGCTAAATGCACCACAATGAACTTGGACATACGCACTTTGGTAAATATACTACAAAACTTACCTATTTCATTGTAATTATACGAAAATAAGAGTAGTTATTTCAAGTAACTTTATTTACATAGAAAAGATGTAAGCCTCTTTATGTTGTCAAATTTTATGTTAATACTTAATTTAATTGAAACCTTTTTGTGATAAACGAATAAAAACAATTTATTACGTTCCACATCCAAAAAATTTTGTGGCTTTTTTACCAACCAGTGATTCCGTATAATTGTCATAATTATTTTTGTTAAGTATTTTGAGTATGGGAGCGGTTGAAACTAACTAAACAATGCAATCGACAAATGCATTAAATTACATATAAAGTTACTTGAAATACAATAATTAAGAAATGTACGCACTGCATAACTATTACTACATAAAATTAAGTTACAAATTAATGCACAAAATATTCTCTATGTTTGGCTCTCTACCACTACACACACCAAAGTTGTGAAATGACAATAAATGTTCTTTCAAACGAAACAATTCTTCCAAAATTAGTCATCTTATTATTATTTTGTTAGTTTAGCTAATAACCATTGATTTATAACAGTTTCTAGATATAACTTGTACGCTAAATGAGACGGCAATGTTGTGGCCAAGCGGGCTACAATGGAATTACGACCCTATTAAGATAAAATAAGCTTGTCATTAGTAAAAATCACTTGTTACATTTTAATTCCAGCGCGCTACGTTACCGCAATGAAAATACGACCATATGATGAAAGAATAAGGTTGTAATTAGTAGATTACACGTTTCTCAAACAGTTCCGAGTCTTTGTTTGTTATATAGAACCTGTTATAAATTAGTGCTGAAACCGAACACATAATTTCATTAAATAAATTACGTATTAAAACTTTGCCAGTTCACTTTGTAATCATTTGAATTGGCTTAGTAATTTTGTGTTAATAATAGTAGATATTTTATTACTTCTTAATGTTTTATATGCTTGATCGAAAGCGTTCTAAATTATTTGTGTACAAAGTGTTGCAAAAGTCGTTCGTAATAATTGTTTTTAAAAGTTCAGGGGACTGTAAGTATTGTATTTCTATGATATCTTAAGTCACAGGCTAATTATTTCTTGTTCTTTATTATGTGCAATAAATGGTTAAAAAATGAACAAAATTCTACTTAACAATACATAGAACGACAGAGAAAAAGAAGTTTGCAAACATTTTAGGAAATTTTGGAAATGCATACTTTTCATTTATCCTTCTGAACATTTAGGTACTTATATGAAGCTTTTAGATTTGGTAAATGGTTATTAACTCGAACAAGAAATTGTAAACCTATGTTCCGTGCGTGTGAGTGTGTGTCATTTGTATAGGATGTAAACCTACAGATATCCTAGTGTAAGGCCCAATATTTGGAGATATTTTTATTATTTGCATTTTTTTATTAAACTCTGGCTAAATAATTGTGTGTTTTATTTAAGACTATCTCGCACAATAAAATAGAATATAGAGAGAAGAATAAGCAGCAAAAAAGAAAGCCCCCAGTCCTCTTCCTTTGCATACTCTGAATGGTCGAAGCAAAAAAGTTCTTGTGTGATAGATAATATATTTTTTAACATTGCATTTTTTGTAGTTTTCGGAAAAGCTGTTCAATTATGGCCGATTTCTGTGTATAGTTTATTTTTTCTGTGGTAGAGTATGTCACTTAGCCTTCATGTAAAGTATTACAAAATTATACAACATCAATGACATTTACATTATTTTGTTCTTCAAGTTATGTTCAAGTTACACTATCCTGTGAAACGATATAATAACGTTTATTTGTCTGTTGCAGTCTGATATGGCAGGTTAGAATGGTAGCAGTTATATAACATAATACAACATTGTATAACATCAATAACATTAAACATTTGTTCTTGATGTTACACAGTCTTGTGAAAATTATAATGACTGCTGCTGCAGCAGGTTCCTGTAGCATTTGCATCTCATATCGCACCTCTTTTCTTCTCATTCGTAACCACAGTTCGTAACTCTGCAGAGTGGTCGTGGTTACCTTCCAGCAAAGAAATTCTGTCAACTAGTTGTGGTACCCAAGGATGTTTAGTACTTATAACATCCTTGGTGATACCTTACGGGGGGTGCCTCAGGAAATTCTACCTCTATGGTCTCCGGGCGGGGTTGTGATTTCAACACTGACATAAAAAAATGTGGTAGGTGTTTTTGTCATAGGTACTCAGTGTGTATATTAGTATCAAATCACGTATGTGTTGATAGGATCGGGTCACCTTATATTACGTCTCTTTTCTACGCAAAAAAATATAATCCTTACTCTATGACTTTCAGTGTCGTCGTTTTCAGTTTTCAGGCATGGATGCTACTCGCCGTATGATCTCTCGCCATTTCTGGACGACTTTGACCACTTCCTTATTGGTCCATTTCCAAAGACGACCACTTCCACCAAAGTTTTGAGCAACTAATCCAAAGAAACTTCTCCATACAAATTGTCTGATTAAAATGAGTGCTTCGTATGGAAGTGTTGAATTTCTTTATCCTTACCGAGAGAAGGTTCTTTGGGACAAAACCATTAACTAAGCATGTCCTTTCAGTATTTGCTAAACTGCCATTTATACCCTGTATGAGGTCTCAAATAAGAACATTACTCATTTGGGACCTCTTATTTTTGAACCTTTATTGATCATTACTCCTCAGTCATCAGCATCACACAAATAGAAACGAGTAATTAATTGCTCCAGGAAGTAGCGTGACTTTTCTTAATCAGACCATACGTCGCGTCGGAGTACTATTAGTATGCGTCCTCGACTCTGTTAATAGAACGCAATTCATCAGACCCTGGAGACGTATTATCAAAGTATTCGAATTACAATTCGCATTCGATATCGAAGTATTCTACTTTTCCTAAGATTCTTCGCTCTTGTCGGTGGAGTCTGCGCCATTTGGTTCTTATCTCCGTCTTCTATTATTGTACATGATGCAAGTTTATAACACATCATACTCATACTAATATTATAAACAGGAAATAATTTGTATGTGTGTATGTTTGTAATGAATAAACTCAAAAACTACTTTGCCAATTACAAAGATTCTTTTACCATTAGAAAGTTACATTCACCCTGAGTAACATAGGCTACCTTTTACCGCGGGAAAATTCCTCATTCCCACGGGAAAAACTTATATTTTTTGCCGAAATAAATTTCGTATGTGAGTAAACTGATCTCGTAGTACGAACGATTCAAAAATAGTTTCCAAGTCGCTCGCTAACGATTCGGTCAATGTCAATCTTGGATTCAGAGACGATAGCCTTGAGCCTTGAATCTGAAATCTAGGATGAATCCTCCGTAGACAATGTTTTTATTTAGATTAAGTCTACGATAAAGGCCAGATTGCAACATAAATACATAATATGTAACAGTGACGTTTTTTTGCAGTTAAGGTTCGTTAGAGGAAACACAGGATCAATCAAAACCCTATTGGCCATAGGGCTCATAATTTATAGGTGTCATGGACGAGGACACGTTTTCGAGCAATTCATGTTTGATCAAAAGGCATTCGATTTCAAGTAGGGAAAGCGTATACTGGCCATTTTAATTTCGCTTCAATTTAAAAGTACTAGATAAATAATGTTCATCTTCCGGCGCGCGCATGTTCCGTACTAACTAGCACCCAGCCATAGATTAATAAATAGTTACTAACAGTAACACCCAGCTGGGTGCCGCCTGACGTACGTACATGGTCTAAGAAAACAAGGTCTAACCGTTAGACCACGTGACTGACACTACATGTTATTACTAGACATCGGATTATATGCACTATTAAAATGCCAAAAAATGCATGCAAATATCTAAAAAAGGGCGAAATATGCACAAAATAATTATTATTCCAGGTTTTCTACAGAAAACGTGTGACGTTTGTCACTTAATAATAATGTATCTAATAGGCTGAAATAACCTTTCGACGTCAACTGACGTTACAGGACAGAATTGACTTGACTTGACTTGACTAGAACTCGCTGAGCGTGTGTGAGGAAGACGTATCGACAGCATAGTACAACCCGCCTAACACGTATAACTAATCAATGAAATAGTACCAAAATATGCAATAACGCTATAAAAATAGAATGATATGCATTTTCATATGCAAACATGCAACGCCATACCCTTCGAACCTAACCAACAGTAGTCGGTCAATTAAGAATCGGTTAAAAAAAATCGGAAGTACGAAATGTTACCCGTTGTGTCTGTACGTTTGTCCGTGCAAAACCATCACGTCATCATATCTTTTTTGTTTCACTACAACTTGTTGTTTTCTTTAAAATTATATAGAGCATTCGTTTCGTAACCAGGTCTTCTCTTCCGACACCCGCCTTTGCGATTGCAGCCATGTGAGTCACATTCTTCTACTGCGCAGTGGCCGTTTTTGTCCCGAATGCCATCGTTGCAAACATTTATATAGCAGTATTTATAGATATAATTCCAAAAACCACCCGCAGTATAAAAGTCGCAAGGTTCAGAAACGTACGGATCATTTCGTCGATACATAAGTGTAGTTATGGAATGCAATCCCGACTCGAAATTGCAAATTCGAGATCCGGAACTCTCGGGATCCCGTCTAGTTTAAAAAAATGTTAAATTCGGATGACTGAAAAAGCTAATAACTGCTTGTTTGTGATTGTGAGGTTAACTAAAATAACATATTACTCGAAAGAAAATTTGTTCAACTAATTTTTGAGCGTCATTCCATAATTCATCACAATTTTTTAAATTGTATTTGGCGAAGAAGGTAATTTGTAACCTTTTGCGACAAAAAGACTTCATGTCCTCAGAAGTAGTAGAAGAAAGAAGCTTGCGCCCAGAGTGGATGTGTGTAGCGTCGCTGACCACTGCCGCCCAATCCCGTCAATCTCGAACGGGATCTCGTCTTATGATGCGTCGGGATTGATCCCGAAAAATTACACGAGATCTCGCGGGATCGGGATTGCATTCCCTAAGTGTAGTATACGGACAACATTCACTACTCACATGAGGAAAATAAATTATTAAAATAAAAAGAAAGTAAAGGGTCTTTCAACAAGGACGGGTAGATGTTAAAGATGAATAAAACAAGATGTGTGTGAGATATTAACGAAATTATTTTTTTATTTGAAAGGCCCATTTATGCCAATTTGGATGGAATATGACATCGTTCAAATGTCCGCCGTGGCTTCGTATGGTGGCACGAATCCGAGAGGACCAATTTTTAATGACTCTGCTGCATAGAATAATCTTTAGCGACGAGGCACATTTTTGGATGAATGGTTTTGTTAATAAGCAAAATTGCCGTATATGGGATGACCACACCCCACATGAGGTTCCCCAGGTGGCAATGCATCCACAAAAAGTTACTGTTTGGTGCGGATTTTGATCTGGCGGCGTCATTAGTCCGTACTCCTTTGAAAACGACGTTGGCGAGGTCATCAGCGTCAACGGCGAGCGCTACAGATCAATGATCAACAATTTCTTTTGGCTTAAATTGAACAATATGGACGTGAACGACATGTGGTTCCAGCAAGATGGCGCTACTCGCCACACAGCGAACGACACAATCGACATTCTGCATGAACGGTTTGAGGGTAGGGTTATCTCTCGCAGAGGTGACGTGAATTGGCCACCAAGATCGTGTGATTTGACTCCGCTAGACTTTTTCTTGTGGGGTTTTCTGTAGTCGCAGGTCTATGCCAATAAACCACATTCGACCATTGCCCTGAAAGCCAACATAACGCAGGCCATTGCTCAGATTCAACCGGAACTATGCAGCAGAGTCATTAAAAATTAGACCTCTCGGATTCGTGCCACCATACGAAGCCGCGGCGGACATTTGAACGATGTCATATTCCATCCAAATTGGCATAAATGGGCCTTTCAAATAAAAAAATAATTTCGTTAATATCTCACACACATCTTGTTTTATTCATCTTTAACATCTACCCGTCCTTGTTGAAAGACCCTTTATATCGCCAACATTTTTTTTAACAACCACTATTTAGTGTATGCTTTCAAGCTTATATACCACACCGCAAGCAAACTACCGTGTGATCCACTGATAAATTGCAAGACTAATTGACGGCTTACAGTCTGCTAATGGCCCTCTAATGAACGAGTAGACAATCATAAACCGCTATCAGTAACTTTATATATGTACAGTAGCCAGCACATGCCGCTGGGCGTGTTGACCTTGAGAGCGCCCGTTCTGAATGGAAGTCAACGGCCCTAGCCACTTGGCCACCGCCGCTCTCACTTCATTAGTCTAGTCTTAGTCTACTAGTAGGTATTCATTAATCAGATTCCCTAATGTTAACAAACCGCTCACCGCAAATAAACCTCAAGTTCTTTGGTACCTACACCTTTACATCATTATTGAGTTTATTGATTGAATCATTTAATTATCAAAGTAACTGGAATTCTTAGATATTAATTATTAGGTACTCGATTTATAACAGGAAGTGTTTGCCGAAAATCTCCAGAAAAGAGCAGTGTGACGTTCCCCATTGGCCTTTCATCTCGCCGAATGTCTCGTAGCGTTCTGTCTACAGCTTCAATGGCTTTTTTGTTTGCCATTGTACATTCATCCCAAAAGATCAGACAGCAATCTTGTATTACTTTTGCCTTATTGCAGTTCCTTCCTTGTTCCGCAGTAAAGCATTCAATCCGATCGTTTACTGTGGACGTTAATTCAGAAATATTGTAGTTAGTCTCGGCAATATATTCGCGGCTAACCCGTGGTAGACCGGGTGGTGTTTCAGAAACAGGAAGGCCGTAGTCGGTCAAGGAGTTACCCCCAATTGAAAAAACCATGTCTTGAATAGAGCAAAACGATCTATTGAGTACTCTTTCGTCGGTCGGATCGATTGGCTGGTCTGATTTACGTTGCAGTTATCGTAGGAAGTCCTCAGAAAAGTGGGTCTTATACTTTTGCACAACGCTAGGGTATCTGATAGTCCACAGAACACCAACATTACTGCGAACAAATGACGTAAGCGTTTGGGACTATCGCTTACACATGCCTCTTCAAGGGTATTGTCCCAGTGTTGGTCTCCTTCAAGCAAATTAAGTGCCCGGAAAGCCGCTTGAAATGTTTCGTGCTCTACGCCATTGACCGTTTTCAAATAGGCGAATGACGTGGGCCCGCGAATTGTATGTAATAACATGCGCAAGTAATAGCATTCGCCGTTGTTATCTGGTGACTTCGTCCCGGTCGATTCCCTGCAGATCAAATGTTGCTTGGTCGCTCCCTTTGTTTACATATTTACAAATAATAAAAATGTTTGATCAAAATCGGTTAAGAAACAGCCCAATTGAAATGTCCTGCCTACCCCTTAAGTGGGGTGGCGTGATTATGGGTATCCTTATTGTAAACCCGAGTAACTCTGAGTTGAATAAAAGTCTCATCAAAATCGGTGCAAGTTATAAAGTAGGTTTGAGTTGGAATGAAAATATAACCTCTTATATTTAAATCGTCGATAACTTTTTTTCTTCTTCACCGATTTCGATGAAACAAAGCCTATACACTGCCCTGAAATATGCCAAATCAATTAGTGAAAACCGCATGATTAGCGAAAATCCATCCAGTGGTTACGAAGTAGGGAGTGCAATCTCGGTATACCGAGGTCTCGTAATACCAAGATCTTGCACAAACTTTGCAAGATCAATCTTGCATTAAAAATCATGCGCGATCTCGCAAGATTTGCAAGATTACGCATTCTCTTGATTCATCTTGCATAACGCAGCAACACATTCCATGACCGTTCGAGAGCGCAGCTGAAACATCTTTTGGCGAGAGGTAAAACAGATTATTGGCGTTAAATTTACCGAAGAAAATTATTCTCTAAGTACCACTAATAAAGTGTACGAAGTGAAGGAGCTTTTTTCAACTAACCCATAATTTTTTAAATAAATAAAGTACTATTATATTAATATTGTTACATGATTGCGCACCTATAACAAAAATTTACCAAGTTTTACTACTTTGAATATAATACTTATTTATAATATCTAGGATAGGTACAGATAGTAAATGACGCGCTAATTTCTTTTATATATCTAAGGCTCATTTTTAACATCAATTAATAAATTTAAAACAATAATTTTATATTAAAAAATTGTTCCTTTTTATTTAATTTTATACTCTTTTTTCGCCCTGTTATTCGCAGGAAAGCGAGATCTCGCAAATACCGAGATCTTGCAAGATTAGACCTCTAAAATCTTGCAAATACCGAGTAGACGTGTGCGCCGCCGCGCCACGCCGCCGCCGCCGCCCCTTTTGAGCCACGCCGCCGCCGCCGGTGACGCCGCCGGCGTAAAATCGGCGTGATCATTTTCGCTTAGTAAAACTTAAAAAGCAATAAATTTGCACCTTGTACACAATAAGGACTTGAATTTTTAGGAGCAAACTGTAT
The DNA here is from genome assembly GCA_948473455.1 of Teleiodes luculella. Taxonomy (NCBI): domain Eukaryota; kingdom Metazoa; phylum Arthropoda; class Insecta; order Lepidoptera; family Gelechiidae; genus Teleiodes; species Teleiodes luculella. The sequence continues at coordinate 2,595,321 of OX419599.1, read as the reverse complement.
CCAAAAATAGATTGCTACTAAAAATGAGGGTCCAAAGTGTTAGGAAGAGATTTGTCCGTTGGGCAAACTCAATTGACGAACCTGACGACTACGTAAACTGTGACAGCTAATCTTGAGCTACTGAAAAGAATCGAGAAGTTATATGGACAGCTGTACACGACAACACGGTCACCTATCAGCCAAGCTGCAACTGACCCCAGAGCTAGGCTAACCCGGCGGCACTATACTGAAGACATCCCGGACGTCAGCCTGTACGAGATTGGAATAGCTCTCAAACAGTTACAAGGCGCTAGGCTAGGTGATGGATGACGAAATAACTGCTGAGCTTCTGAAAACAGGTGGTACACCGGTCTTAAAAGCCCTTCAGAAACTGTTTAATTCAATTCATTGTTGCATTCGGGAAGTTGGGCAATATCTTTTCGTCTCAAATACGCAGTATCTTATTGACTTAAGTCTTTGACCAATGTGTGTTGCCAGTGATGAGTTGACGACTTACGGATCTGAGACGTGGTCGCTTACGATGGGCCACATAATAAGGCTCAAGGTCACTTAAAGAGCAATGAATAGGGCTATGCTCGGAGTTTCCCTTCGCGATGGTATCAAGAATAATGAGATCCGCGGGGAAACCAAAGTCACCGACATAGCCCGAAGAATCGCTAGACTTAAGTGACAGTAGGCGGGGCACATTGCGCGTAGTACCGACGGCTGTTGGGGCAGAAAGGTTCTTAAATGGCAACCGCGCGCCGGAAGACGGAGGCGGGAAACCGCGAGACGCGGGCAGCTGAGAACCTATATTACATAACTACCTATTTTATGTTTGATTTGACATAAATCACTTAATTTCATATGCACTTTTTAATTTAAATGTATATTCCATCATGTTAAATCAATAAAAAAAGTTACGCCGATTTCACGCCGATTACGCCGCCGCCGCCGACCGATTTTGGCCTCCACGCCGCCGCCGATCAAATCGTAATCGGCGCACATGTCTAATACCGAGATCGATTATTATGCTGCAAGATTGCACTCCCTATTACGAAGATGTGCTCGAACAAACAGACAGACAGACAGACAAAAAATTCCAAAAAAATATTTTTGTGTTCTGTTGGTCTTCTCCTATCGCCCTGACTCCATTTTAGTCAATTACCTACTTTCAATGTACAGACAAACGGGCTTCTACTGTTTTATTATACAGGGCGTCCCACGGCTATGCCACATGGAGGGAAAGTACCTTAAATATTGTAGGTAGAACATTTTACTGAAAGAAGACATTAATTTATTTCTAAAAACTATCAAAACTGCATTCATACATTTTTTTATAATTACTTGGTTGAACCGGGAATCGAACCCGTTATACGAGAAAAAAATATATCCTGTAGTTTTATCATACCGATCAAAAGGCTTCATCATAAGGGTTATTTTTTGCTAAATATCATAGTGTCAAAAATAAAAGGAAGACTATGTATTTTAACATTTTTAGTACAAAATTTATAAATTTTATCAAATGTTCGAAATGACCCGTTGAATACAAATTACACTCTTTATTTCACTCCCTGTCGATTTTTTTAACTTGTTGTGGTGGATATTTAAATTAATAACGTCTAAGTTCCGTTTGTAGATCTTGGACATTTTCTTACCGGTTCTTGTCAACTAAGTTTTTTTACATAATCCCATTTTAAAAATCTAACGGGGCTAGATCTGGCGATCTCGGCCGGCCACATCAAATGTTAAAATTCATAGTTTTCCTTTTATTTCTGACACTATGTTATTTAGCAAAAAATAATCCTTATGATGAAGCCTTTCGATTGGTATGATAAAACTACAGGGTGATTTTTTTTTCTCGTGTAGCGGGTTCGATTCCCGGCTCAACCATGTAATTATTATAAAATGTATGAATGCACTTTTGATAGTTTTTAGAAATAAAATAATGTCTTCTTTCAGTAAAATGTTCTACCTACAATATTTAAGGTACTTTCCCTCCATGTGGCATAGCCGTGGGACGCCCTGTATATATTGATGTATTGATTATAGGTAATTCCTTATAAATAAAAATAAATACTTCAAATTAACTAATACATTTTATTTATTACTGTGGAACTTTATGCCCTACTACCACTACGCTATAATATTCTTCTTGCTTGTTTCACTACAAGTATGTTGTTTTCTTGAAAGTTATATAGATGAATCGTTTCGTAACCAGGTCTTCCCTTCCGACACCCGCCTTTGCAATTGCAGCCGGCAGAGTCACATTCGCCAACTCCGCAGTGGGCATATTTAGGTGTATAGCCATCTTTACAAATCCTTATAAAACAGTACTGATTGTTATTATGCCAAAAAGCACCCGAAATAAAATAGCCGCAAGGTTCAGATACGTATGGATCATTTCGTTGATACCTAATTGTAATAAACGGACAACATTCACTACTCACATGAGGAAAAAAAATCATTAAAATAAAAAGAAAGTATATCGCCAACATTCTCGACTACCAAAATTTAACTATCGTGTCTTTTGGAGTGACCTGTGTCTATTGAAATGCTTTCAAGCTTATATACCACACCGCAAGCAAACTACCGTGTGATCCACTGATAAATTGCAAGACTAATTGACGGCTTACAGTCTGCTAATGGCCCTCTAATGAACGAGTAGACAATCATAAACCGCTATCAGTAACATAATATCTACGTATATCTTTTTATTTTAATAAGTATGTACAGTAGCCAGCCAGCACATGCGGCTGGACATGTTGACCTTGAGAGCGCCCGTATTCCGTAGTGGTAGGGGCGAATTTCGTAGTACGAATGTCCAACCGCATGTGCTGGCTTCTGTACATACTATTCGTTCAGTACCGTTCAGTACCGAAGGGACACAACGTTTTGTTCAAAGTTAGTACTTGTCTCATGAGTAAAGGAAGACGAGACGGCGATGGATGACGATAAAGATTTTGTGGCGTTTTTTGCAGTTAAAAAGATTAGTAGGCCATAGGTATACTGGCCATTTCAATTTCGCTTCAATTTAAAAGTAGTAGATAACTAATGTTCATGTTCCGGCGCGCACACCTATTAAAGATAAAGAACAAACAGTTGCGGTCAGAGGGTTAAATTAATATGGACGCGCTACGTCTACTGGCTTGATTAAAATGTTGCAAGGTTATCGTAAGAAAAATGAATGATATAAACAATAGCTTTGTTCTGCCCGCTTTAACCTTATACCGTTGTTCCCACACAGGGAAAATACAGTCTTCTTTGAAACTTCATTCATCATCATCATTAACAGCTCATAAATGTCCCCACCGAGGGGCTCGAGCCTACCCTGACACCAGGGTGAATAATAATAATAATTTATTAAAACAACAAAAATTGCATTTTTATAATATGTTTACATTAACAGTTACACAGTAAAGTACTACATAATTATAGTGAACTCCTTATTCCTAAACTAGGTGAAAACATGTATCATAGGAACTCGGTGCTCCGTTGTTTTGTTAGCAGACGCGTGTGTCATTAAGGCCGATCAAGATATAAATGCAATATTGTGTTTGGTATTACATATTTGGTGTGTGTGTGTGCGTGTGTGTGAGTGTGTAATATTATTACATAATGTTCTCAATTATGCTGGATTATAATAATAATAATAATAATAATAATAATTTTTTATTTAGATTCTTCTTCACATAGACCTTAAATTAAGCGTAATTATAGGAGTTTTTAATCAACTTACAAAGTAGTCAAGGTACTTGTGAAGACTGATGCCTGAAATAGACCGGAGTCTGTGCTTCAGGTCACCAGTACCCCAGATGTACTTCCCCGTAACATATTCTTAAACAGTAAGTATTTGGTTTTATTTTAGGTTTATATAAAGTTAAGATAGTTATATCGAAAACTGAGGCAATATGAGAAAAGGAAATATTAGAAATAAACATGAGGTGTGTAAGTGAGTGTGTGTGTGTATGTGTGTGTGTGTGTGTATTTGTGTGTGTGTGTGTGTGTATGTGTGTGTGTGTGTGTGTGTGTGTGTTGTGTGTGTTCGTGTGTGTGTGTTGAGTAAGTGAGTGTAAGCAAGCGGGTATTTTAATTTCTCTTTGGCAAGTTATCAAGTTACTAGGTAAGATGAAGATTATTAATTAGGTTTTTTATATCGTCATAATCCTGACTTTTCATCCACTTCGAGACTTTCTCCTATGTCGTGTTTATTATTTTTGTGTATGCTTAAAGCTTTATGTACCTTATTATATACTGTATAGCTTAAGGCTCTATATTGACGTGTCGCAAATTTTGTGCGACATCCATCCCGTGAACAGATAGGGAACCCAGTTCTTCTTTTTGCTAAATCATTATTCAGAGGTAGGGAGGGATGAATGTTTTCTCAATGTTGTACAGTATACAAAAAGTTTTCTAACCGAAAGAACATCAGTCTCCGTATAAAATTTGTCAGTGGGGTAATCTCTTCGTTTGAATGTCATGACTTTTAATAATGCTCTCTGGGCTCTTTCTAAGCTGAGCATTGTGGTTTTGTACGATCCTCCCCAGACAGGAATACAATACCTGAGTATTGATTCACACAATCCTGAGTATACCAGTTTCAGTGTTACCTTGTCAAGTATATGTCTCAGAATTTTGAATATGTATAGAAGTTTTTTAGTTCTAACTGTTAGGTTATTTATGTGAGTGGATCCCATCACATGAGTGGATTTTTAGAATAGCAGATGACAGTGGAGGTTTGGCGGTCTTAGCAATAGAAAAGCGTAAAAAATTAGTTTTCCCTATATTCAGCGTTAGCAAGTTGTTCGATAACCATTCTGCTACAATGCGTAGTGACTTTTCTGCATTTACTTTTGCTGATTTCCAGTTGTTACCACTAAAAAGAAGTGCTGTATCATCCGCGTAGGTATAAATTGAGGTGCTAGGGAGTTGCAATAAGCACAAATCGTTTATGTAGATTTGAAACATGGTCGGACCTAAAATGGATCCTTGTGGGACACCATAAGTGTAGGAATCTTCGTCACTTTCGTGCTCGCCCAATTTGACACACTGAGTACGGTTGTGTAAATAATCTGCAAAAATATCCAAAGCCTTACCGCGTATTCCTGCATTTTCCATTTTTGAAATCAATAGTGGAACAGATACAGTGTCAAACGCTTTTGCGAGATCTAGGAAGATGCCATAGTTTTTCTCGCCTGCATCAAGCTTACTCCAATAGCATCCTCACTAAGATGACAGACTGCGTCCTCCGTTGACACACCCCTTCGAAAACCGTACTGGTTGTCAGCTATTAACTTGTATTGTGGTATGCTAACGCATATTCGCACGTAGCTATCACAATCGATAGATACGTGAGAATATGAATAGCTAAAGAAAGGCTTCCTGCCTGGAAAGCACGTGTAAATAGTAATATAAATACAGTGTGTGCATCAGAATAAAGGAGTAGACGAGACACGACCATGTAGAACATAGAGAGTTGTTTAATTCATCACCCGGCGTCATTTCATGGCGACCGTGGTAGAGGGGTCGTCACTTCATGGCGGCCCTGGTCAATCTCACCTCTGTGTTTTTCTGCACTTGCTAGTAGAAACGCGTCAGTTGTTTAGTTTTAGCAGTGTCAGGTAATATTGGTTTGAATATTAAATTAGTTATAATTTTTATGAGCGTGATGTTTAGCTTATGATTTGTGTCAGTTGCAAAAGTTATCGTGTGCTAATTTATTTTATAAGTTTTAACTTCATACTGTTTTTTTTAGTTTGAACTGTTTAGCAAAATTTGTTTTTTTATATACTTTTATATATAACAGATATGTCAATGTCGATGATTTGGTACTTATAATACGTATTATTATTGCAGTGATAATTGATCGCTCTTAAACAGGTTTTGCTGGTTGTTGTTCATGATATTTAATTAACAGTTATATAATGAAAATATGGTAGAAACTTTTATATGTCCTGTGGTAGAAACTGTACGTACCAAGGTTTTTTTTATTTGATTTGTCTAAGTGTTGGAATATAGGCAGAGTCCAGAAACAAAGGATATCTATGTATTGTTGTAAAAGATTAAATGTAGACATCAGTATGGTATGCAGAATTTGCTGATGGCTGTACTTGATGTACTTCGAAGGGAAATGGAATGTTGGTAGTTTTACTATGTAAATTGGTTCAGGGAATTAGAGTTTTGAGTGATATGTAATTGTTAGTAAAGGTTAAAAGTGACAAATCCCTGTCACTCAACGATTGTTTTGGTTGTTATAATGTCTTAATACTGTTGGCCTGATCAACCAAACTTTGTGACATTTTAATGATTAAAATATTTAATGAAGGATTGATGAGATGACGATGATGTATGGTTAGGTTTGGAAACAACACAAGTTGTTGTATGTGAAATGGAGAGTTCAATGTATTGTAAAGTAGGAAGAGTTCAATGTATTGTAAAGTAGGAAGAGTTCAATGTATTGTAAAGTGACATGGAGGTACTAGCGAGGTTCAGATCCTTCTTTTCCGGTGAGAAATGCTGGAGACATAAGTCTTAAAACATGACCTTGAAGTTAAATGAATGCAACATGTATTTCATTGTTAAAATGGACCATGATACCCAACTGTCGGAGGCGCGCCAAGACGCAACGCAAGGAGATCTGGTTTCATAAAAAGGACTAAAAAGTCTAAAATAAAATTTAAATAAAAGGCCGTAATAAATGTATAAAAATATTAAATAATTATGTTTGTGCACTTAACTTTGTAAGACAAAGTAATTAGAAAGCATGCTATGACAAATAAAGAGCTAGCTCGTTCGATCAATCAATCGATCGATCAATCAATTAATCAATAAATCTGTCTCTGTCAGTTATCTTTATTTAGGATAGTAACAGTGATACGAGAAGAGTGAGATAAAATGGACTTGACTTGTAAGAAACTATGTGCGCAGTAGATACTTACTTTTAACACGGATATGACTTTTAGAATAATTTCTTATAATTTATAATAAGTATAGTTTGGTAATGGTATTGTTTTAGCGATTGTTTTGAAATAGGAATTATTGTGATATGTTCTAAAGGTATTTTTGTAGATTCAGAGGATGTGGATAAAATTGTATTTATGAGAAACAAATAATGTATTGGAATAATGTGTTGGATAATTGGGATAGGAAATAAAATCGGTAAATTTTATAATAGAAGCATTGAAATAATAATGCATAGAAGGGTTATCCAGTACGATTTATGTTTATGTTATTGGGAAGGTTTTTTTTTTTCCATGTTGCATGTTTCATAAGAATATTATAAATTTAAGTGTTATAGTTATAAATTAGTATGATTAATATTTTGTGTGTTGTAACCGTGTCTTTTCAGGGGAGGGAAGCCCTAACCTTTTCAGGGGAGGTGTGGTATGCTAACGCATATTCGCACGTAGCTATCACAATCGATAGATACGTGAGAATATGAATAGCTAAAGAAAGGCTTCCTGCCTGGAAAGCACGTGTAAATAGTAATATAAATACAGTGTGTGCATCAGAATAAAGGAGTAGACGAGACACGACCATGTAGAACATAGAGAGTTGTTTAATTCATCACCCGGCGTCATTTCAGTATTTATTTAGAAACCCAGTAAGCGCGTCATTAAGTATTCTTTCAAGTATTTTCGAAAGCGCTGGAAGAACAGAAATTGATCTGTAGTTTGTGACACTGCATCTGTCCCCACTCTTGAAAATCGGATGCACTACGGCTTTCTTGAAGGCTTTTGGAAAGACACCACATTTTTCGCTGATACACACAATTTTCGCTGATATCCCATCCCACCCTGTCGCGCATAGCTGTGACGCTGTACCTGTAGCGCTGTGAATAGGCCTTAGTCGACCATGCTGGCCCAGTGCGGGTTGGTCAACTTCACACAAAACCCTTGAATTACTTCGCAGGTGTGTGCAGGTTTTCTCACGATGTTTTCCTTCACCGTAAGAGCGTCAAATAAACGTACATACGAGTATGAATTCGAAAATCGAAAACACAATGGTACAGGCCGAGGCTCGACCCGCGAACTTCTGAATGGAAGTCAACGGCCCTAGCCACTTGGCCACCGACGACGCTCGCACTTAATTAGTCTACTCTTAGTCTACTAGTAGGTATTCATTTATCAGATTCCCTAATGTAAACAAACTGCTCACCGCAAAAAAACTTCAATTTCTTTGGTACCTACAGCTTTACATCATTATTGAGTTTATTGATTGAATCATTTAACTAATCAAAGTGAATGGAATTCTTAGATATGAATTACCTCATCAGAAGGTTTTAGTCACGATTTCCGTCATACAATTTATATTATATTGTCACGAACTTACCAGAAAGTTCTAGAAGACGCTACCCAAATTTAATATAAGTATATCTATAATACAACTAAAGAATGGGGAATTCCAATTGCGTCATCGGAGGAATCGCAATGCAAACAAAGATGGACTTTATGACAACGTTGTATTGTAAGGCACAAAATCACCTAAGCAAGTCACTTGTTTACTCGAATTTGGTGACATCGCGCGCCTATTGTTTCATGACAAGTATTGTCCGAGTACAAAGGAAATGTTCTAGAAATTGCCCGATTACTAAATTACAATAGGATTACTCCAGAAATTAAGCATCGCGTAAACAACCCATTGTTTCGTGGGGGTATAAAAACGCCTGAGACGACGGCCAACGCCAGTTCATTTCTGAGCTACCAAAGCTGTCTCAACAAGCGATTTACAAGCGATCAAAGGAATAAACCCGCGAATAGAGCGATACCTAGACCTACGGACTACGAGCGACCCTGTGATTTTGGCTACAACGTGATTGGAGTGATCAGTTGAAGACACCTGTGAACTCAACGTGACCAACGGACTACGAGCTACTCCACGATTTGGCTACAGTTGTAATTGGACCTGTGACCTGTTTATCGTAGAATAAATTCTCAAATCAAGTTATACGGCTTTTCTTACAAATCCCGAACCCCACGTCCCGAACAACATTATAGGTAATTCCTTATAAAATAAAAATAGATACTTCAAATTAAGTAATACATTTTATTTATTATGTTAGAACTTTATCATCTACCTGGTAGTAGTGGATAAATATTGTAACGGTTTACGCCATAATAATATTCTTGTTTCACTACAAATATGTTGTTTTCTTGAAAGTTATATAGAGAATTCGTTTCGTAACCAGGTCTTCCCTTCCGACACCCGCTTTTGCAATTGCAGCCGTCAGAGTCACATTCGCCAACTCCGCAGTGGGATTTTTTATATGTAAAGCCATCGTTACAAACATTTATAAAGCAGTACTGATTGTTACCATCCCAAAAAGCACCCGAAATAAAATAGCCGCAAGGTTCATTTATGTATGGAACTTTTCGTTGATACTTAAGTGAAGTATACGGACAACATTCACTACTCACATGAGGAAAAAAAATCGTTAAAATAAAAAGAAAGTATATCGCCAACATTCTCGACTACCAAAATTTAACTATCGTGTCTTTTGGAGTGACCTGTGTCTATTGAAATGCTTTCAAGCTTATATACCACACCGCAAGCAAACTACCGTGTGATCCACTGATAAATTGCAAGACGTAATTGACGGCTTACCGTCTGCTAATGGCCCTCTAATGAACGAGTAGACAATCATAAACCGCTATCAGTAACATAATATCTACGTATATCTTTTTATTTTAATAAGTATGTACGTACAGTAGCCAGCCAGCACATGCGGCTGGACATGTTGACCTTGAGAGCGCCCTTATTCCGTAGTGGTAGGGGCGAATTTCGTAGTACGAATGTCCAACCGCATGTGCTGGCTTCTGTACATACTATTCGTTCAGTACCGTTCAGTACCGAAGGGACACCACGTTTTGTTCAAAGTTAGTACTTGTCTCATGAGTAAAGGAGGCCGAGACGGCGATGAATGTCGATAAAGATTTTGTGGCGTTTTTTGCAGTTAAAAAGGGTTAATTTATATGGACGCGTCCTTGTCTACTGGCTTGATTAAAATGTTGCAAGGTTATCGTAAGAAAAATGAATGATATAAACAATAGCTTTTCACTGTTCTGCCCGCGTTAACCTTATGAGTTATATCCACAGAGGGAAAAAACAGTCTTATTCGAAACTTCATTCATTATCATCGTTAGCTCAGCTCAGGACAGCTCATATATGTCCCCACCGAGGGGCTCGAGCCTACCTTGACACCAGGGTGAATAGGCCTTAGTCGACCACGCTGGCCAGTGCGGGTTGGTCAACTTCACACACAACCCTTGAATTACTTCGCAGGTGTGTGCAGGTTTCCTCACGATGTTTTCCTTTACAGTAAGAGCGTCAAATAAACGTACATACGAGTATGAATTCGAAAATCGAAAACACATTGGTACAGGCCGAGGCTCGACCTGCGAACTTCTGAATGGAAGTCAACGGCCCTAGCCACTTGGCCACCGACGACGCTCGCACTTCATTAGTCTACTCTTAGTCTACTAGTAGGTATTCATTTATCAGATTCCCTAATGTTAACAAAAAACCTCAAGTTCTTTGGTACCTACACCTTTACATCATTATTGAGTTTATTGATTGAATCATTTAATTTATCAAAGTGACTGGAACTCTTAGATATTAATTACCTCATCAGAAGGTTTTAGTCACGATCTCCGTCATACAATTTATATTATATTATAGGTAATTCCTTATAAATAAAAATAGATAGGTACTTCAAATTAAGTAATACATTTTATTTATTACATTATAATTTTATCCTTTAGTACCATTACGCTATAATAATCTTCTTGTTTCACTACAAGTATGTTGTTTTCTTGAAAGTTATATAGAGGAAACGTTTCGTAACCAGGTCTTCCCTTCCGACACCCGCCTTTGCAATTGCAGCCTTTATCGTCACATTCGCCAACTCCGCAGTGAGCATATCTATATCTAACGCCATCGTCACAAACATTTATAAAGCAGTACTCCATGTTTTCATTATAAAAACCACCCGAAATATAAAAGCCGCAAGGTTCATATATGTATGGAACTTTTCGTTGATACTTAATTGAAGTATACGGACAACATTCACTACTCACATGAGGAAAAAAAAATATTAAAATAAAAAGAAAGTATATCGCCAACATTTTCGACTACCAAAATTTAACTATCGTGTCGAACTGTGTCTATTGAAATGCTTTCAAGCTTATATACCACACCGCAAGCAAACTACCGTGTGATCCGCTGATAAATTGAAAGACTAATTGACGGCTTACAGTCTGCTAATAGCCCTCTAATGAACGAGTAGACGATCATAAAACGCGAGTAGACGATCATAAACGCTTAATATTTACGTATATCCTTTTTTTAATATAATGGTCCTCTAATGAACAAGTAGACCATCATAAACCGCTATCAGTAACTTAATATTTACGTATACTTTTAATTACGGCTCACATATCATCTCCATTTGTCAAAAAGCCAACCGTATGCTCGGATTCATTATGAGGGTTGGTTCCCAGTTCACGGACGTTAAAACATCCATGGTTCTTTACAACGCCTATGTCCGAAGCACACTTGAGTTTGGGGCTATCGTCTGGGACCCGTTTGAGCGCAAATACTCTCTCATGGTAGAAAGGATTCAGCGTAAGTTCGCACGTTGGCTCTACAAGCGGCTTTTTGGATATTACCCCTTTCTATATCCCTCTCTGTTCGTCTCAGGGATGGTGGGGCTAGAAACCATGGAGTTACGGCGGAAACTGCTTACAGTGACTCATTATTATCTTGTATTGCATAATAAGATCGACAATATGTCGGTAGTGGAGCTGATGGGCCTCGTGGTGCCGTCCGGCGGGACTCGCAGTCGCGATGGGTACGTAGCACCTCGTCGCCGTCATCGACTCTACGCGTCTCTTGACGCGCGTACGCTCCATGCCCGTAATGCTCCTACTGCACGAGCGCTTTCCCTTCTCAGTGACGTTGCTGCTCAGCACCATGATTTCGACATTAACGTTGACACTTTGCGTATAGTTCTCACCTATTTATGTAAATTTTGGACATGTAATCATTTATAATTTAAATTATTTTTAATTGTATTAATTTATCATCATAATTTACTATCGATTATTATTTCTATTTCATTGTTATTATGTAATATTGTGCTTTCTTGTGTTTTGGTCTCTGTACTGTTAGCAAGTAAGTTGACTGAATAAATAAATAAATAAATAAATAAGTATATATTTTTATTTTAATATGTACAGTAGCCAGCACACGCGGCTGGACATTGAGAGCACCCGTATTCCGTAGTGGTAGGGGCTAATTTAGTAGTACGAATGTCCAACCGCATGTGCTGGCTTCTGTACATACTATTCGTTCAGTACCGTTCAGTACCGAAGGGACACCACAGTTTGTTCAAAGTTAGTACTTGTCTCATGAATAAAGGAGGCCGAGACGGCGATGGATGACGATAAAGATTTTGTTCAGTTTCCAATAAAACCTTCTTATCGGGATCTAGAACTGGTAGAGTCTATGTAGTATTCTTCTTATCTGTACGCCTGATTCAACCGGCGCATGCGTACTTACTACTGTTTCTTCCGTCATCGTTTTATCAAGCTAAGTACTTATTTTTTGTGTGTGAACTCTTATCCTTCACTTCTCGTTCGTGTGTATGTCGAGTCTCTACACTGACACTGGCAAAATACGTCTCACCGATGTGAAGCAATAAAAAAAAAAAAAAAAAAAAAACTCTTATCCTTCGAAAAAGAACATTTCGTCAGGACCTGCAGCCTGCAGTTACTTCGCGTTTCACCGATCTGGTAAGTGCGCATTATATACATATGAGTCTTTATCCCATATAGCGTCTACCACTTTTACCCCTATAAATTGTGCGGTAGGTTCCCCCCTACGACCCATATGTGCTGGAGTCACCCGACTTCGACACAGATTTTGTGGCGTTTATTGCAGTTAAAAAGGTTAGTACGCCATAGGTATACTGGCCATTTAAATTTCGCTTCAATTTAAAAGTAGTAGATAACTAATGTTCATCATCCGGCGCGCACACTTATTAAAGATAAAGAACAAATTGTTGCGGTACCTAGTACTATTACTACTATTATTTATTCTGTGGTTGCGGTCAGAAGGTTAATTAATATGGACGCGTCCTTGTTTACTGGCATGATTAAAATGTTGCAAGGTTATCGTAAGAAAAATGAATGATATAAACAATAGCTTTTTACTGTTCTGCCCGCGTTAACCTTATGAGTTACTAGCTTTCCGCCGCGGCTTAACAGTTTTTCCCGTGGGAATTAGGCGTTTCCCCGCGGTAAAAGGTAGCCTTTGTTACTCAAGGTGAATGTAGCTTTCTAATAGTGAAAGAATTTTTGAAATCGTTTTAGTAGTTTTTTTAAGTTTATTCATTACAAACATACACACACACACACACACAATACACACACAAAAATACAAATCTTTCCTCTTTATAATATTGTAGTAGGTATAGTATGAAGTATGATATCCACAGAGGGAAAATACAGTCTGTTTCGAAACGTCATTAGTCTAGCTAGTCTTAGTCTACAGTAGGTATTCATTTATCAAGAGTCCCTAATGTAAACAAACCGCTCACCGCAAAAAATCTTCAAGTTCTTTGGTACCTACTACACATTTTTTTTTAAATTTACCTATGCTTGTGTCGAAAAGGTACGACCAATCAAACTTCACCGGACTTGCGGGGGAGCGGAAGACTCTACCCCAAATACGGTGACTGGAATACTTAGATATGAATTACCCCATCAGAAGGTTTTAGTCACGTTTAGCTTCCCGTCACGGCTCCGCCCGCGTTAATAGTTTTTCCCATGGGAATGAGGCATTTTCCCGCGGTAAAAGTTAGCCTATATTCTTCCGCAAGGTCTATTCTTTCTTTGAGCCAACTCCGCCTGCTTTACATTGCACGCTACACCTTGGGTTACATTATTGAAGTTTTAGTAAGGATCCCTAATTTTTTTGAAATTAAAATATAGCCTATGTTACTCAGGGTGAATGTAGCTTTCTAATGGTGAAAGAATTTTTTATTTTGCCTCAGTAGTTTTTGAGTTTATTCATTACAAACATACACACACACACACACACAAAAAAAATACAAATCTTTCCTCTTTATAATATTAGTATAGATTTCGGTCATACAATTTACATTATAGGCACTTCGTTAAATGTCCAGATCAAAAAAGTGCTACGAAAAGTTCTACTAAACTGCTACGGAAGTACAGTCTCATTTTGTTTTGCCATCAAGATTTATTTTTTTCTCAGGGTAGGTTAAAATTTTATTGAAAATAGTTTTTTTATTATAAACTTTGGATCTAAACGCCATGCGCCATAGGAATGAAACAGTAGAATTTTTGACTTTTGTATTGTATTAGTTTCTTCGAATCAGAGTAACGAATTTACTACTAACTAGCTTTCCGCCGCGGCTCCGCCTGCGTTAACAGTTTTTCCCGTGGGATTGAGGCATTTTTCCGCGGTACAAGGTAGCCTATGTTACTCAGGGTGAACGTAGCTTTCTAATGGTGAAACAATTTTTGAAATCGGTGCAGTATTTTTAAGTTTATTCATTACAAACATACACACAAAAATACAAATATTTCCTCTGTATGATTAGTATGATAGAAGAGAGCGATAAAAATCAAAAGCGAAGCGCGATTTTCCTTGCTCTTAGGTTATATCGTTGTTCGTTACACTAAGACACCCCCCACACTAGCGTATTTCGAGCTTCAACGTTGTGCGACGTGCATACAATCATTCGCGTCCGTCTTTTGCTTCACTCGCCTTGCTGCCTATGATTGTATGCGCGTCGTCTATGTGCGTCGCGCATACAATCATCCGCGTCCGTCTTTTGCTTCATTCGTCTTGCTGCTATGATTGTATGCGTGACGCACGACAATGATGCTCAAAAGACGCTTGAAAGACGCTAGTTTGAGGGTGTGCATTTTTTTACCAAATTAAAACATTAGCTTATCAAAGGCCGTTGTCTCTATAATAAGATGCTGTGTCACCTCCTCGGAAGGCCATTTGAACTCTCTTTTGACGAACGCGACCTAGTTTCTACTTTTTGCATTTTTCACAGAGCAGCCGCCTTTTGCTCTTATACTGGATCTTTTAGTGAATTGGTTTATTTATCATAATTTTTTTTCAAAATTGACACCACGCAAGTCCGGTGCATATTGATTAGACGAACTTTTAGGTCACTTTTCAAATTTTATTCTCTCTCATAGAAAAAATTACACTACTCGCATGCGTTAAGTTGCTTGTTTATGAATCTTTTTGGCTAAAATGTATATTTTCGGATATTGATGATGATAAAAAAAAATATTTACAAATATTGACCAATAAGTTTTGAATCTACAGTTATGCAAAGCTGGCTCGAAACGCTACTTTTGAAAAATTGTTTTTAAAATAACTTGGACCAGGGGGAATTATTTGTTATATATTTGTAATCTACTCATGATTCCTTTTCATTTGATAACCCACATGGTATTTTTAATTATTTTGTCTTCTTTGTTTTGTCTACGATAAGCAAGCATTTGTTTCTTGTTTTATAATTTCGTAGGCCCCTGTATTGTGAATCTGACAAATTATAATATCAACTATAACTTTTTTGTAACTCCCAGTTTGTTTCGACTTGGGACGTTCTTTGTTTTTTTCTGGACAAAATTAATGTGACTTCCGATTTGTCTAACTTTTGAAAAGCAATGACTTTGTAATCAGGTAAGAAATGGAAATTATAAAATATGTACGATCTGCTTGTAAAGAAAGTTAGATTAGTTTTATATTTTATTTAATAACAAGATATAAGCGAATAAAGAAAGCGTTCCCTAAATATAAAAGTTGATTTTAATTTTCTTACGTTAGACTGTGCTTTAGATTAATCATTTCTGCCAAAAATCGTCCATTGCTGGACAAAGGCCCCCTAAAGATATTTTATACTACCTCTCCGCCCGCGGCTACGCCCGCGTTGGTTTTCGATTTTTCCGTGCACAGTTTCCCGTGGGAATGAAATATTTTAAAAAGTATCTAAGATGTTGACTGGAGATATATTGCACCACCATGCAAAATTTTATTAAAATTGGTCCTGTAATTTCGGAGATTAGCCCGTACAATGTACTGTGAAATATATGTTACTATAAAAATGAAAAGTATCTAAGATGTTTACCGGGGATATAAGGTACCACCATGCAAAATTTCAATCAAATCGGTCCAATAGTTTCGGAGAATAGCCCGTACAAACAGACAAACAGAGAAACAAATAAGTAATTTGAAAAATAGTAGATATGTTCTATTTCACTTTTTACAGCCCCTGACTCGGTTTTTAGCATTTTTTCTTCTATGTACAGAGTTTCGACCTCTACAGGTTTATTATATAATTATTAAAAAATAATAATTATATAGTTAGCTGTTAGATATGTTATTTCCATTACGTAAAAACGGTAAATACAAAGGTCAAAGGTCCTCAAATAGTTGTTTAACAACACCTAGGTACTAACTAGAACATTTGGTCTGGGATGATCTAAGAATTTCCTCTAAATTGTTTCAAGTCTTCAATTTAAATAATGTTAGTTATGTGTCGCAAGTAGGTCAGCTGGACTGAGGAGAAAGATGTCACCTCGCTTTTTGTGTGCCTTGAAATACCACACTTAATTCTTGCAGATTTTTTTCCAACATTGGTCTTCCTACGTATACTGGTCATAAAAGGCTATTGAAAATGTTATAAATTTCGTCATATTGCTTGCTTGCTTATCGATTGGGTTTCGAGGTTAACCTAACAATCCCTGGTGTCGGAATTGTTGAGCCGCCTTAGGCTTCCGACTTAGCTTCTATAACGACTACATCCGTAGATAGTAGCCAGGACCAACGGCTTTTCGTGTCTTCCGAAGCACGGAATCATCTTTCTTTTCGGACAATCAGGTGATTCAGCCTGCAATGTCCTAACCAAACGGGAAAGTCCCACTAAGTGATATTTGTTCGACGGATCCCCACCGGGATTCGAACCCGGTACCTCCGTAACGTCAGATGAGCTTTTGACCACTTGACCACGGAGGTTGTTATTGTGTCATCATTCTTCTTCTATTCTTCAACAGCATTCTTTCGCCCACCGTTGGGCATATGCCTCTCCAGAGCACCTCCATGCGGCGCGATCCTCCGTATTTCTGGGCCACAGAGTGCCCGCGTGGCTTCTCAGGTCGTCTGACCATCTGGCTGGTGGTCTGCCCACACTCTTTTGCCCAAACGTGGTCTCCACTCACTCCAGAACGCACTTGCTCCATCTCATCCTGTCAGCGACAAAGGTGTCCAGCCCATGCCCATTTGAGTTTTGCGGCACGATAGCCAATGTCCACCAGTCGGGTTCTTCTTCGAATTTCATCGTTTCTGAGTTTGTCGCGTAAAGATATTCCGAGCATCGCACGCTCCATCGCTCTTTGAGCAACTTTAAGTTTATGTATTAAAGTGCTCGTCAGCGTCATCATTATAACAGCCCATAGACGTCCACTTCTGGACAATGGCCTCTTCCTGCCATCTCCACAACTCTTAGTTCAGCTTGGCCCGTATCCAGCGGTTTCCCGCGACCTTCACCATATCTTCGTTATTAGAAAAAATCGTCTGTTCCATACAAAAAAGTCATTTTAATCAGACAGTTTACGGAGAAAAACAAACCTTCTTTCGTTTACGGGAAAAAAACTTCAAGAATAATTAAGAAAATCCATTAATACCTATCTTATTTCTATTTTTGTTAAGCTACCACTTGTTTTGTCTAAATGATCCTAATTGTTAATCTATTCTTCAATTTCATCACTCTGAATTGACGAACACATGTAGGTATTGTTTATTTTTCACGAGTTTCATAACGTAAAGTGCAGCTAGAGGCAATTTGTCGTTCGAACGGAGTAAAAGCATATTGGGTTCCCGTCCTTGAGTCGTCCCAAGCGAAGCTTTCTGTTGGAAAGCAAGTAGATATGTCGCAGGGTAATAAGAAAATCAGGGATTTTATGAAACCCCTAGAAATATACGATTTTATGTTTTCGCGGGCGCTGTAAACCCGTTAAATGTCCCTAGCAATATCACGAAATCTCAGAAGGTGACAAATTTTCTTATTCGCTATATACGTCTTCCTACTGAAAATGTTTAGTAATATGTCATTTCCTCAATTAAGTTAAGTGAAATGACGATAAATAATACATAGTTTAAAAAACTAAAAAACACGCTTTCTGTCCGCCGCCATCTTGGACGTCCGTCATATTGGATTTAAGTCCCGTGGCTGTTTTTTTCGTATTCCTGACAGCAAACCCTTTCATTTGATACCCATATCATGGGGGTGGATTTCAGACACCCAGTTCGCCATCGGAGGCCGCCATATTGGATAGGTAGTCATGTATTGTCATCAGAACTCAGAGCGTGTGCAAAATTTCATCCTAATCGAAGACCGGGAAGTGGGTCAAATTAAGACTCCAAGATATTCTTACATACATAGTTACTTACAAGTGAAGCTAATATAAAGCGTGTAAAAAGACCCTGGAAAGGTAGCTTCGACGTGACCAGTTTTTTCATACGTTTCCTTTCTAGCAAAGTATGAGATAAAAATTGCTGGCGTCTGGTCTGCAAAAACTATAAATATTAAGAAATAAAAAGTTAAACATGTTTCCATACCTATCGTATACTTATTGTTCGGGGGTGTTTTAGCGCGCTATCGACTTGTAGTTGATATTTAGTTGTTATTCAAAAAGAAGTAGCTTGTCAAGACGCGTTTTCTGTATGGAGTGACCGACCGGTGACAGAATATAATCAACAGTGGTCTAAGCCTCTAGTGAGTATAATTTTTTTCAGAGGAGCTTCTTCTTTGGTTTATTGTTTTATTTATTTCGAAATGATTCAAGATTTCATATGATTTGTCATATGACATATTACTAAACATTTTCAGTGACATAATGAACAAACAAATTCGTCATGTTCCGCGATTTCGTGAAATCCCTGGTTTCTTAGTTTTCCCGCGACTTAAATACTGAATTACTGTTGACTTTGAACCAAAAGTTCCAAGTGATGGATAACTGGCACTTCTGGTGAAGACAAACAGCTGAATTCGATTTCAAGGCCCATATCTTATTACTTTAATCTAGCCATTATTATCCTATAATAAGTTTTCTTGGAAACTGCTTAAAGGATATCTCGGTGAAATCGAAGCGATTCAGGGATGTATTATTTCTGGGAAATCCGTTTACTCGATGTTTACACGCATCAATGACAGGGACTACTATTTGGTATTCTGTGGTACTACACCTTGGGAGTAAGTAACAGTGTTCTGTGATCACACCTCGGATACTCCATGAACACTCCATCAGCAAACGCGTTTTGACAACAACTGAATATCAACTACAAGTCAAACACTGAGACGCTACCACAGAAGAAAATAATAGTACTAACCAGTCCAAACCCGTGGTTCACCCCATTAGTTCACTTGGGTGTACCAAGGGTGCTTTTTCTTCCCATAGTTCTCCTCTAAATAACTGGGTGTACCAGGAGTAATACATTTTATCCGTAGGTCACCAATCTAAATATTGATATTTAGTTTTCAGAATGTATTGCCTGTGGTTCACCTAGAAAAGTGTCAAAAAGAAAACGCATATTTCTAGTTCAAATTATACATAACTAGCGACCCGCCCCGGCTCCGCACGGGAAAATGGTTATTGTGGTTTATACTTAAGTGTATTATGCATGTATTATACCTATAAACCTTCCTCTTGAATCACTCTATCTATTAAAAAAACCCGCATCAAAATCCGTTGCGTAGTTTTGAAGATTTAAGCATACATAGGTATAGGGACATAGGGACATAGTGATATAGGGACATAGGGACATAGAAAGCGACTTTGTTATATACTATGTATGTAGTGATTAGGCCATAACTTAAAAACCTAAAACGTATACCACAAACTGCAAATTACAATTTTTAAACATAATGATTTACGGGTTGGGAGTGGTACTATCCCGAAGCTATGTAAAACACCCGAGTAGTGTCTCAAATAGGTTCTCCTAAAACGAAGCTCCGAGCCTTCAGTTTGCAAATGGCATGACCAAAGAGGGTCCGGCCATTGAACTTGACCGCTTTGTCCCCGCGCCCTCAAGCCTCAATCAATCCATCAGCCCCACGGTGCGTTTTTAGAATACCCTCCCTAAGGTGATTGCGGGAAAATACGTCACGAAATAAGGTTGGGATTCCCTATTTTTGTTTCTGAGAATTGCGGTCCTACTTAATAAATTGGTCCCTACTAAACGGATGAAATGGAATATAGTACAACAAACATGCTCAACTAAGGATTAAATGCTGTGTTGCAATAAATAATATATATACTCGTACTTACCTGCGAAGAGATTTAATGTTTGAAAGTATTAATGTATGTAAACCTATAGTTGTTTTAGCCGTTTTAAACTTGCGTGATGGACTAAGCCTGTACTGTTAATTAATCCTAATTCGGGGTAGGCTTAAATACCTACATGTAATATAAATTTTATGAAACCGCTCACGGTAAAAACTTTTCTTCCTGGAATCTTCTTTCTAGTCCATCGAGAAACCATCATGACATAACCACGTCAATCCCTTCAGGTAACAACGCCCGCACCCACCGGCAGGGGCGCGGCCAGAACCAAAATCAAAATTGAAAATCGGAGATGTTTTTCAATATCAACGCGCTAGGCCGTGGTCCGAGGCTCCCTTGAGCCGCCCCTAGACGCGTTGGTATATGACTTTTTTTTGGGGTAGAGTCTTCCACTCCCCCGCAAGTCCGGTGAAGCTTGATTGGTCGTACCTTTTCGACACAAGCATAGGTCAATACAATAAAATAAAAAAAACCACGTCAAACCACGCTGCATGCTGCCTAGTCTTTCGAAAGAACAAACGAATAAAAAAGTTATAAAGTATAAACAATGTAAAGCCATTGTAGTATCGTGATATATTTTGGTCAATTTACAGAATATCTTTATAATTTATTTATAGCCCGTGTTATTCTGATGTATACCTAAGCTATATTAATGTAAAGTATAATTAAAATCCGTTCGGTAGTTTTTGCTTGAAAGAGTACCTAACAAACATAATATGTTATGTTATATAGGTACATAACATCCATACATCCATCCTCCCTCAAACTTTCGTGTTTTTAATATTAGTAGTAATAAATCAAAGAAATTTGTACACATTTGTCTCTACTTTTATCTTTCTGGAGCCTCTTAAATCCGTAAGACATTTTTTTAAGCGGAACAATCGATAGGTATGTATTGTAATTCACAAATAAGTACAATTGTTTTCCGCATCGCCGAATTCACAGAACGTTGCGGCAAAATTTTGCCCAAGGGACATTTACTTATACAAATACCTTAACAGTGTTAAAGGGACCCGCGCGGTCCCTCTGGGAGGCAACGCAATGCAAATATATATTATATATCTAAGCCTCATAGGAATAAGTTCTGTCGGGTTCGAAGCCATGAGACAACATGACCGACAAACGTTTGTGGAAATTGAATGATTCTCTTTCGTAAATCATGCATGAATAAAGCTTTTTTTTTGGACTAGGTTCCTGTTTGTCCAAAGTCTTTTAATTTAATAAAGAGGAAAAAACAAAAGAAAGATGCGATACTGTGGAGTTTGTTCGGCGGGTTTCTCCACAGCAGCGCACACATTGCGCAAACCTGCCAGCTATATTTATTATTTCATTCATGCATTCTTGTTTATTAGTGTAAAACGAACGCCAGCCTTGGTTTGAGCAAAGCTTATTAAGGGGCTCTACCACGCTAAGTGGCGCCGCCATCCTGAAAAAAATTATAACTCGGGAAATAATCAATTTTTCAAAAATCCGGTCCACAGAACTGGAGTCGGGGTGCTGTAGGATATATAGAAGCAATCACATATGTTTATTATAGTTCAATGTAGTTATAGATAGAAAAAATGCGAAAAGTGGCCGTTTTTCGCAAATTTCCTATCTCTAACTACAGCGAGATACAATAAATAAAGTTAATAGCTTCTATATATCCTACAGCACCCCGACTCCAGTTCTGTGGACCGGATTTTTGAAAAATAGATTATTTCCCGAGTTATTATTTTTTAAAGGGTGGCGGCGCCACTTAGCGTGGTAGAGCCCCTTAACTTCTACGTCCAAAAATGAATTGTAAAATATTACTTCGAATAAAAACATTTTGGTTTTGATGGAACACGTTCATCCAGAAGATGCCTCCTCACTCTTGCTTTGAAAACACCACGGAAATGCGGATGCAAGGAGCCTAATGCAAACAAACAATCAAATCTTTCCTCTTTAGTATAGATTCGTTATGAAACTAAAAAACAATGTATTTTGTGCTCGAAACAAAATAAAAAACAGCACCGATTTAAAATTGACATGTAATATTGAACCTAATTCTAAGCCTAGCCTATCTTTGGGCGCCGCCTGACTTGATGTCTTATTAGAAACGAGCAAGTACTATTATTGCTATCACCAAAAACTTCGCTTACGATTGACATGCACTTAATAGATCCTTTCAAACAGATATAGGTATTTACGTAGAACCCAGACAACCAACTGAAATATTCACAAAACGCAATAGTATAATACACGGCGTGATTTATGCGGGCCCTATCGCTAAGGAGATTAGCTTAACGGCCTTTTGTCCTTTCTTATTCGATAAACTGGGTTCACGCTTTATTCTTTTGGTAAGCAAAATATGTTAGGATCCTTCTGCCTAGGCTACGTGAGATACATGCAAGTTTTTGGGAAAATTGTCGGGTGGATTGTGAAAATTGTTTTTCATGGTTGAGAAAGAGTGCGTAGTAAATAATATTGTGGTTTTGTAAAGCAATTTTCGGAATTATCGTTCTTTAAAATACGTTAATGAAAAAAATTTGCTATTGGGGTGTTCAAATATTATGCTATCATATTTATCGGCCTAAACGCTAAGTAAATAACGCTATTGAATTTCTAACAAGAAAAAAAATTACGCATCCACTCCACCCACACTCGGTAAACCATGTATCCACTTTGAGTAGGTATTTGAAAATAGGAGCTTCTCTTTAAAGTACCTAATATAATCTACATCAAAAATTTAAAGTTGGTATTTTGGATTATTTTTGTACGGGAGACTCTTTTAAACCAACCGATCCCTATTCGAAATGCTGGCTCTGTACAAACTCCCATTATCAAGTCCAGACCCGGAAACTTTTAATTAGTTACCGTTTAATATTGCTTATCTGCGTACGAGTGTTGTAACAATCTTTTACTGTTAAATAAATAGGTAAGCATTGGTTTAACTTGGCTCCTATTGGAGTATTCTTTTAAAATAGTAGTTCGTAGGTATCATTCCCGGAAGAAGTTAAATAATAAAATTAAATATGTGGGACATATCACACACTGCCATCTGACCCTAAACTAGGCAGAGCCTGTACTACGGGTATCAGGGAGCATACATACATTTACATATATAAATATACAACATCTAGACACAGGGCAAACACAAGTGACCATCACACAAATTTTTGCCCTGGGCGGGATTCGAACCCGCGACCTTGTGCTTCGTAGGTAGACGTACTAACAACTAGGCTACAGGGTCGTCAAGAGAAAAAGTTTATAGAATCATCGAAAATATTCATTTCTGGTGCAGAATAGGTAGATATGTTGCGTCTGGGTTTTCTCAGAAATTGACTTGATAAGCCTTGTAATGCTTGCTGTTTTTATTTGTTTCATTGTATATTCTTTGTGGCGTCTGTATTGCTGCTTGATCAATATGATATGTAGGTACCTATTCGTATGTGATTTATGTTTGTCTTATCAAGGGTTAACCTTCAAGTAAAACATCGTCCTTCAGTCCCACAAGTTTGTTAAAACTTTAATTCCACAGTTCGAAAACAAGCTCGATTTCTCTCCGCCAATCAGCATTGAGAATTCTAAATTCAATTCTAAAGGTATTTCCCCACCGTGAACATTCCCCTGTAAATAAGATTATTTAAATTCGATTCTGAAAATTACATTACAATACAATACTGCTAGACTGACCAGTATTTAAATGTTATTTAAAGGTATTGGGAAGCAAATTAGGTTTTGCGCATGGTATAGCAGAGTTATCTCCAAAATGTGCAAAATGTCGCGGTATTATCACGTAATATGTTAAACTGAAATACGACTGTTAAGAATTGTACGAGAAAAAAAAACTCCAAAAACTTTCCTTTCTGCTATGGTTAGAAAAATTGTAACTTGAATTTAAAATTCGATCGAAATTGATTACAAGATTCACACTATACCTACCTAATGTTCGGTAGCCTCACTACTGCGTAAGAAGCGACAGGTTCGAGGAGTTGTCAAACGCGACATATTGTCAGAACTACTATAGCTCTTATATTACTATGTCGCGTTTGACAGCTTATCGAGCTGGTCGCTCCTTACTTAGTAAGCCTACAGCCCCTCTAACATGCCCGGTCCACGCGTGACAGACATAATTTTGTCGTGTGTATTCTCTTATCCTATTGGAGGATATTTCAATATGGCGGGTCTTTTGACAGTTAAATGTGCGACAAACTTTTGTCATAGCACTGCAGGTTACGGGGGCTGATGTAAATGTTCGACTGTGTAACGTTAGGTACATTACATTCATATGATCAAACGGATGTGAGAGTACCTTTATGTTGAGTGCTGTTCCATGCCGATTGAATGAAACGATTGTATTTGGTCTTCGTGTAAGTGGCCAGTTTGGTTCGGCTGAAAAAGAAAACGAATGACATTGAAAACACGTGATGGGTTCCGTATGTATACGTTTAACAAAAAGTTTTTAAGTTATTTATAGAAATATGCGTAAATTGACCATTCCAACCCACCTTATCTCCGAAGCTACCATAAAATTCATAATTTAATGTTAAAGTAAGTCCGTCTTTGGGTCACGAATTCATAAACGAGTACCTACCACAATTCTAATCAGTCCAGTAGGCTTACTACGTAAGAAGCGACAGGCTCGAGAAGCTGTCAAACGCGACATATTAGAATAGAATAGAATAGAATAGAAACATTTATTTGCAGGACATCACAACACAGAAAACAATAAATAAGACAAATAAATAACTGCTTGACAAAAATATAAAACAAAACACGATACTTAAATCAACTAAAAGCATCCACCTGTGTTGCGACACCCATACAAAAAGGGCCCCACTCAGCGAAAGCCGCGGCCCGGCTGGGCTACGGCGCTGGTCTTCCGTGGGTCCTAAAATAGTCGCGTCAAAATATTGACAGAACTACTATGGCTCAAATGTAACTATGTCGCGTTTGACAGTTTCTCGAGCTTTTCGCTTCTTACGTAGTCGTTCTACAGCTGTTTCGTTCGAAACAAATTGGTTTGTGAAAGACTTGAGTGGTTCTAGAAGGGATCCGATTTCTCTTTTTGGAACCTTAAAAGAAACGAAATTGGTTCTAGCATCTAGCTCGTTGCAGACTTAGATATTACTTTTTTTTCTAACCGTTTCACGCTGCAGCTTGAGGGTAGAACAATGATGCTGTTTTCTCGTTGCATTGCACCCTAGAGCGCTGTTTCGAAAGGCTTATGCACATTTTCTTTTATTTCTGATAGTTGTGTTAGACAATTTTCATTCGAAAGACTTAAGTGAATGCTGACTTTTTACGTAAAATGAATGCAACGAAAGAAAAGGAAATGGTGATGGTGTGTCAATTTCTATTCGGATTTAAAAGCTCCTTGTATCTTCAAAAATGTGGGAATTGATTATTAATCGCAGGATTTTTTTACAAACATATTTTCAATGAAAAAACCTAAGGTATGAAATTTTCTAAAACAGTTTTTTTTGTATTTAAACTAAATCACTTTCAAAAATACTTTCAGAAAATCAGTGGGTGAAGAGAACCGCTACACTTCGTTTGACTAAAAGATTGGTGGAATTCACGAAATTTCTAGAGTCTTCTATCTAAATCTAAGCAAATGGAAATTTTATAAAATCAGAAAATAGAAATCTTTATTCCGAAGCGGGTAATAATGAATCATTAAATTGAAAAAAATTGTTGGAGGAACCGACCGAAGATTTTGAACTGTTTAAGGTAAAAGACAACTACTTTTTATTGTCATTTAGCTGAAATAATACCTTTTGTGTCCTCTTTATCTTTGTGTCTGTATTTTTAAATTTTCATGTATACAACAAATAATGTTGGATGCAAAAGATCTACCAATCATCATTTTGCGAAGGATCACAATTTTTTTTCATAATAGCACCAAATCCGAACTCATAACCTAACCTAACCTAACCTCACTTGAATTACCATTTCAACTACCATTTTCACTCTTATTGATAATGTAAATAAAACCCTCTATTCAATCAAAACTCCTTAGCTTTTCACTTAATGTTCCCCAATTCCCATACGGCTCTTCTGAAGTTGTCACCGAGAGTGGAATCTGTTTTGGTAACGAACTTCCAACTTAAATTAGAAAGCTTAACCCAGCTGCGGATCACACGTACAACTCTAATTGGCGTTTACTTGGTTTTATAATCTTTGTTTATTCACCACATTTTGCAGCAAGATTCAGCTTTTGTACGCTTTGAACTCTATTTTTTTAGAAACTTAATTTTAAAAAAGGTAGAAAAATGAGGTACATACAACATAATTATTTATTTATATTTATGCATAGCTTGCTTATCGTGTGTTTTTGAGGTAAAAAATATTAGGTAAGTATAAGATATTCATATTAAGTATGTAGCAAATAAAGTATCTTCTATTAATGAAATAGAACATTATAAAGCAGGTACTGAATAATTACAATAACAAAAAAAACAACAACAATAATAATAAACAAATAATTCATTTTAAATGGAGAGATCTTATGGACAAGTCAAAGAAGTACTTATTATTTATTAATAATAAGAAGTTATTTAATTAGGTAAAGAAAGTGTTGTTATTTCTGTTAAAATTGTATAAGTGAATATCGATGTAAAATTAATATAATTAGGTAGGCTAACTATAGGCATTCTCAATTAATTAATTTAATAGACTCCAAAATGCAAATACAATCCAGTGCAGAGTTTTCAACAATTCTCATACTTCAGTAAAGAAACTAAATTGTTTCAACTAAAAGTTAGGCGAACTCGAGCGTAATGCCAACTGACTAAATTTGCCTACTGCGTTCCAACTTCAGACATTTGTCAGCAGCACAGCCCACACAAGTAGAGAAAGCTTACATTCAGCTACAAGAAATAGATTCACGAGTGACAAGATATACTTTTGTCGCGTTTTTACTCGGGATTAATTTTCGAAATGGCAGCTCTGTCACAGAATTTTGACTTTGACAGTTAAATGTTAGATAACTTTCTTGTCACAGTGCTTTATACTACCGGGGATATTTACAAACTCCCATACATTTTCAGAGAAGTAATTTATTAGTCAACACGGCGAGTGAAAAATAAAATCTGCCCTACGGCTCAACCCGCGCTAACTGTTTTTCCCGTGGGAATGAAGGATTTTACCGCGGTAAAAGGTAGCCTATGTGTTATTCTGATGTATAAGCTATAATATTGTAAAGTTTTATTAAAAACCATTTAGTAACTTTTGCGTGAAAGAGTAACAATCATCCATACATCTATCCAGCCAAGAAGTATGGACTTGTAAAAAAAGCCTAAAAGTATTGCTATTATAAGTAAAAAGAGCTGTTTCATTTCTGCCAATTTCTTTCAACAGTCGTTTTGGGAACCCCAACATTTCCGGGCGGGTATTTTTTATAGCGGCAGGTAACAATAAAATCTGGAAAATATGTTGCAATAAACTTAGTCGTAAACTGTAAATTTCATAAAACAAATTGAATTTTGCTCCTCAATTTGTACCGGGATATTTTTTCTTACGTTGTATGTGGCATCCACAATTCCATATCTATAGAACAATTGAATAACGGGGCATTTCACGTGAAGCGGGCACGGAAAAATGGATCAAGTTTCCGATTTCTGTAATTTTTTAGTATGTTATACTTGTACGTATCCTCGGCACAGGTGCGAAATATTTTTGCATTCTCGAGCCTAGTTTTTAAAATATAGGTGTTTGAAGATTTCAGTAAGCGTGAGGTACGTTCTACTTGGAATGTCATTATTACCTCAAGAACTGCAACTTTAAAATAATTTTATCTGTGAATTATATTCTACATTTAATAACCTTTTCATCCTCATATTTTGAATTAAAATTATTATTTTTTATTAGTAAAAAAAATTAAAAAAAAATCTTTTTTATCAATTTCCAAAAAGTTCGCATTTTTTAAAAAAATATTTAGGTCATAAAAAAAGTACCTTATATTATGCTTAAACTTCATGCCAAGTTTCATAGTGGGCCGCGCAGTCGTTTAGGAGCTACATGTATTATAATGCCAAAGCGCGGCAATGACCCCTACTAGCGTCTAGTCAGTTAGCGCGACTTCCTGTAATATTAATATATAGTAGGTAAATAAAACTGCCACTGGTTTGTCTTAGCTTTATCACGCTTTATAGTAGATTATAAATAAGAAATTATGGATTAATTTTATTTACAAATATTTACAATTTTATGACTTGTACAGTTACTTGTTCGTTTTATTAAGATACCATCAGTGGTTGGTACGAAAGCATGGTATTTTTTGGTGCCAGGTATTGTTATTGCAGATTCAAAACGACTTTTAAGGTGTATCCTATTTTGCTCGATTTGATCTTTTGTAGAATAATAAATTGCAGTATGTGGCAATGACACTTTAGCCCATTCATATAAACGCTTGGGTGTAGTGATCGCTTTGTTTGGTGCTGACTGTAGGCTGGCCCGTGTCGCTAAGCGCTTTATGTTGCCACCAAGACCATCACATGGTCCTTTCCCATGGGCAGTAGCATGAAAATGATGTTCTGCTTTTGTTCCAAAATCTTGATAGAAATAAAAAAGGTTTATAAAATTAAATCTGTTTTTGAAATGTTGGGGTGCCCCGTCAGTAATAAAAATATATTTTTTTGTAACTATGTCGTTTTCTTGGAGATGCCGATGTAATATATTTTGAAATGTGAAAAAAGTGGCAGTGTCGTGTCGCAAGTCATCCGAAATCATTACTATACTTCCGTGTTTCAGTTCTTGTCCATCACGATAGTAAAAAACTGATGTCAAAAGAGTGGCTTGCTCGTTATTCCAGTGGAAAGACTGAGCAGCATCTTGTATTACAAAATTGTAGTTCTCTGCAAAATCGCATTGTACGATCACGTCACCTTCTATTATATTTTCTTTTAACGATTTGAAATATTGAGCTTGCTGATCTGCGATGTAGGCGTGAGGTTTCAAAATATCTAGAGCTGTACATAGGCTATCTATAAAATCATCTGAAGGAAGAACTTGAGTGGTGATTGTGAATCGGTCAGTACCAATCCATGAATTAAATTGCACACTTGTTATTAGGTTGTCGTCAAATATTGTTTTTAAGTGGTCGCGAATTTCGGTAAGGCCAGGACATTTGGTACAACTTTCATTTGATGGTGATTTTTGAGTCGTCAGATGGCAAATTGGTGTAGGATTTGAACACATCATCTTTTCTAAGCAATCCTTATAAGATGTTAATTTGATTGCTGACTCGGATGTAAGTGCTGGAATATCTCCTCCGTGTAACATCAATTTCATATTTTGATGATAAATACACACGCAGACCACATGCGTTCCAGAATCTCCAGCAAAAATGCACTGCTTAGGCCGCAATGTGAAGAATTTAGTGAGGCCTACCTTTATTTCAGGATATTCACTTTTAAACTGTTGATATAACTCATTGATATTGCACATTAATAGCTGTTTCTGAAGATGCACCCTTTTCCCGTCATCTATCTTGACAGAAACAAAGTCTTTTTTTCCGGGCATTATTCGAGAATTATCTTCTCGTAGATAAAATTTAGTTACTAGGTTTTCAGTTTCAGGTGACAACTTTCGACCTCCACGTGGATTAGGCGAAGATAAAATACCATTCTTCTTGACCAGTTCCTTTGCCTTTTTTGCTTGCCGCCTAGACGTCTGAAATTCCTGAGCTAGTTTTTTTTCAGTCCACGATTTAGGCGCCAAAGTAAGAATCGTTGTTTTGACAGAGGCGGATGTAGAAGGGTCATTAAACTTTTCTTTTAACTGCTGAAGAATTTCAAGCTCGCTCATGTCGTCTGTCTGAGTTGAAGCATCCGTTAACTTACTATCTTCAGGAATAAAGGGCACACCTTGTGAATGTTGGGAAAATTCAACTGAAGATTGGCTACTCGGGCCGACATCTTGATTGACTTTTGGAAGCGGCGGCAATTCATTAGTAAGTCGTAGTCTGCATTGTTTGCACACATATAAATTGCTTGCAACTGACCACTTTACTGCTAATGTCTTCGATAACTTTCTTAGGTCTTTATATTTTTGATGACATGGCAACCGAAATGGGTTAAAACACCGGTCACCATAAGGAGCCATGGTAATTAATTAATTATTTCAACAATAAAATAATAGCACACACTCGACCTAGTTGCTAAATCATAAAAAAATATGCCGCCATTTAATGGGGTTATTTTGCCGCGTAAACTAAAGCGGGCTACAGACGTTACTTTTTAACTGTACCTACAGTGTTACCTCATCGAAATTTTACTATAAGAGACGTAATTAATAATAATTGCAAATCTTAAAGAAAAAAATCTGTCCACTAGCTGAGATGGGAGTTTTTATGAAGTTGTGATTACTCCGAAGGGCATGCAGCGTTCTTTTTGGTGACTTCCTATTAATCGAAATGTCCGGTAAACGAAAATATCTCAGTACCAAATCACTGAGATGTTGACAGGATGGAGTCGCCAGTCGCCTTATAATAAAAACAATTTCTTTCTTCTTTTATGGATAAAACTGAACGTCTGTAGCCCGCTTTAGGCACAAAGTCAAGATATTGTGTAAGAAGTTTTTCTTTTCCTTCAGAGATGGCGTTAGTGGACTAACATTGGCAAACTTATGCATAGGATTCGGAATTGTTATATTTTAATATAACAGCACCAGATGGTGACTTTTTTAATAATTTAATGTCAATAAGTCGCGCTAACTGACTAGACGCTAGTAGGGGTCATTGCCGCGCTTTGGCATTATAATACATGTAGCTCCTAAACGACTGCGCGGCCCACTATGAAACTTGGCATGAAGTTTAAGCATAATATAAGGTACTTTTTTTATGACCTAAATATTTTTTAAAAAAATGCGAACTTTTTGGAAATTGATAAATAAGATTTTTTTTTAATTTTTTTTACTAATAAAAAATAATAATTTTAATTCAAAATATGAGGATGAAAAGGTTATTAAATGTAGAATATAATTCACAGATAAAATTATTTTATAGTTGCAGTTCTTGAGGTAATAATGACATTCTAAGTAGAACGTACCTCACGCTTACTGAAATCTTCAAACACCTATATTTTAAAAACTAGGCTCGAGAATGCAAAAATATTTCGTACCTGTGCCGAGGATACGTACAAGTATAACATACTAAAAAATTACAGAAATCGGAAACTTGATCCATTTTTCCGTGCCCGCTTCACGTGAAATGCCCCTAACATTAAATAAAAAAAAACCCCCGCTACAAAACCGTTAATTGATCCTTTCAACAACTAGAAAAGAGCTGATAATCTTCAAATGGCTGAAGATATTTTCTTGGATCATAGCTATGAACACTCTCGATTGTGACACTTTGCAAACAAAAAAAAAAACTAGAAAAAATTAGCGCATCCGTGTAGGAGTTACGATCCCACAGACAGACACACACGTCAAACTTATAACACCCCTCTTTTACTTTACTTTAGTTTACTTTATCATTCTTATTATTATTCTTTGTTTTTTTTGGTTATTGTCTACTACGAGTAACATAGTTGTAAGGTATTTACTAACATTCTATGGACTAAGTATGTCTGAAATAAAAGTATTTTATTTTATTTTTATTTTTATTTTTTTATTTATTTTTTGTCAATGGCTGGTTATAATGCAAAAAAAACTTATGTGGGGGTTCAATCCGATTGCACCTTTAATTTTGCCTCTAAACATCATAATAACTAGAGAATAATCTTTTCATTATAAGATTACATAATTAAAGCTCTTGAATATATTTTTATAATAATTCAAGAGCTTTAAATTGATCGAAAGATCATAACTATGTATTTATTGAAGTTGCAATTACAGTGTTATTACAAAAACCTTGTAATTGCGTGTCTAAAAATTCTTTTGAGGATTTTTACAACACTTTTACAAGACTTTAACTAGACGCGACCTCAAACTTTTTTATAATATTAATTAATTGTATATGTTAACGGAAATGTATGAAATCCGTCATTGTATACAATTCCTAGGAAATGTATACAATGCCTAAAGTCGCCCGGAAATGTATGAAATAAATTATATTAGACACATTTCCTAGGAAATGTATACATTTCCTAAATGGCAATCGGAAATGTAATACATTCAAGATGTCAGTGGGTAAGCGAGAAAAGCGGAGCGAGGAGAGGCTATCACAATAGAAGTATATAATAGTACTACTCGTACAAAAGGGATATTTACCTCCCCACGCACCAAAATAAGTTCCCCGCTCGATATCCTTCCACTCACTGCATCCAGTAGGTGCCGCCAAACTCCGCTGGATGGTGTTGCGTGGTATTCGATGAAGCATAAAGACTATATTTCTTTGATTTTCATTTACGTATGGTGGTTGTCTGTTATAAAAATTAGAACCACGTTGGTTCTTTGCTTTTACATCGTGGCGTATTATTTACATTATACGACTGTTTACTTATTTATTAAAAATTGTGTTTTACAGGCTTTATTTATAGTTTGCGTGCTAGATATGCTGTAAAAAATAATAAATAGCTGATTTTTAAAGTCTAATTAACAAAAAGCCTTACAAAGATGTTATATTTTACCATATTATTGTTGCATTACTTCAACGAGAGCATTAGGAAAACATTCTAATTGTCAATTTAACAGGTATTTTCATTTTAACAGTGAGCTTTGTTCATTTTATTTACAGAAAGCATTAGTTTTATACATTTCCTAGTACAAGTTCGGAATTTTATACAATTCCTAGGAAATTCATACATTTCCTAGGATAAGTGTGAATTAAATCATCTTTGAAACATTATTTCATACATTTCCTGTAACATATATAAAAGTACGAGTAGAAGTGAGAGTGTGTGTGAGAGTGAGTGTTGTATTGATGTAGTAGTGTCTAGTATGTAGTAGTCCCTTAGTGATTCAAGATCTTCGCTTTAAAGCGAAAAAAAATAATTAAAAAATTAATTTTAAACATGTAATTTTTTTAAGATTTTGTCTTTTATCGAGGTACTTACGATGTCATTTTTCTCATACTTTTCTCACACAAGGACAGTGCAGTGATGTAATCCCACTTTCCCACGAGTCCCGGGCGCTGGGCCAATGAGCCCCAGCCATTACCGGCCCACGCGCCGTAGCTAGCTTCCTGTCCGGAGTGTACAGAAGCCAGCACACGCGTTTGGACATTCGCACCACGAAATTCACCCCTACCGCTACGGAATACGGGCGCTCTCAAGGCCAACAAGTCCAGCCGCATGTGCTAGCTACTGTACATTATCATGTCGCCCAACAACTGACTCTCTACAGAGATGGATTCAGTGATCTCGCCAGTTTTGTCACTAGGTCAATTTTACGCAGATTCAAAGATATAAGTGTAGGTAGGTAAGTGAAGAGATTTTTGCTTGGCATGGCAGGTTAAAAATTGTAAGAAAATCTGCACTGAAGGACTGTTGGTACTCTTAATTTGCGATGAAGAAGATCGGAATAAATTAATTTCCTGCTCTGGTCCTGGTCTTCGAAAAGGTTTACCTACTGTAAATTCTTACTTCAAAAATCTTTTATTGGATATATAATTTTAATTCCGAAAATTGCTAAGAATAAAGTCACAACAATAAAAATTATCTGTCATTTTTAGGACTATTCAAAAGTAAAGGATTCTATTTTCTATACTAGTAGAAACATTTAATAATTATAATTATTAGAAACGTAATTAATAATTATAATTATTATTATTTATCAATAATTAATAATATGTGGTACATCTGACACACTGCCATCTGACCCCAAACTAGGCAGAGCCTGTACTATGGGTGTCAGACAGCTGATGTACTGTACATATACAACATCCAGACACAAGGCAAACACAAGTGCACATCACACGAATGTGTGCCCTGGGCGGGATTCGAACCCGCGACCTTGTGCTTCGTACAGATAATATTTAGTATATCTCCCTAAATATGGCTCTCGCGCGTACTCCACTTGTCCGTGGAAGCGAATCGTATGACAAACGCAGTTGAATCTGTCTGCCACAGTTGGGTGATGCTATTGTGCTGTGTTAATTACTGTGCTGTGGTATTTGAAGGCACAATACCGTGACACCGCATTCCTGTTACAACGAAAATTTTATATTCAAATAACTAGGATTAATAAAGAAAGAATAGCATATAATTAATTCTAATTAGAAAAAAATCAATATACAAAAAATATTTATTATATACTCCAATAGAACACTTAATGACGTCATTTTTGAAGTTAATAAGCTTTGCCCAAACCAAGACCGGTTCTCGTCTCAAACAATGTACAAGTCTAAGCAATGAAAAAGAGATCAAACAATCTAAAAGAGACGATGCGATATCAGTTTGAACAGAACTTTGAATTAGGATATGAAAATATATTTTAAAATATACAGGGTGTAAACGATTTCAGATTTCGAGAGTCAGTGATTTTGAAAGCAACTTTTCCAAAGAAATTTCCCTCGAAAACGATAAAAATGTTTGATTGTTCCATACAAAATGTCCGATCATTTGTATGAGAGTGTCCAACTTTTCTCCTGTATCCGAGAAAAAAAGAGTTAAAAAAGTTGTAAGCACACAAAATTTGTTGTTGTAGTGCAGTAAAAGTTACTAACTGGCAGCATTGTCGCGTATAGGTTTACTGCGTAAGAAGCGACAAGCTCGAGAGGCTGTCAAACGCGACATAGTGACATTAGAGCTATAGTAGTTCTATCAATATGTCGCGTTTGACAGCTTGTCGAGCTTGTCGCTTCTTACGTAGTAGGCCTACAGGACCTTGGCGAGCCGACGGGAGCGGCTGAAGACTGAAGTTCAGGCACTAGTAGTGCAAGCAAGAATTATAACTCGTTATCTGCCGAGCTTGATGTAGATTTGTTCAATATTACTATCGAAGTTGCAAGGCGTCGGCTTGTGGAGCGGTTCTTTCTTAGTTAATTGTTTAAATTTATTTTTACTTCTATTTTGCTTGTGTTTATTGTTTTGCATGAGTATTGTAACGTTTCTTGTATATCTTTGGTGCTGGTTAGCTTTATAAGTCTTGACGTTTTTAGTATATTGAGTTTCTATCTGTGAGAACCTCTAATTGGTTGTTAAGTATCTATGTTCCAATCTTTCCAATTTTGTTAACTATTGGTTTTCCCTTGAAATAAAAATAAAATAAATAATTAAAATAAATAAGAACGCTGAACTGATTAAGCCGAACGGGTTTATATACATTTATTTACATGGAAAAAGAAACAGGTATACACACGGTGGTTTAAAGCAGCTTAAACTTTACAAAATTACACACATTTTAAGAAATACAGGAAAACTGAAGAAAAATGGAGGAAGTTGAAGTATGAATTACGAAGGAATTCCAAAATTGTATGTATGAATTTAGACGAGAAAGAAATGGAAAATGAGGTGGGAATGAGGTTGCAAAGCACCGCGTTACAGTATGTTTTTTCAGTACTTTCTAAACCCCCACTAACATCCTCTGTAGCTACTTATAGGCACTGATTGAATAGTAGTTCCTTTCTAGTATAGGTTACCTAAATTAAGTCAATTTATCGCAAATTCTGTTCAGTGTGTGTTTTTGTATGGCTTGGCCATAGTACGGCTTGTTAAATGTGATTCAACTTTCAAGTTAATCATATTCAAGGTCTGATAAAAAGGTCAATTGTATATCAAAAATTCCAATAAAAACAAAAAAGCAACTCCTATAACAAAAATAAAAACGAATGAAAGATGAATCGATCAATAGGTTATATGTTGGCCAGCCAGTGGGTTTTCTCAATTAATATGTTATTGAAGCTAAATGATGGAAAACCCACGCCACGGTATAGCACGCCAGTTTGTATTTAACAACATAGGGGCACGTGAATCCATCAGTCTATTGAGCGAACGCATCACAGCACGCACTCATACTATCATTCGTGTTTCTATGGCATAAATAGTTCCCTTGTTTTATCTGTAGACGACGACGCGACGCAAGGACGGTGAATTATTCTAAAACAGTGATCGATTCAAATGATTGAGTAGCTTCGGAAATGTATTTTCGAAAAGGTATGTGTTTTTTTATTTGTAGCGATGTAATGTGTGTGAATTGAATAAAAGTATTGTTTTTTGTTGCTTAAGAGCTTTTCAAATCAAATAGATTTTTTGTGTGAATGTTACATTTAACAGGAAGGATCACTAGACAGGGTTATGTTATGACTTTTTACGTATGGTAGTTAATGTGTTGAAAAAATAAACTAATTGAATGTATTAGATTAATAGATTTAAATCATGTTAATGATAATAAGATAAAAACATTTAAAAGATAGAATATTGAAAAAGCATACGAACTTAAATCGACGGAAATGAATCATGATCTATAAGATCTTTTATTTTGTTATGATTTTTTGTCATCTATTTGGACTATATCTATCTACTCAATCATTGTATTGTTGTGTGTTTCCATAGTAACCGAAGTATGAAAACGTAGGCTGCTTGTTGATTGTTTTATTATTATATTCATCATAGCTATCTGTATGTAAAAATGGAATTATCCCTTTTTCGTTCTACTGTTCCCCTTCTGTTTTTGATCACCATTTCCCTTTCTGTCCCAATATTTTTCAACTTTTCAAAACTCTCTGCCCCATTTAGTAAAATTTGAGATTTAGTTATTTCTTTAATGTTTATGAACTATGCGTTGGTGTTTATTCTCTTATGATAATTTCTTCCTACGAGACCTTAATTCATTCCTACGAAAAAAATAATTCTGCGCAAATACAATCTGAGCTACATCATTTTGACATAACTTATGTTATTTATAGAAATAAAAGTTAAAGAAGTCGGAACGATCATTTGAGAATGACAATATTTACACGATTGAGCAAAATTGTTTGGTTTGCTTATATCACTGAAGAGATTACAGTCAGTCTTTAACAGTTCAAAAATGATGGTTTAGAAACCCCTTTAGATAATATTAGCTCGATAATTCTGTTGAATATTTTTTTCATTCTTTATTATTTGGAAACTTAAGAGCTATTTATTCAATTAGCTTTAAACATATTTACTTTTTTTCAGAGTCTACGGTGTCGCTGACCCCGTTATTGCTATACATCGCTTTTGCTGCTGCGAATAATACTGAATCTTATGCTGTAGAGAATAAAACTGAATCCCCATGCCCTAACTGCATCAACTTCGATGGTCAATGCCATACAATCACACACATACTAAACTTAAACAATGACTTTCGTGAAAGAGTTGTGATCACCCAACTGGGCGTACTTAACGAAGCAAATACGCTTTACTACGCATTTGAACCCAATATTAGTGATCCGGAATATTACAAAGTTGGGTATGCAAATTTGGTGTCAGAATCTACTCAAGGTGTTTTAAAGGCCGATACAGAAAAACCAAATTTCAGAACTTTTCATTTTGATCAGAAAAATAAAACTATATACCTTGGTGGCAGTAATGGTATTTATACTTCAAATCAAGGCGGGCCTGCGACTTTCTTCAGTTCTATGCACGATACAATAGTGAGCATATATTTTAAGACAAATGTTTATTTCTTGCGGGAAGGACAGAACACCCTTGTACAAAAGCACGAAAATTTGTTCAACACGTTTGATAACTATGTCAATTTAAAAAAATTCGTCATAGACAAAAACGACATGATAGTATATATAAATACCTCTGGACTTTACGCGAATCGTCTGGCTGAAAGTAATACCAATAATGCAATGTATTTATCTAAAAATGCGTTTTTTAGAGGTTTGACTACTGACAGAGATGGTGATTCTGTGTACGCTTGGTGGATAGATGGTATTTATAAAGTTGTAAAGGAGGACGCCAGAGTAGTCAAAGTAGCAGATATTCCTAACATAGGGGCAGTAACATTTGACAAAAATAATGACGTTGTGTTCAGTATTGAAAAAGGACTGTACAGATTAGTACGAAACGACAAGGAATGTTAGGTTTTTAAGGGAGAGGCCTAGTAATTACTTAATAGACTAGAGGCGTGCAGTCACGCTATAACAAACCTAGTTTTAAACGAATCCTTCCCTCTTGTTGTTCATAGAAACGAAATGGACAGAAGACGAGCAAAGCTTTTTGAAGTAAATGTTTTAACAAAATATTCGTTCAAATATTTACGTGCGCCTAAAAATTTGTGTTGTTGATGCGTCTTCAGAATATTGGAGTTGAAAATCTCCTATATTTTTTTGTTTACTGTGTAATATAAAGTAAGTTTAAGAGCGTATTAGTTTTAGTAGAGCCGATTTGTGTACAAATAAATTAAGTTGCCGGTTTTTGTAAATGTACTGTACATAAATATTGTTTTTTGTTATTGAGTACTCTTATCTAGTGTTTAGGTATATGAGCTCAAGCTATTTGTGTTATTTAACATATTTTCTGAATGCTTTCTCAAAGCTATCTGTGATGTTGTTTGATCCTAGTAAATTGTGCGTTGTGATATCAAATTTTGAAATTTAAAAAGGTAAAAAATAAAAAATATAATAACTTTCATGTTTTCTACTAACTCCATTTTGTTACTCGCCAATTGTATAATATTATTATAGCTGTATAATGCTTTGTTTTTCATAAAAAAAATTCTGATTGGATACACCTACATTTTTATTTTTCACCAATCCTTATGAATTCCATAAAAGTATTTACGATAAAAATTGCTAATCAGTTAGACAAAGCTATTTTTATCACCATCGTAACAGAATAACTCTTACACACAATCATCTTTGATTGCTCTATCTATTGCAAAACAGTTAGGGCGTTTCCTCACTCATCCGTACCCGCTTCTCGTTCTATTCATTGTTAGATACACACGGAAAAAGATATTTCGTCCACTTTCGTAACCATTTTTCATAACTAGTTACGAAAATACAATTAAATTAATTGTGAAATTTCCGTGTAGCGATAAGAATATCCTTGACGATACTACATTGCGTAGGGTTGCTAAGTTTTATTATATAGAAAGACATTTATTATTAGATATTCTATGTAATTTAACCATAATAATAATTATACTTTTAAACCAGATAAAAGTATCGGAAATACAGTTTTTTCTTTTTATAATCCTTTTGAGGTTGGTAGGCGGCTATGAGTGAAAGTCAAAGTGAAATTTAATTTCTTTATTCATCATTAGGTTTTTAAAACATTTAATGACGTCATGTCAAAGGTTAAGATTAAGAAGCTTTGTTTAAACCAAGACCGGAGACGAGAGTCTCAGACGAATGTACAAGTCTAAGCAATAAAAAAGAGATCAAACAATCTAAAAGAGGCGATGCGATATCAGTTTGAACATAACTGGCAGGTTCGCGCAATGTGTGCGTCTTGTCTTGACTATTCCCTAAAAACAATATAAATTTTCTCAAGCTTATCTTGCCGAAACCGCGAACTAAGCAAATAAAATGTTGAAAAAAAAACTAGTAAATATTATAACTTATTTATAACTAACCACCAGATCTTGTCGGTATAGAGATTTCCCTCCCGTACCTCACGCTTCATAAAAAATGACCCATAGTGATTCAAGTCCGGTAAAGCTTGAGGGGATTCGTCGTACTTATTTGACACAAGCATAGGTCAATTAAAACAAAAAGGACCCAAGCTGAAAATTTACGTATCGGATACGTATATCGTTACTTATGAATGCGTAAACGTGCACGGGGAGGGGAATTTATCTACTCTATCAACAAAATCTGGTGGTGTGGTAGTGTCAAAACTACATATTACTTGATGGCCAAATTGGCTCAGAACAGAAACGAAACGTATCTAATAAGAAGCGAATACGAAGCGAAT
This sequence comes from Teleiodes luculella, assembly GCA_948473455.1. NCBI lineage: Eukaryota > Metazoa > Arthropoda > Insecta > Lepidoptera > Gelechiidae > Teleiodes > Teleiodes luculella. Next base: position 2,555,210 of record OX419599.1, on the reverse strand, counting down.
ACGGATGAGTGCGCAAACGCCCTTACGAGACAATTGCGTGCAAGGACAAGGGCTCTTAAACAAATTGTTTACACCTACTAACTAGACAATTTAGACTGGGATGATCTAAGAATTTCCTCTAAATTGTTTCAGTCAACGTCTTCAATTTAAATAATGTTTGTTATCTGTCGTAAGTAGGTCAGCTGGAGTGTGGAGGAAGATGTCACCTCGCTTTTTGTGTGTCTTGTCATGTGTGATGTGATGAGATGAGTCTGGGAAATACCAGAGAAATAGAAAACAGAGCCTGTACTTTCAATATGGATATAGAATTATAGACAGTATAAAATTTAGCATATATATAGCTTATTACGGCTCCGTAGCGTAGCTGGTAATTTGTCTGCCTTCAACGCCCGAGGTTGCGGGTTCGAATTCTGCCTAGGGCTAACATTAGTGTGAGAAGCACTTGTCTTAGCTTTGTGTCAGATTATTGTTTTATATACTTACTTACTTATTCGCGCTTTACCGTGGAAAAAACTAGTACATATTATAGAAGGATTCCGAATGTATCTTGTGTTTGTGTTTTACGCCTAAACGGTAGAACGGATTCTGATAGAAGTTACAGGTAAGGGAGAGGACTCTTGGTCATTTTCTTTCGCACGGAAAATATTAAAACAGGCGCGAAACCATTATACCGTGTGCAGGCGGGGCGGGTCGCTAGTAGCCACTATATGCCACCAAAAATCCATCGCTGCTATCAAGCAATAAATAAATCTTTGTCTATTATTTAGTAGCTAGCAGGTAACTTAATGCTAGATTCCCTTCTTGACATATGATGTTCATGATATCTTTGGAAGTTAAAAAATAACTTAGCGCATTCGGTATTCATATCACGCCTTTGCTACGCACGGAAAAATCAAGTAAATAAATCATACCGCGGTTCGAACAGTGCCCGCGACGGGGATTTATAAGCGACTGGTCCAGGGCTGTAGCTAGAGTCGATTTGAGGTAGGGCAGCATTGGTACAGGTAGGGCGGAAGTAAAAAAAATAGACACAAATTAGTTTTATAATAGCCATGGAAATGGCTCCGTAACGCTATGCCGAATAATTCTAGTGCGATGAACGTTAGTGCGACAACACTCCAGTTCGACAAACTTTAGTGCGAAGTAATTTAAGGAAGAAAAAGGACAGAACAAGGTAGAGTATAGCATAGTAGGCAGTATTGGGCATAGCGTTACGGAGCCATTGGAAATGGAAATCGGCGATTCAAGAAATCAACCTATTTATTCAAAGTACATCATAATTGATCTGCCCTCGGAGTGCTCCGTGCGGGCTCATAAATCAATCATGTATATCACTGACCTCTAGAATTTTTTTATCTCAAATATGAACAGTCAATCACTACATAGTATAAAACAAAGTCGCTTTCTCTGTCCCTATATCCCTATGTATGCTTAAATCTTTACAACTACGCAACGGATTTTGATGCGGTTTCTTTTAATAGATAGATTGATTAAAGAGGAAGGTTTATATGTATAATACATGCATAATATACTTAGGGATAACCCACAATAACCATTTTCCTGTGCGAAGCCGGGGCGGGTCGCTAGTTTAATTATAAAAAATAATAATAGGTATCTTATTTTTTGGTATTTTTAAGGTAGGGCATTGTGATTTCAAGGTAGGGCTTTGCCCCACAATGCCCCCCCTCTAGCTACGGCCCTGGAGAGGTCTGTCATATTGAGGAATGACTGGAAGTTCCACCCACCGAAGAGTTCACAATTGGAGGTGGGACTGCGCACCTGGCCACGACGTTTGACGAATGCTGCTCCGCGCTTCGCCCCAAAAATCCTTACTAATATTATAAATGCGAAAGTAACTCTGTCTGTCTGTCTGTTTGGCTTTGACGCCGAAACCACCTAATCGATTTTGATGAAAGGTACAGAGACAAGGATGGATACAGGATACCTTTTACTGCGGCACAGAAGAAAATAATAGTACTAACCCGTACAGAAAGGACACGCCCCGCACCCCGCAGGCGCCGCGGGACTCTACCAGGAGTATTCGGGGGTGTTTTACATAGCGCCTAGCGCCATTGACTTGTAGTTGATATTCAGTTGTTATTCAAAAAGAAGTAGCTTGTCAAAACGCGTTTTCTGTATGGAGTGACCACCGCGGGAAATTCTTTATTCCTACGGGAAAAACGGTAAGGTGGATAGCAATTTTTTATGGAACTTAGTACAATAGACCTTGGGGATGGATAAAGGCTACCTTTTACCGCGGGAAATACCTTATTCCCACGGGAAAAGTCGAAAAACAACGCGGGCGTAGCCGCGGGCGTACAGCTAGTACCAATAAATAAACAACCTACGATAACACCAACTCCAGATCGAGTTTTTGAACAAATTGAATATTTTATATTCCGACAATAACTTTGGTGGTACGAGTATTATCCGCTCCAGTTGTCGGAATCTGATTGGATCTGTGAAGTTCAATCACGATTTTCGGTTTGCTAAAAATAACCAAAGACTGGCTCAGTCAGAACCAATCAATGAACGCCAGTGGCGCTGATTAAATCGACTTTTAGATTTTAGGAAGAAAATTCGAATGTCAAATGAAAAAAAAAGCATAGATTTTTGTAAAATGAGCGTTTGTTCCCAGTTTAGAGTTTATTTATTATGCCGTAAAATTTAACAGGCTGTTTTTCCGCAACATAGTACTCATGAACAACTTTCCCTAAGAACATTGGTTGACAACCAAACTTAGCAACTTGTCATAGCGTTTAGACTTTACTTCAAGGATGTTATAAGTACTTTACTTACAACATAGTGAAAAACTGGTTGTTCATACGCATCATAGTACTCATGAAATTGAAAAATTTTTCCTAAGGAACATTGGTTGACATTTCAAAATTAAAATTCAACTTGTCATACAAAGTGGCCGGTCTCGTGACCGAAGTTTTTATAAAAAGTTGATAAATGTTTTTTTGGGATTTCAACATATTATGTTCCTTAGGGAAAGTTGTTCAGTTTCATGAGTACTACCACTATGTTGCGTATAAACAACCAGTTAAACACTGTTTATAACTAGATATTCTTTGGCCGTAGAGGCACTGGTTGAGAGTAGAAAGGATTGTATTAAATGACACCTAGTACTATCATTTATTCTGTGGTGTGGGTGACAAGGTGGACTGACGATTGGTGAGGGTCATGGGGGCCACTGGAACTGCTGGAAGCAGGCCAACCAGGAACGATCTTTATGGAGGTCTTTGTCCACTAGAGGTCAGTAGTTTTCATACTAATATAGTAAAGAGAAGAGGAAAGATTTGTATATTTGTGTGTGTGTGTGTGTGTGTGTATGTTTGTAATGAATAAACTCAAAAACTACTGAACCAATCTCAAAAATTCTTTCACCATTAGAAAGCTACATTCACCCTGAGTAACATAGGCTACCTTTTACCGCGGGAAAATGCCTCATTCCCACGGAAAAAACTATTAACCCGGGCGGAGCCGCGGCGGAGAGCTAGTTTTATATGAATTGCAAGGTTTCCTCCAGCTGCCAGAATTGTTGTACCGCCTAAAATTTCTGATGTGGCTTGACTACATCCGTGTAGTCGGCACCAACGGTTTTACGTGTCTTCCGAAACACGCTTTTTTTTTCGGATAATCAGGTGATTTGTATACGTGGCACTAACCAACCCAACGGAAATCGAACCTGGAACCTCTGTAATGCGAGGTCAGAAATTCACCACTCGACACCACCCATACTAGCGTATTTCGAACGTCTTTATTTTATTTTATTTATTTTATTTTATTTAGGACAATAAACAGCAATGTACAGGAAAAAATACACAAGAAAGACTACAATAATTAAGTGAACATAATACACTGCCAACTACATTATCCACAGATAAGATTGCAGAGTGTAAGAGAGAAAAAAATCAAAATATAACGAATGCCTATGAGGATGTCGAAACTTTAGGTAAACATAAAAAATAAAATATCTAAAGGCTATTAAAATAACGACAATCACTACCCAACCGCCAATATTATTATAAGTATTGTGGGTATAACAGAAATTATTCTAACAGGTCTTTAATAAGCGCTGACTTCTGAAACTGTGATAAGACAAGGAAAAGATGTCAATGTGTGTAAATTTGTCGTTATAGGTAGATGTAATACGTCTCATACGTCTCACAGCGTCGCGCATACAATCATCCGCGTCCGTCTTTTGTTTCACTCGCCATGCTGCCTATGATTGTATGCGCAACGCACATAGACAACGACGCTCGAAAGATGCTAGTGTGGGGGGTCTCTTAGTAGGTAATCACTCGACAGATTGGACTTGGTAACAAAACCACATCTCCGAGTGTGATACTTGGAACCCTTCTTGGGCCCTCCCCGATATGACATTAATAGCCCTTTGAAGATTGAAGAAGACCGTACTTAGGGCGCTATTAAGGAGGCATTGCAATATCGCGCCCCTTACATTTGAAAACGAGTATTGAAATACTCGATCTTGGGTGGCTTCATTTAATATTTTTATGTGAATGATTTGATACTCTAAATCAATCAGATATTTTATTAGCTCATTCTGTTTACAGCTCATATTATGTCCCCATCGAGGGGCTCGAGCCTACCCTGAGATCAGGGTGAATAGGCCTTAGTCGACTACGCTGGCCCAGTGCGGGTTTGTCAACTTCACACACAACCTTTGAATTTCTTCGCAGGTATGTGCAGGTTTCCTCACGAATCACGATGTTTTCCTTTACCGTAAGAGCATCGAATAAACGTACATGTACATATTAATTCGAAAATCGAAAACACTATCAGTTCATAATCGGTCGTAGTAATTGGTTTTTTGTCGTTTTAACACTACTTAGTTACGCACGCTAATTTACTATTCAAACATATTTTATTTTCAATAAAATTTGTTTTTAATTAATTTTCAATGGTTTAGTTTTGCTTGGTATGTGAAGTTCGATCATTATCAAAATGTATGCTGTAATAATTCACGCAAATGCTAGGTATTTTTAATTTTAATATTTTCCTTTTTATTTAGCTTAAGAAGTTGCGAATAGATATGTAACTAGTAAAGATAACTTTCGAGTAGTTGTTACCTTGAATTTAAAGAAGGGTCTGAGTATGTACATACTATAGTAAAATAAATTTTTAGCCACTTATTAATTCGAATATTTGCACACCGACTGCGTTCGGTTTAATACATTGGATATAAATTATACAAACTTAACATCCTTGTATGCACATGTATTTACGCAAATAAATATTTTTGTCTTTGTCTTTGTCTTCTTGGCGAGTATTCAGAAGCTTAATATCTTTTGTGACTTCTGTACTTTCTCTTTCTGACTCGTGTACTTTTCTTTAGCCATTGTCTTCTTGTACTGTTTCGTTGAATAAACAGGAACAAATAAGTATTAATTTTCTTGTACTCTTGATAAAAAAATATGTTATCCAAGTGAATAATTCGGGCATTATTAACAATGCCTGAGCATTATTCATAATGTCCGGCTGGGAAAAGTTAATAATTACTATCTAAACTTCATTATTTATCTTATTGCCCTGTCATTATTATGTTGATAAGTGACGATTGCGCAATTTGATAATAAAGCAGTTGTTCTAATAAATATATCAGTTAATTACTGAATATTGTATAATTCTCCACAGAAGACAGCCAAATTGTGAACACGCCTCGACGTCGAAAAGTGATTTGTAAAATCTTACTTCGAATAAAAAACGAACTAACTAAGTTTCCATCTAAGTGGTTGCCTGGAAGAAATTGCTACCTAAGCAATAAGGCCGCTAATTGCATATTTTCTGTATCATTTGTGTAAGTGTCTAAAGGTACTTGGGTTTCTGTGTGCAATAAAGAATATTTTCATTTTTTATTTCATTTCAAAAAACTTTGACTTGACTTGTTGTTTTCTATGTTATGTTTAATATTTTTATGTACCAGGCGGGTAGCGAGCACGGGAGTTCAGGGTACTTCGGATAGTATAGGTTCGAAGGCAGAAGCGATTTTCGCTCGCTATACCTTAGGTTACACGTGATCCTGAACTAAATCTAAAACTAGTTTTAAACTGTGCCCAAAAGGTAATTGACATTATACATAACACCCGGTCATTATGAAAAATGCCTAATTTATCACTTGGTCCATAACAAATACACACTACGCGCAGGGATTGGAGTTGCCAGAGTCACACAGCCCCCAATATCTCTTTCAAATTTAAAGGAAGCTAATGGGGCATTAAAGCACGACAAGTATGTACTAATTTGAATCCGACTTCAAAGAATTGCATACAAAGAAAGCAGACTCGTAAAATATGATGTTAGTTTGCGGGAGCTATTAGGGGGAAGTAATAATGGCCTGACGAAACCCTAATGCTGCCAATTTGCAGAGCCCCGGCCTTTTAATTAGATTGCAAAGAAACCGCCAACCTCAACGAATGGGGGCGACGGACTTACTTCGCCTAGATGTGACTGTAACAGATATTAAGAGATATTTGCTATAAACCGAAGCGAAAATAAAAAACTTTGAGTTTGGATTGCTTTACCGCTTTAATTAGTCCTATAGCTTTGGAGGCTGTAACAGACGGACGGACAGACGGGCACACGATCCTATATTTTTTTACTTTAGGTTTAAGTTTTTTGTTTTGTAAATATCTTAAGTTTATCAGCGCATTGGCTCTGGCTGTAATTGCTGTTCAAACTTATTTAATAAATAAATAAGGGTTCAGTTTTTTTAGGTACGGAAACCTAAAAAAGCGATTCATCGCAGTTGGGCCGTAACCTTATGGGACGAATCGTTGGTTCTAGTCATTGAACTGTGTGCGATTTATTTGACGCTCTTACAGTGAAGGAATACATAATTTATGATGTCGACAACTTGCATTGGACGCTAGTAGACTAAGGCCTGTTCATCCCAATTCAGGATAAGCTTGACCCCTCATTCAAAAAGGCTTGGGCCCCTCGCTGAAAATGAAAACATCTAGTCTCTAAGCAAGAGCTTACTGCCGTTCGTTTTTGTCTCATCTAGTGAACGTAGAATCTTGAATAACAAGCGTTCATATAATTTGAACAGTTTGCTTAATTGGGTTTTTATGTAGAACAATCAAGTTGGCGAGTTGATAGATGCACAGATTACCGAACAAAAGTTGTGGCGATTTGTTATTTCCCGAATATGCTGACTTTGAATTATACAAGCTCTTTCTAAAGCTTTGAATGATTTTCTAGAATATTATTCTACTCAATCATTCGGCAGCAGGATTTTGTATAAATTATATTTTTATTTCTATTCATAATTTGTACACAAAAAAGTTGGTGAACAAATAATAATAGGGGTTAACATGAAGTTGCCGTTTTTTGTTGCCACTGGCCATTTAGAATTAAAATTAAAATTCACAGTAAGTATAACCTTTTTTACTCGTAAACTGTAATATTCGAAATTAAATAAGGACATGACATCTGATGTCCGATGTTCAATTGTTTTTACATTGAGCTTTTAACGTAAAGAAGGTAGACATCCTTAGAGTATAAATAGAAAAAAATCTTAGGTAGAGATCGTTTCAACGAATAGTACCTATGGCGTTATGTTGGCTCTCCTGTCTCGCCCCAGGAAAACAAAAGGAGCCTCATAGAAAACACACTAAAAAAACAATACTGCCAACATAACGCCATAGCTATTCTTTGAAACGATCTTTAAGAAGAAAACTGATTTTCAACTGATTTTCTCCTACTTATATATTATTCTCAAGTAATTTGATTTGTTTTTATAAAACTCATTGTTAGTGATAAAGGGAGTGTAGCTGAGCACAAAAAAGTCTGTCTGTTTGTACACGCTAATCTCTGGAACTACTGGACGGATTTTTTAAAATGAAACTTTACAAAAAGCTTCACAATAATATAGCTTATACATCACATCACACATAGGCTACTTTTTACCGCGAGAAAATACTTCTTTCCCACGGGAAAACCTGTTAACGGGGGCGGAGCCTTAGGGCGGAAAGCTAGGAGTTATATAAATTGGAGGTCGCGACCTTCAACTTGGCGTTTGTCTTTTGTTTTTTTTCTCGCCGTGCATTACTACCGCTTCTTGCAACCGCCATGATGGCGCGTAAACTCTTGGTGATTTAGCATGGAAATAGCGGGCGTTGCTTTTACCCTTACCAGTTAACTTTAAATTCCTAGCGATACTTTATCGTCTCCGTGTTTAATTACTATTTAGCGAGCGATAGATTGGTTATATTATAGAAATAGCGATCCGCCCCGGCTCCGCACGGGAAAATGGTTATTGTGGGTTATCCTTAAGTATATTATGCATGTATTACACATATAAAACTTCCTCTTGAATCACTCTTATCTATTTAAAAAAAACGGATCAAAATCCGTTGCGTAGTTTTAAAGATTTAAGCATATATAGGGACATAGGGACAGAGAAAGCGACTTTGTTTTATACTATGTAGTGATGTATTCGAGGTATCTTCTCTAGTACTTGTACGTAATTCTTCAATGCTCTAGCAGTACGTATATATATTTGGTGGAAATTGTTTACCCGATATATGTTTCATGGCTCAATATCCTGCTGCAAGCTCTCGACGCTCGTACATCATCCGTTTCGACATGTGAACAAAATATCGTCTCGATCAGCCGCGCTAGTGCCTGGTGGCTCTGCCAGTAAATTGTATTCAAGAAATAGCTGCCAGGAAAACTCGCCATCATCTTTACCGAGATCAACTACTAAAATAAAATCGATAACTTGAAATAAATTGGAATACTTATTAAAGTTAGTTAATTTAAAACCAAAATAATTCAAATTTTGTAATAAAGGTTAGTCATTATTATGGACAAATTTGTATTGTTACCCCATATTTCTAAGTACTGTTTTTGTATAAATGTAAGTGCACTAGCTTAGAGTAAATTGTGAATGCTATGTACGCCTTTATTGTCCATAGCATCAGACAGAACTGGTCTAAATAAGACTTTATGATACTTTAAGTATAATGTTAAGGATGTAGCTGTACTGTTTTATAAATAAATAAATAAATAAAAGCGCTTCATATTATTATAAACTAGCTGTCTACCCGCTTGTTGTTGCCGTTGTTTTTAATTAAAGATTCCAGTTTTGCTACAATGACATTGCCGCAATAATCTGACGAGTCCACTAAATTCCCCTGGGAGATCGTATTAAGGGATCCTAGTGGACGGAACGATAATGTAGTAGGTACTAGGTTCTAACTGGATACAATTTGAATAAGCTACAAAATATGTCATGTAGGCTTTACCACAAACATGTCACAATGTGTTGACCCTCATCTTCCCTGTCCAACCGCTGAACCTGTCAGCTTGAAACGCGCGTGTGGACGCACCTTTCATACATATCGTATCGATGCATATTCATGAGTCTGCGACAATCAAAGGACTTTTTCCGTTATGCCCTGCCTGCGCTAAAAGTCGAACATTGTCAGATAGCTTGGCAAACTCCAATAAAAATGTTTGAAAGCTTTGTTAAGCAGACTCTATGTAAAAAATCTTACTGTAAATTAAGTGATCTGGGGTAGTCTTCCGCTCGCCCCTCAGTCCAGTCAAAATATAAATGAAAAGGTTGCTCAGTTTTTACCGACCTCATTATGTTTGTAATTAATTAAATAGATTTATTTGAAACACTGTCACAGAAGAAAATAATAGTACTAACCCGTACAGAAAGGAAACTCACCCCCCCGCGCTTAGATGAGTTCCCCGCCCGAGGCCCCCACGCACCGCACCCCGCAGGCGCCGCGGGACTCTACTGGGGTATTTTTAACCCCCGACGAAAAAGAGGGTTTGACGTGTATGTCTGTAACGTGGTGCATTACATGCCACCTCGTTGCCTCATTCTCATCTCATTTACCATTTTAATTCAATTAAATATTATTTAATTTTAGAATTCAGTCGACAATCATCCGTCATTTCATTCATTTTTTTATTCACTTTTGGTTTACCTCTCGGCCAAGCTGGCCGAGCTCTAAATTCTCGTGATTTCCCTGTTCCCTGTTTCCTAGTATTTTATATTCATTAAATCTTGTCGACAAGTCTGACCTTCTAATACCAAGTGTTTCTACTTTTCATCATGTTATCTTGTGCGCGCTCGCTGGCTCGCCCAGGACCTGGCGAGCCGCGGGTGTCACATGTCTGTCTGTCTGTGGCATCGTAGCTCCAAAACGGATGCGCCGATTTTGATCTAATTTTTTTTGTTCGCAAGTTGTCTCAATCGTAAGTGTTCTAAGCTATGATCCAAGAAAATATCTTCAGCCATTTGAAGGTTATCAGCCCTATTCTATTGGTTGAAAGGATCAAGTAACGGTTTTGTGTCGAAGGGTTATTAATGTTTTAAATTTAATGTTATCTTAAATAAGTAGGGGGATAGTTATTTATTATTCCCTAATTATCTTGCATAACATAACTTTTTTGTCGAGCGTCCACCAGTGGATATTTTTTGGCGATGAACTTCACACAATTAATTACTTATAAATAAAAATAAAAATTTCCAATTAACTAGTACATTTTATTTATTACAGTACAACATCTAAAAATCCTTGAATGTTATCAACACGTTATGAGATTTTCTATACTTTCACTATATGTTTGAACTTTTCTCTAAAGTTATAATTAGGATCCATTTCATGACCCGGCAATCCCTTCCGACACCCGCTTTTGCAATTGCAGCCTTTTCTGTCACATTTGCCTACTCCGCAGTATCCGTAGTTTCGTGTATCGCCATCGTTACAAACATCTATAAAGCAATAGTAATAATTCCTGTCATAAAAACCACCCGGAATATATTGGCCGCAAGGTCGAGATACGAATGGTTCCTTTCGTTGATACATAACTCGAGTATACGTACAACATTCACTACTCACATAAGGAAAATAAATCATTAAAATAAAATAAAAGTATATCGCCAACATTTTCGACTACCAAAATTTATTTTTATTTATCGTGTCTTTTGGAGTGATTTGTGTCTATTGAAATGCTTTCAAGCTTATATACCACACCGCAAGCAAACTACCGTGTGATCCACTGATAAATTGCAAGACTAATTGACGGCTTACAGTCTGCTAATAGCCCTCTAATGAACGAGTAGACAATCATAAATCGCTATCAGTAACTTAATATTTACGTATAACTTTTTTTTAATATACACCTATAAAGACAGAGTGTAAGTGGCAACATAGCAATTACAGTCATTACTGAAAAGAAATGATCAGTAAATGATTTTTAAACAAAACATATCCAAAGAATCCCAGAATCCCAGAATCCAAATATCCCGCCGCTTCAGCAGAGCAGCCGTGCATGATCGCTGTAACCCGGTCGAAATATTGCTAAGTTCAATTCAAAAGTAAATTCGCCTCCTAGAAATATTACGTTGGGAAACTTCATCAAATCAATTGACTAAACATGTCTTTCAGTTTTTGCTATGGCTTTACTCACACACGTGTAAAAATCTAGCTGAACTTCGATGCTATGATAGATACTCGTACCTAATTAATATCACAAGTAATGGCATCGCGTAGCCTTAGCTCGTACCGTGACGTAGCACCGCGTTAATTCAATCAAATGTAATTAATTACGCCCAATACTGCCTACTATGGTATAGGTACTCTAACTTGTTCTGTCCTTTGTCGTCCTTAAATTACTTCGCACTAAAGTTTGTCGAACTGGAGTGTTGTCGCACTAACGTTCAATATATACTTTACGAAAACGAAATTAACTATTCGCAGTAACGTGCGTCGCATTTTTGTTATTTCGCTTTATTGTTTGTCGAAGTCAAGTTACGCACTCGTAGCCGCATACCGCGTAGCACAAGTGCGGGCGAACCTTACTTGTAGTGTAGTGCGTATAGACAGATACGCGCTCCTTTGTGCGTATTACTAAAGTGCTACGCACTCAAAGAAAATGTGCACACACAAGTATGACTCACTTGCACTCGTGATATAAAACATCTGTGCACAGCTACGACACGCTTGTAAGGGGCTTTGGTATCAATTTTACGCACTAATAATGTTATTCCGATTTTTTATACAAACTCGATAAAATATAAGAAAACTAGCCTCTTTATTTCATCATCTTATTTTTAACTAGGTATCTTAAATTTTTCGGGATTACAAGATGTTGACCGGGGATATAACGTAAATATTATTTAAATAAAATAGAAATATAAGATTAAAGGTAAATTTAGTCCAACAGTTCAGAGATAAGACCGTACAAACAGACAAAAAATAATAATTGGGTAAGTTAAATATCACTTCTTACATCCTCCTGACTCAGTTTTTAATTATTATTATTTTTTATTTAAATATTTTCGACCTCTACAGTTTTATCAGTGCGGGTTAGTCAACTTCACACACAATCTTCCATACCTAAAATATGCTAACAATCATAATAATCCCGATATCTGGATATCTATAGAATTTATAAATAATTATAATGGACTAAAATAAAAACATTTTTAACTATTCAAAATATCTAAAAAGCGAAAGACTATTACCCCGTTACGCGTGAGTAACTATTACACGTGCCACTAAAAATATATGAAAAAAGTCATTACGGTATTTAATGTCTTTAAGTATTGCTATAGAAAACATTCTTAGCTTCAGGTCTATGGTAGAGTAATTGGCGAATTCTCAATATTTATGCATACACACAAAGTTTATATGATTCGAAATTTTATCATTTTTCAATTACATTAGGCTTTCCTAAAAAGGTTAAAAAATTATATCGTGTGATATACAAGGATCTTATAATAAGTACTAATAATATGATTGACAATATATATTAAATGCTATTGACACTTTTTAGTTTTAAAGAAAATGGCATTAATCGTCAAAATAGTTAAATAAAAAAGGTACACCTTTTTGCGGGTTATATCCGCGGAAATAGAAAAATGTTTCAGAAAGTTTATTTAATTTCAATATCCTAATATTGAAATCGTTTCACGACACTCGAAAAGACACGATAAGTGAAATTTGTTTGCTGCGAACAATTCAAATATTAAGGAGATTAATTTGTGTTTCCCCCTTCTCGTTTTCTAACCCCCCGACGAAAAAGAGGGGTGTATAAGTTTAACGTGTATGTCTGTCTGTCTGTGGCATCATAGATCCTAATCGGATGCGCCGATTTTGATCTAGTTTTTTTTGTTTGCAAGGTGTCACAAGCGAGAGTGTTCTTAGCTATGATCCACGAAAATATCTTCAGCCATTTGAAGATTATCAGCTATTTTCTAGTTGTTGAAAGGACCTAAGTAGCGGTTTTGTGACGGGGTTTTTTGATTTTTTATATACATAGCGCGTAGTGTTTGTCTTGTAGTTGAGATTCAGTTGTTGTTCAGAAAGAAGTAGGTTGTCAAAACCCGTTTGCTGTATGGAGTGACCGACCAATGACACTGACAGAGAACCGAACAGAATGTTTGACATTAATGTTAACATCATTTATCTCTGCGGTTTACCTGGCTGTTCAAAAGACGCGTTACTGTGGAATTTGTTCCACAGATTCTGCTCCACAGCAACGCATACATTGCGCGAACCACTGCCAGCTTCTGTCTGTCGCCTCTTAGTTAGATTGTAATATTATTTAATGTTGTTTATTTATTTGAGACAAGAGCAAGCCTTGGTCTGAACAAAGGTTTTTTAACTTCTAATATTTAAGTGCCGTTGTCTAGGACTTAATTATTACTAGGTTTCCGCATAGCGGCTTCGCCTGCATTAACAGTTTTTCCCATGGGAATGAGGTATTTTCTCGCGTTAAAAATTAGCCTATCCAGGCTGTCAGCCAACTCCATACCAAATTTTATTGAAATCGCTCCAGCTGTTTAGACGTGAAGAAGTAACAAACATACACACTCACACACTCAAAAACTTTCGTCTTTATAATATTACTAGCGACCCGCCCCGGCTCCACACGGGAAAATGGTTATTGTGGATTATCCTTAAGTATATTATGTATGTATTATACATATAAACCTTCCTCTTAAATCACTCTATCTATTTAAAAAAACCGCATCAAAATCCGTTGCGTAGTTTTAAAGATTTATGCATACATAGGGACATAGGGACAGAGAAAGCGACTTTGCTTTATACTATGTAGTGATGATTAGTGTGATGTACAACAGTACAATGGATAATGTGCTCGAAGAACTAGCAATCCGTATGTCAGTAGCAGTGCGGCAGTGTGTTACGCAAAAAACAAGACAAATTGCGCTATTTGTTCACGATTGCGCCCCGATACTGTAGCCCGGTTAGCCAAAATGAACAATATATGGCGCGCGAACGAAATGAAACGAATTTATTATAAAAGCTTAATAGTCACTAGATTGCTATTTGTCCAATGTTTCGTGAAGGTATTATTTTAACTTTTAAAACGAATAGAGGCTGCTTGACGAAGGCAACAGTCGATGTTTTTCTAGGTACTTAGCTTAAATTATACTTATTTCTATCAATAATGAAAATTAAATGGGAAATATTATTTTATCGCAACCATTTAGACTCAAAAATACGTTAGTAATATTGAAAAGCAATTTATAATGTTTGTTTTCCAAATCTTTATCAATAAAAAATAATATCCTTAATGTATATGTCGTCCACAGTTACAGAATGCTTCGGCCTTAGAGTATAAATAGAAAAATTCTTCGGCATTTTACAGACATTTGGCATTCTGTAATATGCCTAAGGCAAATTATAGAACGCACTTCTCTTCTCAATGAGCAACGTGGCATAATGGAACTGAATGATGTACTGATCACAAAAGGTTTGAAATACAAGAATAAATAATTAATTAAAGTTGATATATACTTACTGTACTGAATTGGATTTTGTTTTTCTTAATGTCAGAACAAGGATTTTCAATGCGGGCAAATAGACAGACAGTTAGTAAAGGAATTTGTATAAATTACTCCAAATTCGACTACCTATTCGATTACACCCTGTTTTTTTAGTTATTATTATTATTTTAGATTTGAAAAAAAAAAGAAGAACACTGCATGAGGAAAATTCTCGTCTCTAATAACTCGGATACCAAAGACAATCTGGGGCAGTTTTTATACCCATAGGTACATGTTATACCTATTATACGTCTATGGTTATTTCTGTTTACGATAATAGCATTCGCCATAGTCGGAAGGACGTCATCGTGACGTCATCAGTCAGCCCTGATGGGCTCCGTGGCTTACGCATCAAATTATTCACATGCTTAATAGGTACTTATACCCAAAACAATACACTAATATCACCAGCTATCTAGCTTTCCATATGCGACTTGGCACAAATTTTGTAATCCATTACAAAAGTTACTGTAAAGTTTTCTTTAGAGAAAAGTGCATTTCACTAAATTGCGAAAAAGTGAATTTCAGACTGTATTTTTTTATTTCTATATGACACTATTTACATAATTCGCAAATAATCTATTGAATTGTCTAACTGAAGTGATTGCTCTATTTTTGTATCAGACACGCAAAGATCATTGTCTAGTTCATTGATTAATCGCGTATCTAACTAAACGTAGGCTAATTATTGGCTTGGGAAAACGCTTCTTATTCTTGAAAAGCAAAAAGGCTAAATGTTTATTGAAATTTAACAAAGTATTGTATTATTTAGTTGATTTTAAACTTATTAGGAAAACTTTTCGATTTAGATATTTTAGAAATAAGATATGTATAGAGTAAAAGCATGAAGGAAAAAAAAATTTCACGCCTTTGGGCGCGTAAAATTTGTTCTTCCTTCTTGAGTAAAAGTCAGTCAGTAACTGTGAATAATGCCGGAATATGCATTATATGCATCTTGTATTCAGTCCTGATTCGTTCCTAAACAAACTGAAAAGCAAGAAACTTAGTTTGTTTGTTACGCCTTCACCCATAAACCACTGAGCAGATTTTGATGAATATGACATTTTGGTACAGAGATAGAATAGACCTTGAGGAAGGCCTACGACAGCGGGAAAATAGATAGTTCCTACGGGAAAATCTACATTTAGTCATCCCCTGTTTTCTTATGGGGTAGGATTTAATTCTTCATATATTTAAATTGTACTAAATTCGAAGTATATACTTTCCAATAAAAATAAAAACAATCAAAATCGTAATACTCTGTTAAACGTTATGCATGGCCATGAACCTCCTCTGTTTTTCGTCGGTTAAAAATTTAACCCAAGTCAGTCCTCCCGCGTGATTGACAATAACCGTGAGAGCGGAAAATCCTCTCTTATAAAGTTATAACAAGCACCTTTGCTCGCCGCTGCTCAATAAAATCCTGACGGTTGACTTACTCTCTAGTTCTATCTATCTACATTACAATAAAATAAATATCTTAAGTTCACCGCAGCTTTACTGCGACTCTAGTTCTGATTTTTTATTTAAGTTCAAAGTATTTATTTAACTTTTAGATATTTACATAAATAAATAAATAAATAAATAAAAAGTTTATTTCAGAAAAACAGACAAAGTTACAGCTTTAGAATCTGCCAAACTGCATGGCAGTTTGAAGGCAGAATAATACTCCCATTTACATCTGTCACTTATACATACGGGTACACATCGCATTGTTGTTATTGTTAACACACACTAAGTATAATTATAGTTTATTTTAGCATTCTATACAATTTGTTTTACAAAATTTATCTAGCAACCACTTCTTAGTTTTACTCTTAAAATAACTTTTGGTAGTACATTCCGTTTTAATTTCCCTAGGCAAGTCATTAAATAATTTTGGTATGATATATTTTCTAGTCCTTTTACCGTAATAGTTGTTTACCCTAGGCACCGTAAGTATCTTGTTTGCTACCTGTCTTGTATGTAAAAATGGACGCGCCACCGGAACTTTAAATTCATTGCTTTCAAGGCCTTCCAGTGCGATTAGTAACGATACCTTCTCATGAACTGGCAGTATTTTACATTTGAGAAACAGTTTGTTATAATCTGACCTACACTTATTTTTAACATGTTTATCTACTAATTTTTTCAAAAATCTTACCTGCAACGATTTTATTGTATCCAAATATGTTTGGAAGGTACGGCCATAGCTGCTTAGTCCATAAGAAAGTATCGGGTCCACAAGTCCATAGTACAGTGTAAACATGGTAGCTCTGTTTGTGAAGAAACTAAGGTGAAAGAATTTCACAAGCACTGCGCGTAGCTTATCACATACTCTTTGCACGTGATTCTTCCATGTGAAATTAGTATTGATTGTGAGCCCTAAGTACTTGTAATCGTCTACCACCTCGATCTCCCCACACCCACACAGTCTGTGCATTGGGTTTGCATGTAAACAGTCATAGTCGTGCCCTATTATATGTGGAGTACCACTAACAATTCTGCTATATGGTGAATATATATGCATACACTTCGTTTTTTTCATATTTATGATTATTCCGTTATCATGTGCCCACTTAACTAAATTATTAAGATCCAATTGTATGTTCTCCTGTATTACATCCAAGTTAGCACCTGAGTAAATCAAGCATGTGTCATCTGCATACATATATATCCGACACTTTTTAACTACCTTGCATAGGCTATTTACATGCATTATATACCCAACAGGGCCGAAGACAGAGCCGGTAGGGACGCCACACGTTATGTCCGCGCTCTCACTACATTCACCACCAACAGCAGTCCGCAAGGTACGGTCTGATAAATAGGCCCGGAGCCAGTTACTCAGTGGTCCTCTTATGCCACATTCTTCCATGGCCTGCAGCAGCTGGTGGTGGCCCAGCGTATCAAATGCTTTTTTAAAATCAATATAGACCACCACCACCTGCTGCTTATCATTCAGACTGCTGTTGATGTCGTCCGTAAATCGCGCCAGCGCTGTAGCCGTACTCCGGCCCTGCCTAAAGCCGTGCTGAGCATCTGCCAAAACATTAGTATTTTCCAAGAAATTACTTATTTGCCCAACAATATATTTCTCAATTATTTTGTTTATGACAGACAATATCGCTATAGGTCTATAATTAGTGTAATCTAGGTGCGATCCTTGTTTAAATATAGGTCTAATTAATGCACTTTTTAACTTATTTGGATATATTCCTTTTTCTACACATAAATTTATAAATAAAGCTAATACAGGGCTAATTTTCTTTTTAATATGTTTAATATCAGATACTCTTATTTTATCCAAACCCGGAGATTTTTCACAGCTTAACTTACTTATTATTCTATCTATATCTACAGGGGTCGCTTTTTTGTATCTAATGGACACATTGTTAGGTGTAATATATTTATTGCGGTCTAAAAAGGTATGTTGACATGTATGTTTTATATCAGTAACTTCTTTTGTAAAAGTTTTTGAAAAAATATTACATATATTGACAAGTTTATCCGTTTTGCCTAGGTATTTCAATACAACTTCATCAACACTTTTCTTTTTTCTACCTGTCCAGTTATTTAGTAACATCCATATTTTTCTCATATCTTTTCCACATTTAAGAATTTGATTTTGTCTAAATTTATTTTTGGCAATATTCATATACTTGTTTACTTTATTTCTGTACTTTGTATATTCCAATCGTCTATTCATATCATTTGGTTTATTTTTCCACCTCCTGAATAAAATATTTTTATAATCTATCATTTTTTTTAGCTTGCCTGTTACCCAACACTTACTTACTCTTTTTTTGGTAATAGGACGGGGAATTCGACATTCGTTATAAATATTGCCAAAAATAGCACACATCTTCTCATACAATTCCAGAGGACACTTACAATTCATCAGCTCATACCACTTAACCTCATCCAGTTTTTGTTTCACTAACGCATCACACAATACCTTATCACTCGATTTATCACAGCACTGCGAATCACCACCTATCAACGTGTCGTCAGCGAGATGTACACCCACAAGGTAGTGGTCGGAAATCTTACACGTTAAGACGTACGAGGAAATAGATTTTGCCGCTCGAACCCAAATGTGGTCAATGCACGTCTGCACTAATTTTCCGTTGCGCATTTCCTCACGCGTAACATCTTTTATCGCACACTGAAAACCTAATTCGCACATAACTTCCTTGTAGTATCTCGCCACCGTGCCGCCAGTGTCCTCAGTAAGAATGTCTATGTTTATATCGCCGATAACAATAACCTCACTCTGCAAAGGAAGTGACTTGAGTAGTCGCTGCACATCGTCGATACATTTGTACTTATTTGTTTTTGGCGGCCTGTATACCGCTACTACGTGCATAAGGGTGTCTTCACACTGCCGTAACTGACCGTGCATAATTTCACATGCATAAGCGTCAATCTTACTTGATGTAAATAAGTACTTTTTCTTGACATAGAACAGTAAACCTCCTCCTCTTTGTCCAACTCTTGGCTGAACATACGCTTCGTAACCATCGATTTGGAATAGTGGTATTTCTTCTTCTGTGATGTTTATCTCAGATAGTACGATGATGTCAAAAATATCTTCTTGACCGTGGATGAGCACGACAAGCTCGTTAAAATGTTTCCTCAATGAATTTATGTTTAAATGAATTATGTTAATGTTGTAGTTGTTATTTTGATGTGCATCTTTTAAGTCATTACACAGCGTTTCAAAATTAGAATATCTTGTATAGTGTGTGCTAGGATTTATGCTTGTTGTTTGGTCTTCGAATTTTATAAAAAAGGTTTGGCCATCTGGTTATTATATTAGGTAGAAGCTTTCATGTGAAAGCAGCCTTATACTTATTTAAGTCTTCGGTCGTTCGTATAACCCGTATTTTTTTGTCGTTAGGGTCATCACGTCGGATGAGCACTTTTCCTTCTTGGATCCATACATATTTAAACACAGATTTTAACTCGTTCTTAGCCGCCCAAAAAAGATGCTTAGTGGCCCTGGGCACGTCCTCATTTATGTAAATCCTACTGTTGTTTCCATTCTTGTAGATATCATCATTTGTCAGTTTATTTTTTCGCTTAGATATCCATTCATCTCGCGCCACGCGCGTATCCAGCTCAATGAGTACCGCGCCCGGCTGGGCTGCGCGGTTCGAACTGATGTTTTCCGCGGTTACCCTCTTCTTTTTAATTGACATGACATGACTTGCATTCAGGTTTAATTTATGGGCAACGGTTTTTACAGTTTCTTCAATATTCTCGTTTTCTTTCCAATCTAATCCAGCAATTTCGATGTTCTTTTCTTTTTCTTTAAGTTCCAAATACATAACTCTTTCCTCTAGGGCTTTGGTACATTTTTCTAGGTATGTATTTTTATTTTCCACCGATGTAATTTTGTTTTCGAGTTTTATGTTCATTTCAGTTATTTTCTGATACTGTTCGGCATAGAACTCGACAGTTTCTGTAAGATCCTCCAACGACGATTTGATTGAAAAAACGATCTCCAGTTTTTCATTGACTTTTTCCAGTAGTTCCTCCACTGATGCTTTTTCAGGATTCACCTTCAGCTTTGAATCGTTCGATGGTGATTGTTTCTGGCAATTTACACATAGATCATTTGCATCGAGCGACCTACCTACACACTTTTTGTGAAAAACGGTTTCACAAGAACCTTTACACTTCACAAGGTTCTCTTCCTTAGTTTTATTTAACGAAACCCTACACTTTTTACACTGCACCATTTTGCAACATTTACAGTATATCCGTTATAATTAATTCACTGCGCTTGCGCTTAGCGAGAAGAAAACAACAATGCAGTACGTCCGCACGGCGGGAGCGCAACCTGCGAACTGACAGCACTTAGTTAAGTCAGTTACATATTTTTTTTGTGGCAAATTCAGAATTTGGCTATCTTCTGTGGAGGGGAGGGCGGTACTGTAACGAGGTGCATTTTTGTGGCAAATTCAGAATTTGGCTATCTTCTGTGGAGGGGAGGGCGGTACTGTAACGAGGTGCATTGCATGCCACCTCGTTGCCTCCTTATTTTAATCGCAATAAAAAATTTTTTCGTCTAAATTTCTGGAACTCTCCTCGACGTCGAAAAGTGATTTGTAAAATCTTACTTCGAATAAACACATTTTGAACTTTTGAACTTTTATTTAATTTTGGAATTCATTCGTCAATCATCCGTCATTTCGTCCATTTTTATATTCACTTTTTCTCCTGGCCTCGACCAACTCGGCCATTTCCACAAATGTATCATTTATAATTTTATAAAGTTTGTTAACAGTTAAATCCGAAAACTGCGGATAGTTTATTTAGAGTGAGAAAAATATAAATTAAACAGTGCTAGTCTGAATTTTCCTTCATTTCGCCCGTTCGATAAGTTCTACTCATTAATCGCCTAATCACTACATAGTATAAAACAAAATCGCTTTCTCTGTCCTCATGTCCCTATGTCCCTATGTATGCTTAAATCTATAAAACTACGCAACGGATTTTGATGCGGTTTTTTAATAGGTAGAGTGATTCAAGAGGAAGGTTTATATGTATAATACATGCATAATATACTTAAGGATAATCCACAATAACCATTTTCCCGTGCGGAGCCGGGGCGGGTCGCTAGTTATAAATAATTCCTGATCGCTGCATTCACGCCCGAGGGCTCGCCCAGGACGCGCGAGCAACGAGTGCAACACTGGTGTAGGGGACCTATGTCACTATGTCCCGTTTGACAGCTGCTCGAGCTACTCGCGCGTGACGTAGCGTTCTTTTGATCCAATTCTAAAGATGGAAACCACAAGGAACTAAAAGTCAGTCGATTCTTCAACCTGTCACCTGACATCTGACCTGGCAGAACCCTTTCCGCCCTTTCTTCATACAACTCGTCACTTTTAAAGAAAGGGCAGATAAAGTACTGGAGGGTAACGAGCATTGGCAGGAACCGGCACTGACCGTATCTTCACGAACGACGGCCTCGAGCGGGTAGGGTGACCATATATCTTCGTTGCAATTAGGACAATATAGATAAAATATGTAGGGACATCTCACACGGGCATCAGACCTCAAGCTAGGCAGAGCCTGTACTGTAGGTGTCAGGCTGCTGATATACATACATTGTAAATAAATATACAACATCCAGATGTACACATTAAATGCAAATTCCGAAAAAAAAAAATCTTAACTTCAAATACAAGCCCATTTTCCAAATTATTCAACCTATATTTCCATATTTAACAAATCATTTGTTTAGTTAAAGTATGCATTTATTGAGATATTAGTTACATTTTGACATTTATAGTATTTGACAAATTGTAGGATTCTCCTTTGACTTAAAATTAAATAATTAATCTGCTCATACATAAGTAAAGGATATTGAAAAACTTTAATTTTAAATGCAAGTTCCATCTTTGAAAAATACACGTTGCCCTTTCGTAAAATAAAAATTCAAATGCACTCTTTACCTTTGACAAAATAATCTCGTGTCAGCTTAACAATTTATTGGTGACCCTGTAGTCCCTCCTACGGTCCGGTGCTACGGTAGTCCCTCTCCCGAAGACCAGCAAACCGTCTTCCTTTTCTCACTACAGACCCATATCCATTCTTGCGTTCCTATCGAAAGTTTTAGAGCGGCTGGTTCATCAGCAACTGTCCATCTTTCTCCAAAGAAACTCTTTGTTGAACGCAATGCAATCCGGCTTCCGTCCTGGCCACAGCACGGTAACGGCTTTGGTCAAAGTTACTGATGACATTCGCCTTGGCATGTCGCAACAAAAAGTTACTCTACTTACACTCCTGGATTTTAGCAATGCGTTCAACACTGTTGATTTCGATGTCCTCCTAGCACTCCTCAAAACCTTCAATCTTACTGACTCAGCTATCGAATGGTTTCGTAGCTACCTGACGGGACGCCGACAACGTATCAAAATTGAGGATAATACCTCGGATTGGTGCGATATTGAGTCTGGCGTTCCTCAGGGATGCGTGCTATCGCCTCTTCTTTTCTCCCTTTTCATAGACTCTATATCCATCCCTTTATCATCTTCCTATCACCTTTATGCTGATGACCTGCTGCTCTATACTCAAGATTCCCCTCTCAATATCCATAATTGCATATCCACCATGAACCATGACCTGGAGGAGATCGCATTCTGGACTGCTTCCTACGGTCTTACCGTCAATCCGGCAAAATCTCAAGCTATCATAATCGGTAGCACTCGTCAGCTAGCCAGAATCGATTTCCCCTCCCTCCCAAGCGTACTTTTCATGGGTACCCCTATTCCCTTCTGCGACGCTGTCAAAAATTTGGGCATATATTTCGATCGCACTCTATCCTGGTCGCGACAGGTCGGCGAGGTTAGTAGGAAAATCTTTGCCTCTATGAGCTCTCTAAGAAGACTCCGAAATGTGCTACCAATCCGCACAAAAATTGAGCTCGCACAATCGCTGTTGCTCCCGATCCTAGACTACGCCGCCGACCCATGCTACCTGGATGCAAACGAAGACCTTTTAAATAAATTAGAACGGCTCCAAAACATGTGCATCCGCTTTGTGTTTGGTCTGCGTAAGTATGACCACGTGTCGGAATACCGAGCCAAGCTGAAGTGGTTGCCCATCAGACAGCGTCGTAATCTCCATACCCTCTCCCTTCTCTACAATATCCTCCACAATCCCACTTCCCCTCCCTACCTTAAGGAGCTCTTCGCATTCCGCACCTATCCCGACGGTCGCCAGCCTCGCCTGTGTAACCAGAACCTGCTGGACTACCCTTCCCACAAAACCCAATTCTTCTCCCAATCCTTCACCGTCCTGGCCGCGCGATTATGGAACTCCCTTCCGCCGTCAATCAGGCAAGCCAAGTCTCTCCCTGTTTTTAAAAACCTCCTCCGGCGTCACTATGAGCTGCAGAGTGGCTACGTTGATTAGCATAGTAACTTTAGCTGTCCTTTTCCTACCTCACATTTCCCGCACTCTTGTGCGTGTCGTCACGTCATTCCTCAGCAGATTAAGTTAAAATTCTATAATATGATATAATTGCATGTAGTGTCTATACTTATTTATGTATGTATAATATTTGTATTTATATATTTTATGTATGTATATGTATATACGTATGTATAGTGTGTTTAATTTAATAACTATATTCTTATTCTATATTATTTGCACAACCGCCTTTTCTTTTCTTTTGAAGGTTTCTACTCTCGCCTAAAGGTTGCCTGGAAGAAATCGCTTAAAGCGATAAGGCCGCCATTTGCCGCATATTTATGTTCGTGTTGTTTTTATGTAAAATATTTTATGTGCAATAAAGAATATTTGTATTTGTATTTGTATTTGTGACCCTAGTCCAAGTCCAAGAAATATTAAGGGAAGCTTCGGTTGGACAGGTTTAGTGCTGTTCTAAGTGATACGAGAAGAGGTGAACGAACTGTAAGAACGGAATGAGCGAAAGAGAATGGAGATTAAAACATTGAACCGGATTCTACATATTACCACAGTATTACGCTGTAATGACTTCAGATCAATGTCAAATATGACTTCAGATCAATGTCAAATACTATAAATGTGACTTTGCACGGGCCCACGGAAGACTCTACCCCAAAGTAGTCATTACCAACGAGACTAGGGGCGGCTCGAGGGAGCCTCGTACCTAGGCCTAGCGCATTGATACTGAAAAACATCGTTAGTGTAACTCGTATTATATTATCTGTGCCTGAGGGGCTCCGTCTCTGGTTATCGATTTTGATTTTGGGGCTATAACTAGTCATTTTTCGATATAGTCACATAAATCACAGTGTAGTGTAGTAGTGTCTGTCATAATTCTATTTAGCCAACCTCCGACCGACCCTTCTGAAGCAGAGCCATTGAGTGCTTTGCATCAAAAGACATTTCAAAAACAACTTTATCACAACACAGAGGCTATTTTCCTAGAGAACGATATAAAATCCTGGAGACAACGCCAAAAAATATCCCCGAACCGCAATCTCGAGCTAATGATGCAAGGACATGGGACCAAATTTGTCTTTCTCCTATAAACCTCATTTATCACCACCGTGTCACGCGGTATTGCGCACGACTCCAAAATACAACCCGAAATGCTTGCTGCCCTAAAAATAAAACTGGGGCTCGATTCACAAAGCTACCATTTCACAAGATACTACAATTTGATGTTCATTGCGTAAATATTTATGTGTGAAACCAACATAGATATTTCAGTGTTGGAATAAACACCGTTAAAAAACAGGTAATAAATTTGCAATACAGACATAACTATGCAAATATATATGTATAAATGGTTACTAAAATAACCGATTTAATAATATTTAAATTAAGGGAAATTCGGATTAAGGACTACACCGCTGGCACCAATTATAAATGTTGACTCCGAATCAGTCAGAGGAAAGCTAATTTATTTAAAAAAAGGAATAGTGCATTTTAATTCAAATCAGCTTCTTTTGCTATCTTCATTATGCAAAACTCGTGAATGACAACAACTCATAATTGAGAGAGTCTTTGTCATCTTTTTAGCCTTAATAATGACTTTTTTGCGAATCAGTTTTTTAAACGACTTCAAAAAAAGGAGTTCCTTAATTCGACCGTATATGTATATGATTTTTTTATGTTGTTCGCGGATAACTTCGTCGTTTATGAACCGATTTTCATGATTCTTTTTTATACACTTGTAGTTTATATTTGTTTTATAAAAAATTAAAATAGTAAATGAAAAAAGGTATAAAACTTGACATAATACTTGATGTTTCGTGAATGGAGTCACATAGGTGTTTCTTCAGCGAGCTCTTCTCCACCGAAGAACGTGCACTTAATGATTTGTGAGAGATTGACCGACAAGGGACCTTAAAGGAAAATAATTGATTTCAAGCAAAATGCCTTTAAAGTTTCAAGTCGGATCGATTTTCGCCTTGGTTTCGCATGCCTCGGCTCATAAAAAAAAACATAAAAACAAAACTACGGCGGCCCCTAAAAATATGGTGATTAGATCAAAACAAAGCTAAATACTAATTTACTACTACAGGCCATAAAATCATTATAAATAAAAAAATAATATCGAAACTGGTTTCTAATCCCTTCTAATCCTTGAATCCCTCCCTTTTTAGTCAACCTCTCACCTTTGCTGAACTCGCTACTAAATGTAACTTTGACTTAACTAAATGATGTAAAATGTCTTCAAGTTACTAATAAGCTATTTCTATAGAGTTTATTTATTTCATTTGCTCTTGCAAGTCTAAATTCCTAAAATGATTTTATACGTTTGTTACGACTATCTCTTTAATACAGCATCTTTATAATTATAATTTAACCCCGCAATGAACGTCAAATTGTACTTGAAATATGTAGTTATATAGTTTTATGAAACAGATCCCTAGTTTCAGATAAAGACATGACTCTTCAAAAAATAAGGCATCCCTCGTCCTATCTGAAAAAAGTTAGGAAGGGGAAAGCTTTCGAAGACTTCCAAATAAAAACAAGATCGTTAGTTTGTACGACCTTAATACTTAATAACACTATTCATAAACATAATACCTACACGTTTTGCTTCCCGTACACAGTCTAATATTCATAATTTTTGAACTGTTGTAGACATAATAGATATTTTTGTTAATCTTCTTGTTTGCACGTTATGACACTTGCTTGCAGGTTGTGCAATTGTGTCATTCTTTAACCCTTGTAATATTATTAATTATATGCTTGGTTGTACTTGTTGACATTATTGGTAATTACCTACTAAACCTTGACGTCGAAAAGTGATATTTGTAAAATATTACTTTGAATAAAAACTTTTTGAAGTTTGAATTTTGACCTAGGTAAGTAAAGTCCACTTAGCACCCCATCCATTTAGGTTTCAGGTGGATTCATTTTGAGTAAACTTTGCTGGCTGGTTCGTATTTCTCTTCAATTATTCAAACTGCATACCATTAATTAGTATTAATTAGCTAGCTATCCTACATTAATACATTCTCGATGTTTTTGCCTTACCAAGTAAAAACACGAGATTTTTCAATGTATAATCGATTTTTTACAGTTTTATGCCTAAATAGCTAAACGCATGGAGATTAATTTCAGGGTTGAAGATGATTGCACGGGGAAGGATATTATAATTAAGGTAAGAAACTTTTTACTGAGATAATATATCTCATTTTCTTTCTGTCGGCTCATCGCAGAAAGCTATTGGCTTTTAGTAAGTCTAATAATCGCTGGTCAGACCAGATCAAGGTCATACTCAACATGCCCATTACCACCGCCCTCCGACAAGCTGAAGACAGATACTCCTGGCGTGAACTTATCAAGACCGCTACATTTGCCTACTAACAGCAACAGAATTGGTCATAGTTAGGCACGAAATTAGAGTATAAATAAAAATAATTGTGGTAGGCATAGAGGACGTCTTATCAAGTATGCACCGTAAGCACGGTTATGCACAGTCCGAACATCTTCAACGCGTTCGTTTAGTAGCAAATGGTTATCGGAGCTGATTGTTTTCCTGGTGAAAATAGGAGAACATTATGAAATGTGCAGTGATAAGTTGCAAACATGACTCGAGGAACAAATCCAAAAATAAAAATGTTATTGATTTTACCGCCCATACAACTTCAGCTTACGCTTGGCATAAAGGCAGCGGAGCGATGCGCGTGCTCTATGTTAATTTGGACATGACCGTCAGTTATTGAAGAGTGCGAAGGAGAAGAAAATACGCATTAAATTTTGCTAATACATCCAAAATTCCTCTGATTCGTCCAAATACCGGGAATTTTATCAGAATTGTTGTGAAGATCACGTAGAGCGCTCCTGAATGTAGCGGAAGCGGAAGTCGATCTATCAACCGGGACACCTTATTCACCTGTGATTCTTTGTGTTATTCGACAAGTTATATTTGGGAATGATATTAGTTTATTCCGCATTTGTCATTATTGTTACTTGCTGGGATTGTCGAGAATCAGCGGTGATTTTCTTTGTTTATGTAGTTAGGAGCTTTATTGCCTAGTAAATGCCAAGTAAATGTAATAGTTTTTCTGATTAATAGCTTTCTAATGTTGATTATAAAGATTTGATTTTCTTCGTTTCGGCGGGGTAGGTCAAATTCAGATTCGGAGTAGTATCATAAAATAAAATAAGATATAAATAAAATAAAATAAAGTACGAGTATCGGAGTGTCTTTAAGATCTGTCACCCTTCAGAAACGCCAAACACAAACGAAAAACAAACAAATAAATGTTTAATTACAAACGTTCGGATGCTTTACACATTCACGAATAAATGTGTTATCTTTTTATCTTTGTAACATGGGTACACTTCTACGCGCAAACTACTAAATTTAGTACGATTCGTCAAAATAATAAATAATAATGTGGGATATCCCAATACGGCCATCTGACCCCAAACTAGTCAGAGCCTGTATGGGTATCAGACGGCTGATATTGCCTGATATACATACATATATAAATATACAACATCCAGACACAAGGCAATCACAAGTGCTCATCACACGAATGTTTGTCCCGAATACAGACTGATACATATAAAAAAACTTCAGGAATAATATATTTATGCGGACGACATGACAAGACGGAAAACTGGCAAGTTCATAATTTAAAGTTGAACGGTGAACCAACTAGAACATTTTCCAGCTCCAAAGGAAGGAATCTATTAGCGTTTCTAAAGGAATTTGACCAAGAACTATAAACGATGATAGGAAGTTCAGAATAAACTAGCTCTTTGTGGAATCTAGCTAACTGCATAGACGTAGTATTAAAAAATCTATTAATCAGACCAACAGAGCGTGCAAGAGAGAATCCCTGACGGCTTGCTTTTCGTATGGGCTTTTAGGTTAACTAACTTCACAAATTCTGATGTTAGAAGTAAATAAATAAATAAAACAAAGTTGTTTTTACTGCCGCTCTACGAACACAATCATACTATTTATTATTTATTATTATTATAAAGAGAAAAGATTTGTATTTTTGTGTGTATGTTTGTAATGAATAAACTCAAAAACTACTGACTCGATTTCAAAAATTCTTTCACCACTAGAAAGCTACATTCACCCTGAGTAACATAGGATACCTTTCACCGCGGGAAAATGCCTCATTCACACGGGAAAAACTGTTAGCGCGGGCGGAGTCGCGGCGGAAAGCTATGTATTATAAAAAGAGTACAACGAGCGCAAATAATCGGGCGCAACCTTACTAGAGTAAGGACGCGTGCGGATTAAAGCATAATCTTCTATTTCGCACACTTCGTTGGTCTGTTTGATTCTAAAAATATTCCAAGTCTATGGACAACAGCGCTTGTTCAAGATGAGGTCCGACTTTATCAGCGAGAAGCCAACTTTAAAACTCCGGACTGGTTTTCATGTAGTTAGGTTTTGAAGAACAACTTGCTTTTATTTTGCTGTTGGTTGTTCTTTTCTTTAGCCAGTCGAATGACGAATTAAATTTTCTTTCTTTTTCCGTAGGATACTTTCCCGTAGTCTAGTTGGTATATAATACACCTCTTCGAAGCACAGAGCCGCAGTTTTGAATCCCGCCCATGGCAAACAGGTGTTGTATGTATATTTATATTATGTATGTATAATGTATATCAGTTATCTGACACCCATAGTACTGGGTCTGCCTAATTTGGTGTCAATAATCAATTGTCAGGATTAACTAAACTAGTCGAAATATTAATATAAATATAACACATTCTAAATAAATAAACTAAGCAGAGTGGCAGAGCCAAGTTCTATTCGCACGCTGTTAAATGAAACTCAGGTTTTATTAATAAAAAAAAAACAAACTGTGGCTTACAGAACATAAAATTTAGTCATTCATTTAACTAGAAAACACCGAACACCTTTGGGGTGTCATAAAAGTAAGGGTCCGTAACAAACCGTCGTACAGTCGGCCGGAAAGGGCAATCAGTGTCATAAAAAATTGTTGATACTCGTAGACAAGATTTTTGTGCAAAGTATACCACCACAAAAAATTGCAATAAGCGCATGTGTAAAAAAATCATTTGTAAGATTTGTCATACAAAAACAAATGTTTACTGCTTATCTAAAAGTTAACTTTCTTGTGGTAAGGCCGAAAGTTTTTTATATATTTAGAAGTCTATTCAAGTAGAATAATTAAATGCATCATGTTATTTTTTTTGTAGGCACTTGTAGGATATAATAATATCAAAGAACGGAATGAACCTTTTGTGATGTCAGTGTGTGGCCCAAAACAGGGGCAAATATTAAAAACTGTGGTGCCGATTAAAGGGATAGATTAAAAGTAGACTAAAATTATATAGTTATCTTAAACCTTCACACAGAATTAAAATTTTAGTTCATGACTCGTATTCAATGTATCATTGCAAAACGATAGTTTTATCTTTTTTGATCATTCTCTCGGTATGACCACTAAAATCTTGTTCATATTTTTATTTCGTCTAAAGAATTTCTACTATCATGTCAAGAAGTTTTATTTTGCTTGTAGTTGAATTTCGTTTCTTATTCATTTCATTAGGTACTTCATGGGTTCCGATACGAAAGCTTAAAAAAACTTAAGCTTAGAAAAACATTCAGTGGGATGTTTAGTCAAGATTAATAAAGTAGTCACTTTCGTAACCGACTGTACCTTGCAGATATTGACGCCGCGCGCGATTTATAAGGGTTGAGGGTGTTTTAGTTTGAGCCATGGAAATATGGAAGATAAGAGGAGTGGAAGACAGCTACTTTGACGAAAGTACATCGGCCTAAAGATTGGACCTGCCTGTGACAAACGTTTTCTAATACAGATATATACGATACCCCCCAGAACTGAAGTCTAATTTTCACATCGGTTCACTTTCGTTACACGAATTGTTTCGTTACTCTGAATTAAAAAGAAATAGGTACCTACTTTCTCTCTCTCTCAATATAGTTGTTTGAACTTATATATTTTTTTTATGGTAAGAAACTAAGAATTTCATACAAATATTGATAAATTAGCTATTAAGCAATCCTGAAGTTAAATAGGTTTTGTATTAGAAAAACGTGACGTGATTAAATACCGTATTCACGTACAAAATAAAATTACTCTATCTATATTTTAGTGGCACGTGTAAAGGTTACTCGCGCGTAACGGGGTAATAGCCGCTACTTTAACAAACCTCTAATTAGAGGTTTTTTTATTTCTTTGGTCAGGCTTTAATATCACGTTGAACTTTGGTCGACAATTCGACGATTAAGACGATTTACTTTTGAATTGAACTTAGCAATATTTCGACCGGGTTACACCGATCATGCACGGCTGGTCTGCTGAAGCGGCGGAATATTTAGATTCTGGGATCTTTGGATATGTTTTGACTGAGCATTTCTTTTCAGTAATTACTGTAATTGCTATGCCGCCACTTACACACTGTCTTTATAGGTGTATATTAAAAAAAAGGTATACGTAAATATGAAGTTACTGATAGCGGTTTATGATTGTCTACTCGTTCATTAGAGGACCATTAGCAGACGGTAAGCCGTCAATTAGTCTTGCAATTTATCAGTGGATCACACGGTAGTTTGCTTGCGGTGTGGTATATAAGCTTGAAAGCATTTCAATAGACACAGATCACTCCAAAAGACACGATAGTTAAATTTTGGTTGTTAAAAATGTTGGCCATATACTTTCTTTTTATTTTAATAATTTATTTTCCTCTTGTGAGGAGTGAATGTTGTCTGAATGTTAGACTTATGTATCAACGAAATGATGCATACGTATCTAAAACTTGCGGCTATTGGGTTGCGGGTGGTTTTTATAATCTTGTCTATAACTACTGCCATATAGATGTTTGTAGCGATGGCTTGGCAAGTAAAAACGGCCACTGCGGAGTAGGCGACTGTGACTCTAATGCCTGCAATTGCAAAGGCGGGTGTCGGAAGGGACTGCCTGGTTACGAGCAGGATCCTATATATAACTTTAAAGAAAAAAACAAACTTGTAGTGAAAAACGAAAATGATCAAAACGTGTTGGTAACGTGGTCGGATTAGATTTTCCACTGTAATAAATTAAATGTACTAGATAATTCGAAGTATTTGCAACCGCGTCCGATTGCTACCGTAGCAATAAGGCCGCCTATTGACTTCTTACATTCTATTTGTTATTTTCTCTGTAATGTAATGATTTTCTTGGTGTCAATAAAGTAAAATATTATTATTAATTATTTTTATTTATAAATAAATTAATTGTAAAAAGTTCATCGCCAAAAGAGCCACTGCTGGATACCGCATAACAACTTTATGTCATGCAAGAAAATTTGCGAATAATAGCCATCCCCTACTCCTACATATTTAAGAGAATACTGGCCCCTCTAACATGCCCGGTCCACGCATGACAGACATAATTTTGTCGTGCGTATTCTCTTATCCTATTGGAGAATATTTCAACATGGCGGGTTTCTCGCGCGACAAACTTTTGTCATAGCACGGCATGTTACAGTGCTTGTATAGTGTAGTACTGCTGACCACTAGAGTTGGGAATGTCGTATTAAGTCACTGTGATGAAAAATATTAGCTACTAGCTTTCTGCCGTGGCTCCTCCCGCGTTTACAGTTTTTCCCGTGGGAATGAGGCATTTTCCCGCGGTAAAAAGTAGCCTATGTTACTCAGGGTGAATGTAGCTTTCTAACGGTGACCTTCGATTACCTGATGCTATAACTTTAAAGCAAACAACAAAGTTGTAGTGAGACAAGAAAATTATCTTAACGTGATGATAGTTACGAGTTAATGAAATGTTTTAGTTAATTCGAAGTCTTTATTTATATTTCGTTAACAGCTCATATATGTCCCCACCGAGGGGCTCGAGCCTACCCTGATACCAGGGTGAATAGGCCTTAGTCGTCCACGCTGGCCCAGTGCGGGTTGGTCAACTTCACACACAACCTTTGAATTTCTTCGCAGGTGTGTGCAGGTTTCCTCACGATGTTTTCCTTCACCGTAAGAGCGTCGAATAAACGTACATATGAATTCGAAAATCGAAAACACATTGGTACGTGCCGAGGTTTGAACCATCGAACTTCGGAACGGAAGTCAACGGGCCTAGCCACTTGGCCACCGACGCTCTCATATTTATATTTATAAGTATTTAATTGTGTGAAGTTCATCGCCAAAAGAGCCACTCCTGGACACTGCTACGCCGGGCGACCCCAAGCCACGGGGCTTGCACTATTTGTTCAATTTCACTATTCGAATAAAATCTATATTTCTTATGCTAAATATTTGTTATTGATTAAATCATTATAATAATTAAATAACTTTATTATTTAATCTGTAGCGGTAGCTAAAATTAAATTCGCAAGTTTGCTATCAGAGAGTGCGCCTTCTGTACCTAGTACTATTATTTATTCTGTGGCTCTACTAAAATATATTGCCGTCGCGCTCGGACAAATGCAACTACCACCAGTTTGATCATTTGATGGATTACGATTGCGATTTTACCTGAGTGAGTAAAGTTAGTATTTGTTGTTTTTTAGTCGAATCTTGAGTATCTCATGAGTATTGCCAAATGATAAATACAAAAATTTCATGCTGCGACCTATACAAATCAACATTAAAAATCTGATAAAATGTTCTTATTTATTGATAAAAACTATATGATGGCACTGATGACAAATGGCGACTTTAGCGACGCAAGAAATGTGTTACTTTACAAGGAGCGACGCGAAGCCCGTCGTAGCTGTAAACTACGCATCTCCGCTACGAGTAGTGACGTCACGGATGCGCTACGACCTACAGCTACGCATTGTGAAGTCGGATCCGCTACGACAATATTTGAATTTGAAAAAAATACAGTCGTAAAAAAGTATATTCAGGCGATCAGTAACCATTTCAATATGGGACTTCTAAATATTACCAGTTCTGGATTTGCTGGATTTGGATGGACTTCTTATTGTTCCACCCAGTTCTAAATATTGCCTGTTGTCTCATCTTTCTTTTATATACAGGGCGTCCCACGGCTATGCCACATGGAGGGAAAGTACCTTAAATATTGTCGATAGAACATTTTACTGAAAGAAGACATTTTATTTCTAAAAACTATTAAAACTGCATTCATACATTTTTTAATAATTACATGGTTGAACCGGGAATCGAACCCGCTACAAGAGAAAAAAAAAACAGCCTGTAGTTTTATCATACTAATGGAAAGGCTTCATCATAAGGATTATTTTTTCAAAATGGCGGCCATTTTTTCAAATTTTACCTCAGATTCGTCAGGAAAAAGTATTTTCCCGCGGCAAAAGGTAGCCTTCCCAACGTCACTAACGTCTTCTTCTAAGGTTGCCTGGTAGAAATTGCTACTTTAGCAACAAGGCTTCCTGTTGACTCAGTTTTTTATTGCCGAGTTTAAATTTTTACCAGGAACCATATAAGAAACCATTTTAGCCGACTGCAAAGGAAGAAGTCTCTAAGGTAGTCATTTTGGGAAGTTGACCTTTTGGGAAGTGGTCCTTATAAGAATCGAAAATGTACATTTTGGGAAGTTGACGTTTTGGGACCAAAAATTGTAAAATGTTGTCCTTTTGGGAAGTTGACCTTTTGGGAAGTTGACCTTTTGGGAAGTGGTCCTTATGAGCCGAAAGGAGTTCGCCAGGTCCGCTAGTAAATTGATAAACAAATAAATTGCACGTCTGGTCTGTTGAAGCGGCGGGATATTTGGATTCTGGGATTCTTTGGATATTTTTTGTTTATAAACCATGTACTAAGCATTTATTTTCAGTAATTACTGTGATTGCTATGACGCTACTTACACTCTGTCTGTATATGTGTAATGTATGTAAGTACTTCTTAAAAAGAAAAGGTAGGTAGGTACGTACCTAAATATTAAGTTACCGATACCTAGCGGTTTATGATTGTCTAGTCGTTCATTAGAGATCCATAGCAGACTGTAAGCCGTCAATTATGTCGTGAAATTTATCAGTGGATCACACGTTAGTTTACTTGCGGTGTGGTATATAAGCTTGAAAGCATTTCAATAGACACGGATCACTCCAAAAGACACTACCTATAGTAAAATTTTGGTATGTACTTGAAAATGTTGGCGATATACTTGATTTTTATTTTAATGATTTATTTTCCTCATGTGAGCAGTGAATGTTGTCCGTATACTACAGTTATGTATCAACGAAATACTCCATACTATTCTCAACCTTGCGGCACTTATGTTACGGGTGGTTATTATAAGTCGAATTATTACTACTGCGCTATAAATGTTTGTAACGATGGCTATCCACGAATAGACGGAGTCCCATACTGCGGAGTAGGCACCTGTGACCGTGCTGGCTGCAACTGCAAAGGCGGGTGTCGGAAGGGAAGACCTGGTCACGAAAAGGATCCTGTATATAATTTTAAAGAAAACAACAAAGTTGTAGTGGCAGAATAAAAAATCTCATAACGTGTTGATAACTTTCAAGGATTTTTAAATGTTGCACTATAATAAATGAAATGTACTAGTTAATTCGAATTGTTTATTTTTATTTTTATTTATAAGTAATTAGTCGTGTGAAGTTCATCGTTAAAAAACATCCACTGCTGGACACGAAAAAAATATGTTATGCAAGAAAATTTGCGAATAATAAACATCCGCTACCCCTACTTTATTATATGCAATTGGGAAGCCAATAATTAGATTGTCGTGACATCATCTGGCTGACTGAGTATAATATAGTATAATAAAGTGTCCTGACTTCCGGAGACTCCGGATACGTGTTAAAATATTTAATATGCGAAATAAACTTTTTTTTTTCGTAATCTACCGTACCTTTTATGATAAGAATTTCATACAAACGTTAATAAATTGACTATTACTCCTGAAGTTAAGTAGGTTTTCAATTAGAAAAACTATAAAACATTAAATTCCGTATTCACGTTTAAAATAAAATGACTATAAAATATCCATTTATTTTAGTGGCACGTGTAAAAATACTCGCGCGTAACGGCGTAATAGCGGCTACTTTAACAAACCTCTAATTAGATATAAATTCTATAGACACCGCATATCGAGATTATTATGATTGTGCGCATACTCGTATTTAAGGTATGGAAGATATATTGGTAAACAAGCTTTCCGGCGCGGCTCCGCGGTTTACGGTTTTACCGGGATGGGGCATTTCCCCGCGGTAAAAGGTAGTCTACTCAGGGTGAATGTACCTAACTTAATAATGGTGGAAGATTTTTTGAAATTAGTTTGGTAATTTTTGAACACACACGTACACACACACACACACACACACACACACACAATAATATTAGATAGTATGATAAAATGCATTTGATTTCATGTAGCTTGGTATAATTTGTAGTTTTTGGATAATTTTTTTTTTCTTAAACCCTTTTTAGTACACTTTCTTGTCTATCTCAAAGTTATTTATTTATCAATTTTCTCTAACTAGCGTATAGGTTGGCTGGAAGAGATGTCTGCGTAGAGATAAGCTCGCCTTTGTTGTGAAAATTCTGACTGATGTTGTTTTTTATGTAAGCAATAAAGTATATTATATAAAAAGATCCCTACAAGGTGGACCGATGATCGGGTGAGATCGATTTAAGAGAATAATATCCAGTGTGTAATAGTATGTCATACGATAAATAAATGAATAAAACCTTAAGTTGTGCCACAGAATACCAAATGTTGTGCGGAGTAAAACTTTTCAAAAGCTTCTGAATCTAAGTATATCGATAACAAAGGAAACGAATTCCCAACTTTTAAAGTTTTTAGCACAAAAATTAATATCGGCAGCGGCCAATGGAAACTTCCTCACTGTTTTGTTGACGACGAACATGGTGCAATTCAAAAGAATAAGCGTTGAAAATATGGATAAACTCGAAAATATCAATAAAACCCGAAAAAGTTAATTCAATCGTATTCTGTAACTAAATTTTTACAACATATTTATAACGTCAAACAAGGGAAAAACTCATCAAAAATCTTTTATCCAGAAATACGTGTACCAGTGAACTAAAAATAAAAAATCATTCATTTAATGAGTAGTATTAATGAAATCGTTACAATAGACAAAAATAAGCAGGAAAACCAGGTTTAACCCATCGGTACTTTTACTTACATCCCTATTGACAGAACTGCTAAAGAATCACCCAAATCCGCGAAGGGCCTGCCCTTTGACCAGCGGTGGGGCGTTTTGACTAAATTTAGTAATAGACGATAAACCGTCTCGGCACATAATATCCTTTTCTCAAAAAGTCCTCTTCTCGGGAAGTCCTTTTCTCAAAATGTCCTTTCTCATAATGTCATTTTCGCAAAATGTCCTTTTCTTAAACAATCATTGGAATATGTGACGAGTTTTGAAGTAATATTTTTTGTGCGACTAATGTCCAATATACAATATGTTCAACGAAGAATTTTGTCCAACATGAATTTTGTCCATCACTATTTTTTTCCGATTCACCACTTTTGTAAGGATTTTTTTTGTAATTAATAATACTCTGTTGCACGCACAGAAAGAGACTTAATAAACAACACTGGAGAACATAGTGCACAAAGGCATTCATTCATTAAGTTTAAATAACATAATATGTGTGAAGGGTAGCTTGGTGTCTATATATAAAACGTAGAACCGACGGCCGTTGGGGCAGAAAGGTTCTTGAATGGCGACCGCGCGCCGGAAGACGTAGTGTGGGCAGGCCCCCCACGAGGTGGACCGACGATCTGGTGAGGGTCGCGGGAAGCCGCTGGATGCGGGCAGCGCAGGACCGATCATTGTGGAGATACTTGGGGGAGGCCTTTGTCTTTCGGCTGAGATAATGATGAGTAAAACTGCAGAATCTTATAATTTAAAAAACTACCTATAATAGCTAATTTATAAAAGTTTCGTACCTTGCGAGTTGGAATGGTACTGAACTTTGGCTCCGCTCCACTTTCTTTTTATTGTTTTCCAAACAACTATGATTTTTCATCTTTCATTTTCATATAAATTTATCAATGACTCTAGGGCAGGTTACCCATAAAAATTGGCGCAATTTGATGCGATGCATAAGAGCCGAATTAATGTCATATTCATTTTGGTAAAGTGGTAAATTTTGTAAGGTAGACTAACTACCTAAACGTTATTTTCACTTTCAAATCTACATAATATAAATATTTTATAGTAGTTTTTCGTTTCATAAATTTATAATTTAGTAGATGCGTAAAATTTATGTCTTATTAATTAAAAAAATAAAATAAACATGTGGGACATATCACACACGGCTATCTGACCCCAAACTAGGCAGAGAGAGAGAGTGGGTGTCAGACAGCTGATTTACATACATATATAAATATACAACATCCAGACAAAAGGCAAACAGTGCTTATCACACGAATGTTAGCCCTGGGCGGGATTCGAACCCGCGGCCTTGTGCTTCGTAGGCAGACGTACAACCAACTAGGCTTCTTGGCCGTCTCTAGAATAAGAAAAAGAAAATTGCCAGGTGAAGCCGCGATGTTTTACGATTAAAGTTAAAATATTCAAAACACGAAGACGCCGTATACAGCTTTGTAGAGCTGAAGCTTTTTAAATAACCTCAAAAGCACCTCGCTCCGCCATTATTTTCAATTTCCCGCCATAATAGTTAAGTTAGTTGTTGTTTAGCTTCCACGCTACTCAGCAAGCAACAAAATTATTCTGTGTAAACATTATTCAGGTTAAGAAATTGACATCTGCGTAGCACACGACTTGTATTACCTAAGTATGACCGTATGACGAAGGTTTTTTTTTTTTGAATTGACCTATGCTTATGAGTCGAAAAGGTACGACGGATCTAGCTTCACCGGACTTGAACGAAGAAGGTATGAGTACCGGCCAGGGTAATTTGATACCTTGTGTCTATGGTAATCGTGATAATAATGAATATTGTTTGGTTTGAGAGTATATGGCCGTATTCTCAAAAAGACAGATTTTCATAAGGAACACGCTCTGTTCTACCATAGATAAGATAGGTCGACAAGCTATATTACAGAATAGGTTATCTCTGCGACATAGAGGCAGAAAGAAAATTATTTGGCTCTGCGATTTTATTTGAAACTAGCCTTCTGCCTCGGCTCCGCTCGCGTTAACGGTTTTCCCGTGGGAATGAGACATTTTCCCGCGGTAAAAGGTAGCCTATGTTACTCAGGATGAATGTAGCTTTCTAATGGAGAAAGAATTTTTGAAATCGGTTCAGTAGTTTTTGAGTTTATTCATTACAAACATACACACAAACAAAAATTCAAATCTTTTCTCTTTATAATAATAAATAGTATAGTATGATTAATAGAAAAATAAAAAATACAGTGACAAAAACCGCGAAAATTTAAGATCGACAAACTGTGAAACGGGAATAACCGGAATTTTCTCGAGATTGTAGGTTGATTTCTTTGGATATGTCCTTGTACATTTGTACATCAAACTGTCACCTTCCGAATGGGAACCCGTTGACAAACCCTTACACCTTTTTCAATTCTTCTGCAACGAATGTGTCATTTATTTTCCAGCACTTAGCACCTAGATAACATCGTACCTACAGCTGTATTAAATTCAACATCTGCAGTGCAACGGGTGCGTTCATAAAACAAGCTACACAGGCGAAGGTGGCGAGCATATTTCACCCGACGAAGCTCTAGAAAATAAAAATAAACTAAAGCATAGATAATAACGTGTCGGTCTCTGTTCTAGCTTAAGTCAAAGAGAGATTGCAAGACTGAAAATTTTATTTACTAAACTGCTTGGTACGAAGCTCAGTTTTTTATTGAATTGTGTTGAAGAAACTAAAAAGAAAAAGTTTTATACTCTATGAATACCAAAACAGAAAAAGAAGCCGCGAGAATATTCCAGAACTTACATAATTGTGCACTGTTAATCCTGGTTTGTCTGCAAAAATAAATGTCCCATTATTATATTATATCACACCCAATGATAACTTTTCGATGCATTTATGATATGTAAAGTTAAAGAGTATAATTATGAAAACGGTGAAAGAAAATTTCAGTAAGTAAGCGAAGCGCGATTTTCCTTATGTGAATCGGTTGGAAAACGCGATCTGTGTCAGCAGTAGACCTCACAATTTGGGGTAAAGTCTTCCTTTTGGTGTAGAGTCTTCCACTCCCCCGCAAGTCCGGGGAAGCTTGATGGTTCAGACAATTTTAAAATC
This sequence comes from Teleiodes luculella, assembly GCA_948473455.1. Taxonomy (NCBI): domain Eukaryota; kingdom Metazoa; phylum Arthropoda; class Insecta; order Lepidoptera; family Gelechiidae; genus Teleiodes; species Teleiodes luculella. The sequence goes on along the minus strand of OX419599.1, from coordinate 2,515,257 downwards.
TGACTCTACTTAAAACTGCTCACTCTTAATTCTCGGAAATGTGGTAAACTCTCCTGTAGTTGAGGCAGCAGAGGTCATTAAATAAATAAAATATACTTTTAGAACAACTAATATCACCCAGGATGGCGCATTGGCCGATCATGCCTATACAACGGAGTGACACGCGCCTGGCCATGGTCTAAGAAAACAAGGTATAACAAGAAGACCACGTGACTGACACAAACCTACGTCATTTTGCACTGTTCATCCTTGTCCGCATTCGACAAGGATAAATAGGCAAAATGACGTAGAAATGACGTAGGCTTGTGTCAGTCACGTGGTCTTCTTGTTAGACCTTGTTTTCTTGAACCATGCGCCTGGATTTACCATCGTTGTACCTGGGAATGCTAAAGTAACCGAGCATCTATCTGACATATGAACGCAATATACACCTTCCACTCGCAGAACAAAGGGAACTACTATAAAGATCGCATTACACTGCAATGTGGCGAGAGGTTCTGTACAAATGGCAGAGCTGCACAAATAAAAATAAACTCAATAGAAAGCCACAGAAAAGGGAGAACACAGAAGCTAATTTGATTAACAAGTGTGTACTATAGAGGGGCGCAGCCTACAAATACGAGTACAAATTAAATAAATAAATACGATAAATAACTCGAGAACAGGATGATCCTGGAGAGATCAGGTCTATTCCAGGAAAGCGACACCGTATAACTGACTGAAACCATCAAAATCAATCCACTCGTAAATGATTTAAATTTCGAACAAACTTGCGGCCAGTACCAAAAGCAAAAGAGACGGAATAACCGATGCCACAGTACTCAATTTCATTTTAACATTAGCTTATTATCTCAAGGCAGTAAATAATTTCGCACGAATAAGTATTTTCCCATTGAGCGTCCTAAGCTGCATAATACCACAGAATACCAAATAGATAAAACATAGCTTCTATAGGCCAGGGTCGATAATTTTATAAATGGTAAAAAGTGAAAAAAAAAATAGTAGAATGAAACCCATTAGAAAAAAAAGAGAATGTAACAAAAATGAAAAGAAAAATAATTTACGGGCGACCTGAGATTTTGCGCAGACTGGTTCGTGACGTTCCAACATCTCTTCTCGTCGATAAGAGGTGTCTAACTAAGCGTGTGTGAGCATTCTACGGAGTATAATATCTGTATCCTTTTTATCTGTCACAAAGTTAATGACCTGTTTTCTTCCTTTGTCGCTCGTTTGTTTCGGAAATGAATCGGAAGACGGACTTGATCTCAAAAGGCGGAGTTCTGAACATTGTACAAAGACTCCTTGATCTTGCGAAATTCCTAAAGGATCTCGAAGTCCGGTGGCAATTTAGAACGCTATACATAAATTCATTTGAAATCGTCAAACTAGCTTATGCTCCCGATTTAGAATTTAACACCACCTTGGGAAACAAACACTAACAGCCCTTTAATATAATTTAAGTACTTTCTTGCTTGCTTGCTTGCTTGCTTGCTTGCATATCGTGTGGGTTCCGACTTTAACCTACCTTACAGACCATAGTTTCAAAAATGACAGAATTAGGCATTTGGGGCATTAGGTTAGGGTTATTTATTCTACATGACTATGGTCTGTTTCATATAAATCCGGACAAAAGTTCATTGACCTCTTTCTTTTCTTTAAAGTTATTAAAAATAATGTCACGCCAAAATGTCTGGCAAGGTTACACGCTCACCCCGCCTGCTACTACGGTATGCCAAATTATGTTTTTTGCGATAATTTGCCATAGTGTTATCGTACCGTTTGAAAAAAATGTGAGCATTGTAAGCAGGTGTCTATGACCTTTTGTCCGGATTAATATAAAACAAACCATAGGTAACTTATCGCTATATAATATACTAGCCTTCCGCCGCGGCTCCGCACGCGTCAACAGTTTTTCCCGTGGGAATGAGGCATTTCCCCGCAGTAAAAGGTAGGATATTTAACTCAGGGTGAATGTAGCTTTCTAATGGTGAAAGAATTTTTGAAATCGGTTCAGTAGTTTTTGAGTTAATTCATTACAAACAAACACACACACACACACACAAAAATACAAATCTTTCCTCTTTATAATATTAGTATGATGATAGGTAGATAGGTGATGATAGTCAATTTGTCATTGCAAGACTTTTAATAAACAATGTAAAGTAGTTGGAAAAGGGGAAGTAATTTGACAACAAACAAGTGCAAACTATGAGAAACTCCGAACAACTGGGTACCAAAAGGAAGTCTTCCTACAGAGCGTCTCCTTCGCGATGAATTTGTAAAATCTGAATTAGCGATGAAGTGGGCATTCTAGCACATTCTAGTACCTACTCGTGCTAAGCTGAACACTTTGGATTCTGCACCGTTCTTACTACCGTTGAACAAGGTAGCGAATCGCGTGTTCAGCTCAAATAAAAAAAACTGTTTATGTCTTTAATGACAATTTTTTTATTCGAAACCTAAAGGAGTGAATTGGAAGGATTTGAAGTAATAAGTTGTTTACTGACAGTCAGGCATTATGTATACTATGCTGCAAAAGGCCCAGTATGTAACACGTGTCAAGCTCGAGACGGTGTTAAAACGCGACAAAGTGACATAAAATATCAAGGTAGTTCTGTCCCTATATCGCGATAAGATACCTCACGCGCCGCCACACTATACTTACGTAATTTGTGCCTATAGATAGATAAGTTACATATTTGGTTGGGTTTTACGCGGGAATCGAGAGGAAATGGCGGGTTCATTGTTTCGTCCTTTTCAAAATTAGTTTTTCATGGTAATTGTGGTGTTAATATGGTGGAATTAGTGCGATAATGTGCCGTTAAAGAAGAACTATTTAATGAAAGTGAGAAATAATGAGTGGTTAGCTGTTTCTGGTTTGATACCCCGCGTTAAACTTCAGTATCATTGGAATGTAAGAACCACCCTTGGATTTCAATGATCCCGTAACAAGAAATGAAACTACTGAAGAGAAACAAGAAGTGTTTGTGATACTGGACCAAATAAGACTTGGCCTAAAGGTCTTGAAACCAGGCCATAAATTAAACCAAAAAAAACATATTTGGTTACATGTTGGGCATTGCCTAAAAACTGCCGCGAAAATTGATGTTTGTAAGGATTTGGACAACTTGAGTTTAAATTAAAATCAAAGTAGACTATCTCAATTATTTTATCCTTTATAGCGCGCTACCCTTGTCACACCCGCCGCGGCTCGCCAGATCCTGGGCGAGCCTGCGAGTGCTACTTCCTAGGTTCTGCCATTATTGTACTTCTATGGTTAGTTGCGATAATAGAAAGAAATGTTATAGTTACATATAAGTGTTAACATTATCTAGAAGTTTAAAGTATTTAATCTGTATGCAGAAGAAAATTCCGAAAGAATAAAAGCAAAGTCCGAGAAAGATGAAATAATAAGCAGAGCAGAGCTCGATAAGTTTGTACAAAGCGAAATAAAATAGCCCAGGAAATGCAAATTGAGACAGTCGCGTTAAGAAAAGTTTAAAATTAAGGCAACTTTAAAATTACACTCATTTGGAACTTTAAAACCTAGATTCCAGGCGGAATAAAAACTTAAATGAGCGACGACGTGCCGGGCATAGTCCGCCGAGGGAACATAGGGGATGTGGTACAAATCACAGGCACACACCGCTATTTATACGCTTCACGCGCTATCCTATCACCTGCGGACCGTGTGAAAAATCTTGCGACTCTAGGATAAGACACATTTGTAAAGCTATTTGAAAAGATGACCCCACAGATAGATGCCACCCTCGAACAGCCTACTGGACAGTCTGGTTCTTGGTTTTGTCCTTGGTATAGTATTTTTAGCCTCTAGTTCGAGGCTCCCTTTCCCCGCCTCTAGACGCGTTGGTTCCCGCAAGGCCGGTGAATCTTAATTGGTCGTACCTTTACGACACACGCATGGGTCAATATAAAAAATAAAAGTATATGACGCACACGAAGAAGAATTAAAAAAATGTATGCCGATGCTCACGAAAAAAGATTTCACCAACAATTAGTGAACATTGAGGCTATCCAGCTCCTCGATAACACGGATATAGTGACAAGACTAAAAAGGACAAAACCCTTTGAGTTAGTTTACTGAACGCTAAGAAAATGTAGTGCAATCAGTGCTTACATAGAAAATCACACGAACAAAGTGTCTTTCCCTTAATATAGACAATAAGAAAAGTGTTAATGGACACGTTCTTGCATAATATCTATTTAGCAGATTAAGTTGAAATAAAATTACCTACATAGGAGTTTTAGGCTAGATTGTGATATCTTTCAAAACCCTAGTCGGTTCTTTAATAAATAAAAAAACGAAGAAGAATTCAAGAAAAATCACAGGTAAAATGTTAAATGCGGACGATGCCGCGGACGCAAATCTAATATAAAAGAAACGCTGCATCGAGTAACTTATAACGCGATCCGCGGAAGTGTTCCGGTCTATTCCCTGCGGCACAAGTTAAAAGCAGACGGCGAACACTACGCAGTGACGTGTGTTGAATACCTACACCACTCACACGATTACTTGCTATGCTAGTTGTATTGTTCAACTCTGCACGGAAACACTGTTATCTATTCTGTGACTAGACAGTCCGCCCGCGTTGTTTTTTGACTTTTTCGTGCAGTTTCCCGTAGGAATGAAATATTTTCCCGCGGTAAAAACTATCTATAATGTTGACCGGGAATATGAGGTACCACCATGCAAAATTTCATTCAAATCGGTCCAACAATTTCGGAGATAAGCCCGTACAAACAGATAAACAGAGAAACAAAAAAATTGAACAATGTCTGGATTATGTTCTATATCATACATGCCCCAGACTCGGTATAAAAAAAATCTGTATACAGGTTTTCGACCACTAAAGTTATAACCGCTCACGTGACCCAGTTAACCAGGGATTAACAAATGAAATCATCCGTTAATCGACAATGTAAACTAACGATTAACAATATAAAACACTCGTTGATTGACCTTGCAAACTCCTGGTTAACAAGGCCATTTTTGCTCACAGCTGTTGAAAAATGATCCTTTTCTTCTAAATAACTAAGTCTAATATTGTTATCGTACTTGCTTCGTATTCTCTATTAAATTTGACGTCTAAAAAACCGGCAACACAAGCCCACCACTAGCAAAATTAAAAAAAAAAACAATGTCAAAGTGCAGTCTGTCAGTTGACCGCACGGAGTACGTCACGTCGCGTGTTATTGAAAAGTTTTGTGGGTTTTTTAATAATAATCTGACGGAAATACACTTGTTTTTCGGTAAGTACACACTTAAATCTATTTTATTACAAGTTGTCACAGGTATTGAGGTTTGTTTTTGAGTTTTGAACAATTTTGTAAAAGTCGCGCTAAAAATTCATAATCTCCATTTTCACGACTCTATATATCAAAAACTGGATCGCTTTTCAAATAAAATAAGCCATAGTAGCATGACTCATTCATTCAGCAACCCGTAAATCAACACTTGATAGTGTTTTTGTAAGAAACCAAGGCACAATGAGCGTTTTTGTGCCACTTGACGCGGCGCGCGCTCGGTTTAAAATAAACAAATGGATCGCGGGCGAGTTACGGTAGGTTGAGGCGGCGAGCGCGGCCGTTCAACTGGGTATTGGGATGGCGGCCTTGGGCACGTGAGCGGTTATTATATAGAGATGCTGAAACTGATCTAAGTTCGTTATAAGCTCCAAATACATCCTCACCGAGACGCTTGAGCCCACGCTGAACTCAGGGTGAACAGGCCAATAACACACTGGCCCAAAGTGGGTTGGTCAACCTCAAACGTAACTTAAATAGAAATATAAATAGAAATAGAAATAGAAAAACTTTATTTGTAGAACATCACAACACAGAAAACAATAAGACAAAAAAATAACTACATAATTTAACACTAATACATGAAACACGAACAATACAACTACGTGCAAACATCCATCTGTGTTGCGACACCCACACAAAAAGGGCCCCACTCAGCGAAATGCCGCCGCCCGGCTGGGCCACGGCGCTGATCTTCCGTGAGTCCTACATGGTCGCGTCACGGACGACCACAACGCAACACGTTACCCGTTATTTAAAAATAAATAAATCAATAAAATAGAATAAACTTACAATAATAAGTATAATAACTAAAAATAGATTAGGTATACATACATAATTACTGCTTATAAAAGTTGATTAATTATTATAGGTACATACATAAAAATAAATTGTATAATTCTACACCAATAACGCTAGTAGTAAGATAAGATAAGCATAACTCAACCAGGCGATTGACGACGCCTGCGTTCATTCATTTCATTTACCGCGCTGCCTCAGCGCTAGACGAACGCGTTACGTAAACGAATTTTCTATAAAAACTATCACGCACATTCACAACTTCTGAATTTCTCCCACAAATCATAATCCTAGTCATATCATTTAATTACTAAAGATATCTGAAGATAATGTTTTAAATACGAATAACATAGGTACTGTTGAACTTAAATGGAAACGACTCGAAGTCTTATCGAGGGCTCCTCTTATTAAACAACTTCAACTTCATTCCTTTTATCTGATCTTGCCATATTTAATGTTATTCTAATGTGTTTACTAATAAAGGGAGGCCCTATTGCTGATTGTTCAGGTTCATCCATGATTTTATTCGATTAAAGTGGTTTTTGGGCACGATACAAACTGATACAAACTTCAAATAGGTATAATTTTGCAAATAATGTGCTAATACGTAAATAACTTTAAAATTACTTTGATTATTATCCCTAACTATCAGATAACATAAGTCACCGCAAGATATAACATGATTGCATCGGAAATAAGCGATTCATCGCAGACTTGGTACGCAGTAAGGCTGACCGTTCAAAAGTGACAAACCAATATGGCCGTCATCGTCAAGCCAAACGTTACCAAAGAAAGACACGACCAATACCAACCAAGCCCCCGTAACATGCAGTGCTATGACAAAAGTTTGTCGCGCGAGAAACCCGCCATATTGAAATATTCTTCAATAGGATAAGAGAATACGCACGACAAAATGATGTCTGTCACGCGTGGACCGGGCATGTTAAAGGGGAGTTTTCACTCTCTCCGATATAACGCGCAGTAGAACGCGCCGTCATATCACGTCATATACAAATGCCAGCAGCGTTATTTTTTTCTGAAATATAACTTTCAATCGTAAGTTACATAATATGTACGTCATTGTACGTACGTGCCAAATTGTATCTATTTTCCCTTTTTTATGCCTCTGCACCAACTTACCGCTTCAGAAGTTACGATAATAATTGGAAATTTAGTCACTTTGATTCCGAGTACTTTTGCATTATTATGTAATAATATATTTCACCGAAGTTCGTCATAATCAATCTACCTAATCTAATCTAGAAGACTTTCGGAGAATTTGGCATTCAAGGATTGGACAAACATCCAGAAAATCGTACAGTATGCCGCCGCATGTACAATCAAGTGTAAGGTAAGCTAAACAGACGCATCGTGATTCTCTCCCTTATTCAACGGACATAAGAACGGTGCAAGTTGAAAGTGTTCAGCTTAGTGTGCTCTTAGGTGTACCTACCAGGTTGATCGATGGCTACACGTGCCGCCTATTCGCGCCACAAAACGGTGCAAAAGAGAATAATTACGTGAATTTATCAACTTACCGCAAAAGGGAAAACATATTGGCTGTAGTTAGCTTTTATTTGCAAAAGATATTTTTGTGATCCCATAATATAGATCCTATACTATTTATTTAATATTAATTGTATACATAAAAACAAAAATACATGCACAAAGAAGAAGAGGACACAACAGGTACTGCACATTTCCAAGGAAATGTCTTACAGCAGACCTAGGAAGGAAAAGAGAAGTAGACAGAAAAGCGGAACAGAATTTAAGTCAAATGCATAATTATCCATATATATTTTCCTTAATAAATAAAATAAAAAATAAAAATAAATATTTTTATTCAATTTATAAATTTCTTCAGAGACAGAGGACTGAGATAAGTCCGTATGTTCTTTTATAATTTCTGCGATATTAAATTAGTTTGATAATGGCCAACTTGATTTACTTATTTATGAGCGTCGCGTACAAATTTAAATACATAAAAAATTACTGATGACGTAGGTCAGTGTTAGTATAATTACAACTAAACTACATTTCATAAAAATAATATGAATTTTCGTAAAACTGTAAGGTTAGAGATTTGTAGTCCTCAAAATATAATTGTACAGATGGATAATTTAGGTCAAAAAAATCCAGGCAACTGATGTTATAATAATTATGACGTGTGGAACTTTGAGTGTGGAATATGCATTGTGAAAGGACATCATTCACGTTTCATACAATGTTGGACCAAAAAAGTGAAAATGCCGGCCAAAGAAAAAAAGTGTATTTTTCGGATAGAACACGTCGTAGTTTCTATATTTCTTTACTTTCTTTTACATTTTCTTTATATTTTTTTTACTTTTTTTTCTTAATAATAAACATAGTAGTACTCATGAAACTGAACAACTTTCCCTCAATAACATTGGTTGAAATCTCAAAATTAAAATTCAACTTGTCATACAAAGTGGCCGGTCACGTGACTGAAGTTTAAATATGTTCCTCAGGGAAATTTGTTAAGTTTCAAGAGTAGGTACTACAACAATGTTGCGAATAAACAACCAGTTAAATTTACGGTGTATACGGGTCTATATTAAAACCCATAATTGAAAATGTATATATCGAAAATCCATAATCGATAAATGTCATAACGATTAAAGTCCATAATTTTTAAATACGTATATTTAAAAGCCCTAATTTTAATATGAATACTGTTAGTATGTAGAATAATTAAGAAATATAAATTTGACAAATATAGTAAACATATATTAAATTATTATTTTTATCACCAAAAATGCTGTTTTTGTTATCTTCTTTTATACCAAAATATCTTAAATTTATGATTTTGAAATATTATACAATTATGGATTTTAATAGTTATGCTAAATAATGGTATGTATTTTTAAATTATGGACTCTAATTGTTATACTATTTAAAGTTATGGCAAGTTTGTTATGGATTTTCATAATAGGGATATTTATGTTATGCAATTTAAGGGGCACCCGGTGTATATGTTATTGAAGTTTGAAATCATAAATCACAAACTATTTCGTAGCATAATTAGTCAATTAAAAACTCACTTAGATTTTTCAAGAAATAGAGTTTCTGAAGAAACCACCTCACAAAGTCTTATCAAAATTGGCTCGTGAAATGAGCAACGCGTTCACACGGCGAGGTTTTCATTTCATTTAGTCGTGTTTGCCCTTTACCAGTCGAGTTCGTTTCACTGAGAACATGTAATGAACTAGCTTTTTACTAGTCACGACACAAATTCAATTACACTTTGAGCTTTTGCGTGACGACTTTTTGTGAGGCGAAATAAAAACAAGACATGAAGAAAATGACACCTAATCAACAGAGCGACAATTTGTTACAATCAGTAAGCGTAGCGGGAAGCACTGTGAATAGAGATTATCTTAAATTTGTTTTATCTGTCAAACAGGACATACTCTTAAGCAGAGATGGGCAAATTGAAATTTGATTACTGATTAACTATTACGACTACTTTTAGTAATCTCCAATTAAGATTACAGATTAAGAGAATTGATCAAAAAACTTGTCATAACTACTGACTATTGACCATTAGTTTGTAGTTGTAAGCATGTTATCATGATTACTTGATTACTTTTCCCATTGCGTGGCCTATAATGATTAGTTTTTTTTTTGTTCGTGCGAAATATTGTCAAAGAAGACGTAGGTACTCAAATTTAGTACATGTGTAATATAAAATGGTACTTTCAAAGGGGTACCGCCTTCCTTCAACCATTTCAAATTTCATAACATTGTTCCTATTATATAAAACAAGGCATGTGAGATTTGAATAGTAAAGAATTCGTCCAAACAGATTTTTTTTTACCATCATCATACTATTTAAGTCGTAAAACGTCCTGCTTACGACTGATGAACAAAATTCACCTCCATACGATGACAGGTGCTGCGCTCAGGGTCACCGTCATGGGAGTCGACATACTGAGAACCACTCTGTTAATACAATAATGGATTCAGGATGCTTATGGGACTGCCCCGCTTCTGCAGCGCTTCCGGCATGTTCGCTGAAGCCCGCACGGATGATTACTATGCGCTAATAAGAAAGCGGGCTGCCTCGTTGCTAAGCAGGGTGCGGGCCAGTTCCAACTCCATCCTGAGTACCATCACAGCGCGATACGACAACCCCATAATGCGCCACCTCACTGGTGTACTGGTCGCATAAGGGTTACTTGTTTAGGATTAGTTTACTAACATAGTATAGGTTATCTGTTTGTTACTAACACCAATGAGCCTTTGTAGCTTTTATTAAATAAATTATTATTATTATTATTAATGCAGTATCTAAGTAATCTTTGTGACGCAATCCGTTCAACCGCGAAAGCGGAACAAACTAGATGAAATCTACTTAGCGAAAACCTTGTCAGCGCTCGGCGTTCTTAGAACCATGAGATAAGGTTTAATATTCAGCAAATAAACCCCTTTAATACATTGGTAAATAAACCATTAAAGGCGTAATAATTATTACCGCGAATCCCGTTGAATTTTCTCCATTCGGATGGAAACTAATCGGCGGAAAGTCGCATCGAAAAGGGGAAGCTAAATCTCAATATCAAAGCTCTCTGGCTATATACAGGTACACATTTTGCAGCTTTTAAACTGTCGGGCAGAAGTTAGCGAACGCGAAATAAGCTACAACGTACAGGTGGAGTTTCAATTTAAAACTGCATTAAAGCTTTGGCTAAAATATTTGATGCATAATTAACTTTTTTAAGTGTGTTCCACCTATACGTATTTTCATAAAACTGTGTCAATAACTCAAGCAGTCGGCAGTTTATTTTAGTTTTTGCTATAATTATACAACTAATTAGTTGCCAGAAAACTTAAACACAGAAAAATATAATAGCTCTAAATAAAAGTGACGACCACCAAACAAAACAACCACTATTCTACGTAAAATAAAAAGAAAATTCTAGAACTGCAGGTACAAATTTATAATCAAACTATGTTACCCGAAATTCAGATGATTGAGCCTTTGTCATTAATATTTAGAGAAAGCGAGGAACATTTAATGATAGCCGTTACAAATAGGCGTCGTACTTGTCTCATTCAGAGCGGGGTTGTTCGGAGCTGCTCAGTATTCAGGGATGCTTGTGCTCAGCACCAGCGGCGAGCTTTGTTAACGGTTGGGACGTGCACGCGACCACTAGCGACAGCGGTTTTGAAACATTCAGACCACCACGACTTTTTCGTGACTCTTGCAAAAACTAAGAAGATTATATTATATTTGGAAAATATGATGATCAGATCCGTAGACTATGTTCAGTCAACGAGATTATATTATATTTGGAAAATATGATGATCAGATCCGTAGACTATGTTCAGTCAACGAATCTGATCATCATACAAAAGAGGAAAGATTTGTATTTGTTTGTGTGTGTGTGTGTGTGTATGTTTGTAATAAATAAACTTAAAAACTACTGCACCGATTTCAAAAATTCTTTCACTGTTAGAAAGCTATATCCACCCTGAGTAACATAGGCTACCTTTCACCGCGAGAAAATGCCTCATTCCCACGGGAAAAACTGTTAACGCCGGCGGAAAGCTAGTCTTAAATAATTTACTAGACGTAATGTACGTGATTTCTGAGAATTATCTTCACAATCAATTCATTTTGGATTCAGGTCGAGTTTTTCGGACCTGGGCGTCACAATAGGTACTTACCATGGTCTAAGAAAAACAAGGTCTTGCATTCGGACCAAGTGACTTGACACAAGCCTACGTCATCCATCATGCTGTACATCCTTGTATTTGACCATCGTCTAAGAAAACAAGGTCTTCCCATTAGACCACGTGACTGACACGAGCCTACGGCATTTCTACGTCATTTTGCCTATTCATCCTTGTCGAATGCGTGTAATAGACAAGGATGAACAGCGCAAAATGACGTAAGCTTGTGTCAGTCACGTGGTCTAATTGTAAGACCTTGTTTTTACTTACGAACAGTAGTGTCCGTACAATGTGTCCGTATCGCTATTTCTTATCACCAAGTGTCTGGCCAACCCACCCCGATTCTCTGTTGGGCCGTGGTTGAATAGCCAAGAATGGATTTGATTTACGCAATGTCAATAAGCGTTGTAGTTAGGGATGCAATAAGGCCGGATTTTCCTGGACATGTCCTTGATTTAAGGGATGCATTTAGAGCCACTTTAAAAATAAGTAACCTCACCTTGAACGCAAAAAAAAGTAGTAATGAGCTATAAATAAAAATATTTTGCCAATTTTTTTATAGTATATAGTATAATAGATCTAGAATAGTAATTAATTTGACATATTGTTATGTCCAATTTAAATATAATCCTTTTATACATGGACCACCCTCGTCTTAAATTATTGACACCTTTAAACTTTTATCAAATCTAGAAGCAGTAGTATGCAAGTGAGAACTATTTATTATATTTCAAGTTGTGGATGTTAAAGCCGAAACAATTATTTTCCTAGTTGGTTCCGTCATGCGACAATTTAAGTAAAAAAAATATTTGAAAGGATAATGGGTAATTTTGTATGGGCCCCGCACCCAAAAAAAAAAAATTACTGTAGCATTATGAGATATGTCGGGTTTTGTAGCCCTAATGGAGTAGTTTGATTAACCCAAGACAGAATGTCTGAATTCAATTGGAGAAAAAAGATATGTTCATTAGAAAAACTGAATTTTCATTGTTATTTATTTATTTTTCCATGAATTCTTAATGCGCAATGATTTAAATCAGGGTGTGTTTTAGAAATAAGGATTGTAGTTGAGATCAATGATATTAAAGTACTCCATACGGGTAATAAAGACCGATATGTGTCATAATGCTACAATTAACTTTGTGTCTGGGTACGCTCTTACCCATTCTCCTTTAATTTAATTATACTAACACGTTGTTAATTTTATTATTAATTTGACATCCTCTTTTATTATATTTAATATTACCGGAAATACCTTTATGCACTTTGCAATCTTTAATAACAACATTACGGTACAAGGTATGGTTTGCCCGGAAGAGATTTCTACACTAGCAATAAGGCCGCCTGTTGAAATCTTTGTTTGTGTTTTCTGTCTGTATTTCTTGGTGTCAATAAAGAATATTTGTGTTGTATACAAATACAACACAAATATTCTTACACAAACAAACAAACAAACACATTCTTATACAAACGACTTGTACAATAAGTACAAACTTATTGTACAAGTCGTTTGTTTTAATACGAAAGTTCTGATATTTTCTCTGAAATTCTGTGTATTTTAGATGGTCACCCTACTTGTAGTGGACGGGCTGCGGACAAGTCGGACAGGGACCGTACAAAAGACGCTTGAATAAATTACGTTTTTTTTTTTCTCCCCTTTTTTTTCCCCCCCGGACCTCTGCTAAGAGTAAACGTCTTTTAAACCTGCGCTAGTTTAAATAAAATTATAAATTAATCACATTCTATTTCAAATAATATTACAAAAAAATAGGAGCGCATCAGTTGGCAGGAGTTATCGGTGAAGTGCTAGTGAAGTTGATATATGGACCACACGTAAGGACATTGGACATAGTGTGAGTGAGTAGTTCACATATTCTATACTGCTGCTTCGAGAGTGCGTTCAGACCAGTCACGCACGCACGGTGTCTGTCCGTGTGTAGTTGCGCTCACGCAAACGCACTACATGCGCACTCCCACATATTGTTCACCGGCAGGCTGCAACTCTTGATATCGCTTGCGCTCCTAGTACCTCGGGCCGCTAGGCGCGGCGAGTGCGCTTAGTTCGCATGGACTGATACTTGATAGTCTGTTGTGCAGCTACCCGCGCGCTATTAAAAATGAATTGTAATAAATGTAAGAAGCGAGTAAATATCTCAGAACGATTGATATGCTTTGTATGCAAATGCCGATATCATTACCAATGCTTAGACATATCGGCAGAAGATTATAAAAAAAATTCACTAAATTACGACTATTCTTGGCAATGCCCGGAATGTATAAATATATCACGTCGCAGTAGACACATGTCAGGGACAAGCGCACAAACTACAAGAAAGATTGTTAAGAAAGTAGCAAAGAAAGATAAATCAAAAAAGATATCTAATAATTGCTTAACTTCAACACCGACTAATCCAACCTGCACTAATCGTTTGGAAGAAACTACAGCTGTAAACATATCGACGCATAACTCATTCGAGTCCCTGGCTGCTGATGAGGACGTATTGGCGCTAGAGCAGGAGGAACAAGCAAAACATTGCGCTCCTGACCAATCTAATCACCTTATTTTTCTTTCTTTGACACCGGATAGAGAATATGATCGGTCAAACAGCAGCCTACCGGAAACTTCTATGAGAATCAATGAGATGAGAATAAAACAATTAGAGTCTACAATCCATGAACTAAAAGTGAAACTACAAAGCGCGGATGCAGAAATCGAAACACAAGTAGCGGAGAACTTTGAATTAAAAAATACTATTAAAACACTTAACAGTAAGTTAATGCATTATAAAACATTATCCACGACGATACCAGCTAGGGAAAAAAGTAACACCACCGTCACCTCGGAAGCGCCGTATAAAACAATCCCTGCAATAGCGACCGCCCGCATACAGGAATTGGAGAAAGAAAAATCTAATTTACTTTCACTGCAGGCGCAATCGGCACTAAAACTAAACTCTTTATTAAAAGATATTAAAAATTTAGAGAAGAAGTTGGAAAACTATGAGCAAGCGGAAGAGAATAGAGAAAGGAGTGAAAAAACTACAACTAAAAGTAAGAAAAGAGTATTAATATTGGCTGACGAAACAGGGAGAGGTCTGAGGTCTGTATTGGAGAAACAACTTGGTGATAATTACCAAGTAACCGCTGTTCTTAAACCATATGCATCATTAAGTGAAATCCTCCGTGATAACTTAAAACAAGGTTTAGAGTTCACCAAAGACGATTATGTTATAATTCTAGCTGGGACACACGATACTAATGTAATAAAATTTCAATCTTCTTTGTTTTATTGCATAAACAGACTTGAAAACACTAATTTAATTGTTGGAAATATATACTGTAACAGTAGTCTGAACGAGAAAAAATTGAATGAATTACTGAGAATTGTGAGTTTCAATGTAAACAACATGGTGTTACATAAATTATGTGTTTCTACCAGCAATAGGATACTTAGAATGGATACATGTAGGTCAATCGCGATGGACATAATGCGCTACCCCAGCCGAATAAAGCAGCAATATAAAAAAGTAAATTTTACAGGGCGAATTAAATACGTTCAAATCCTGTTTACTGAGCCCGTGATGCATCGATTTTAATGTATAGCATACCAAAATAAGCAGAAAAAAATCAGGTACATATTATAAAAAAAGATATTTAATAGTACTTTTAATATAAAAGATATAATAAAAAAACATATTAAATTTATATTCTTTTACCATTTCGGTTTGAGGTCGTGGTGTAACAAATTAGTACGGCTTTATTCGGTGGAACTCAATACGATTTCTGTAACGCAAGGCGTAGGTTACGATACTCAGCTTCTTGTTGTAGTGTTACGCATTGAAGTTTTACTGCTTTATTCGCCTATTTTTATGTGCAAAAGGTTCAAGTATGAAACGTTTACATATCTTGAATAGTTTTACTATTTGTAGTATTGTACAAATACATCACAGAAAAAATTACACATTTGTATCAAATAATAATATTTTTTAAATTTAATTAGTTTCTTTGTAGAAAATAATGTGTTTAACAAACTTTTATTATGAGATTAAAGATAAAAATTAGATATATTTGCTAGTCGCTTTGACTATAATAAAAAAGCACAGTAGAACTGATATTTTTAATCATGAAAATTACTATAGACTTTCAGCTTTTTTATACGAATAACACATTCATTCATTCATTCACTAATACAAATATATTTGGTCATTAAATTTAATAATTAGATCAATATGAATTAATGGCCTTTTCCGTCGATGACATCATAGATGATTCAAATAGTAGATGTAGTGAGGAAACTTTACAGGTAATTGTTTAAATCTATTCGGGGGCGACAAGATCCGCACGCACTGTGGATATTTAATTTTCTAAAAAAGGTGCTGCGTATTGTATTTAGATAATGTAGCAAACAAGGATTTGTCGTCCACTTTACACCCCTTCATTGTACTCTTACTCTAAAAGTCTCTATACTAGAAAAAAAATCCCATTCTCCCGCGTCTTTTGCAAACGCGGTCTTGTACCGTTTGGCACAATCTAAAGCCCAGCATTGGTCTCCCCACATCCCTCTTCTCGTCTCTTATGGCATCAAGAAGCACAGGTCAGACGGGAAGGTCCAGGAGAAGGACCCTAGCCATCGTTAAAGTTTTATGCTTGAGCGATACTGTGAAGCTGGGCAACTTATTTCCAGAACCCAAGTAACATTTCGCAAGTGTTAGTCGAAGATGTTGAGTGGAAGGTGTGAGTCAACGTTCATCTTTTGCGTACGATGATCGAGGTTAGGCTACGGCTTCGTGCAAAATGTATGCTTTAGACGGGACACAAGTCTGAATACCATAAAATTTGTCTTTCTTGTGAGATGTTATTATTCCATGCTTTTGTATCTTTGAATGCCAAATATCGTCACCGCGTTTTCTATACGGGTATCATTCGCTATATCAGCAAAGATTGTAAGTCACGGTCGACCCTAGGTAGCAATACTTGAGAAAAACTTCTAATGATGCGTCTCCCAGTGATATTACCAGTGGTTCTGTGCATCCCTGTATTAGCACGATGGTGTTTTCTCACAGTAGTATTTGGATTTGGGAAGCGTGACGTTGTACAGCTTCCCGTCGACCCTCGTGTAGAGATGAATACTTTGTTGGATGTTACCGAAAGCCACACCAATGACAAGAAGACAACAAAACTGAGTTGGAGGCATTAGGCAGCTTGACAAACACTTCAGCGTATCTCGAACTGATCAGATATGTCTCCGTCAAAGATTTTATATTACAACTGACTACACAACTATCTTTTCTAAAACTTATAAAAGTCCTCTGCTTGCTTTTTGTAAAGCCTTATTCAGCAACACGAACACCATGCACAGAGGTATCATGCTCTGTACATTTCTTAGGCTGCAAAAGCGAAGGCTGCACGAATACAAGTCCTAGTTCTGAATGGGTCACCTGATTCCGCGCCCCAGACTAGACGCGCACCAGACGCGTTGGCAAAAGAAACGACGATAAGACGCCTGCAAGTTCAAGAAAATCTGACACTAAGAATGATTGTCGGCTGTGGGAGCCTTAAACTTTGTGCAAAACTCCATCATAATGCGGGATCTAGAACACGACGATTTGAATGCCTTCATCACTCGCCTGGCAGATACCATGTACATACTAAAGAGCAGACCAGTCCTCTTTTGAACACATTCGCGGGATGGCCCCACTACACAGCCACCCACCAGATACAAGAGCCAAGGCTCTCCCCAGGTAGCTGCTACCGACAAGAAGCGTCGGAGAGGAAAGCACTGAATCACAGATGAAAACTATCACAACCCAATAATGGCCACAGTTCCACCATCCAAAGATAGCAACACCGGTAGTGCCGAATTGCCGATATCCCGTGACCGGACTGTCTATTTATTTAAATGATCCCTGTCTTCTTTAATGCCTGTGTCATTACCGCTAAGTTTCCCCATATCTGCAGATCCCTAGTGCTGGTTTACTTTCGAGCAAAGTTGTTACTTCGCCCAGATTGTGTGGTCTTTATCATTCCTGGCATTAGAATTTTTAGGGAAACGAAAGATGAACAAGTGAATTGTCATCATGTCATTAAGAGTTACTTGATTTTACTTTCATCTTTATAGAATTTAAGGAAGATCGGACTTAGTGTTTGGTCTAGCTGGTCAAACAGTTAATTTTTATCTTCATCAGATGAAACTTATGGCGAAAATTTGATAAAACCATGGCTTACTCATAACAACATTATGCCGTAAAATACTATAACGTTTTTTAAAATATGTAATTATTTAGGTATTAGACTACTACACATAAATTGTGCAATAAGATTAGTTGCAAAAAAGCTTACTTCAAAGGCCATTAATAATTTTGGCCGAAAAAAGCAGTAAATGATGTGTACGTAACTCTTTTTTTTGGTATCTTGATGCATTGCATTATAATGTTTATATTCTCCCCAATTCTTTCAAACCTTTTTTATGTACAAATTCATATTTTCCTCAATAAAATATGCCCCATAAGACATAAAATTACAAAAAAAATCACAGAGATGGAGCTGAATATGAGGAATCCGAAAATGAAATAAAAATAAAAAGGCAGTAATAGCACTTTGCTGCTTTATTCGGCTGGGGTAGCGAATGCTCTTAGATCACAAAAATAAGAATAGCAAAGAAAAGTTATCAACAAAATCACGCAACGTATATACACAAACAGAAAATATTTTTTTTCGTGAATAAAGAAAAAGAGAGTGTAAGCGCAAAGAAATTAAATGCCTCAAAATTAGACATTTATTATCAAAATGCGGCAGGCCTTCGTACCAAGCTACAGGAGTTCCAGGAGAACGTGACATTGTCCTCAGCAGATCTCTGGGCGATCACCGAGAGTGGGCTTCATGACTCTATCTACGATGGGGAGTTAGTGCCAAGAGGCTACAACGTGGTGCGCTGTGATCGCGCCGATGGACGAAAAAATGGGGGTGTATTGCTGATCGCTGCACCCAGGCTGAGATTACAGTCGCTACCCCTACCTGGAGGTGATAACTTGGACAATGCTATATTCGAATTAATATGTGTAGATGTGTATAGGAATACGACACGATTATTCACGTGCTGTGTGGCTTATATACCACCAGGCAGCAAAGATAATGAATATTTTAATCTATTTAATATGATAGAACAATGTTGTAGTCAGTACCATGGTATGTTACTTATTGGCGACTTAAATATGTACTCAACAACAATAGAAATGCAATGTTACTATGAGTTTTTTATGTCAGTGTGTGAATTTAGACAGTATAATAATATAACAAACAGTAAAGGTCGTTTATTAGATGTAGTACTATCAAATGTACCTAACTTTGAAATAGCAGTGGAGAGTGAGAGTGAGCACCTGGTCCCGCCCGACCGGCACCACCCCCCCCTCTTAGTGCGCTGTGCGGCCCGCCCGCCTGTCCGCCGCGCCCGCGCTCCTTCGTGTCGTCGTGGAGCGCGGTCGTCTATTGGACGCAATGGACAGCCACGCAATGTGGTACAGGCTCAGTGGAATTTCCGCAAGTGCGATTTTCAAAATTTATATAACGCTATAACGAAAATAGATTGGAGCCCTCTTTATTTAACAGACAATGTAGATGATGCTACTGATATATTCTATTCTATTTTAAATAAAATTATTGACATATATACTCCAAAAAAAATAATCAAATCGAATGATGAATTTATCTATCCCAAGTGGTACAATGCAGAGTTAATAAAGTGTATAAAAGAAAAGGCACGGTGGCATAAAGCATATAAAGCTACAAGTGATAAATCTTCGTATCAATATAAATTATTTTCTTTGCTAAGGTCCCAGGTTAAGAATAAAATTTCCCAAGCCTTTAAAAACTACATTAAAACCACTCAGGATCAATTAATAAAAGACCCCAAACAATTCTGGAATTACGTTAATAGTAAACGGCAGTGTCGCAAAAAGAGGCGTATTACCAAAGACGGTCAATTGCTAGCTAATCATGAATGTGCAAAAATATTTGCAAGCTATTTTAGTTCTGTGTATGATAGCAATCCCTCTCAACTAAGTGCAGAAAAAGCCGCTGCCTTGGGCGGTAAATCGGCTAACCGTGTCCATCTCTCACAAATAACTATAAGAGATGTACAAAAGGCTCTAATGCGTCTAAAGCCTAAAGTATCTGTTGGTCCCGATGGTATTCCTCCTTTTTTGGTTAAAGACTGTTCATCCGTCTTAATTGAGCCATTACAGTACATTTTCAACCTTATTCTTGCTAGTGCTACATGTCCGGATATATGGAAAACTACTCGCGTTGTTCCAGTGCCAAAAAGTAGTAATAGTACGGAAGTGTCTGAATCGAGGCCTATCGCTGTTCCCTCTGTGTTTGCCAAAGTTCTGGAGTCAATATTGTATGTGTCCATATCGTCCCAAGTGCAAGTCAGTCTGTCAGACTCTCAGCATGGTTTTCGTTCGGGTCGTGGGACACACACTAACCTAATGTGTTTTATGCATTACGCCACTACAGCACTTGATGAGAGCATAGGAGGACAGTTTGATGTGGCTTATTTTGATTACAAAAAAGCTTTCGACCTGGTCAATCACGATATCTTGTTATCAAAACTAGCGTTGATCGGATGTACACCTAGGGTGCTTCAGTTTATGGCAAATTATTTGCATAACAGGAAACAATATGTAGAATATGCGGGTTTTAGGTCAGACACATATGTAGTACCATCCGGTGTAGTTCAGGGGAGCAATCTCGGACCTTTACAATTTCTAATAATGATAAATGATTTGCCTGATGTGGTGCATGACGCCCATTGTTTATTATTTGCAGACGATTTGAAACTATGTTTAGCTATTAAAAATAAAGAAGATAGTGTCCGATTGCAGGATGATATCGATAGAGTGGTGCAGTGGGGGAAACATAACAAGCTATATTTCAACACATTAAAATGTAACGTGATATCTTATACTCGAGCCAAAAATAGACTAGACTTCGAATATAAAATAGATGGGGAAACTATTGCAAGGGTCGACACTGTCAAGGATTTAGGGATACAAGTTTCAAGTGATTTAACATTCCGGAATCACATAATTAATATCTGTAAAAAGGCATTTCAAAACTTGGGGTTCGTGATAAGGCAATCAAATGAGTTCAATGATTTGAAAACCATAACGGCCCTTTATAATGCTTTGGTCCGAAGTCGGTTGGAATGTAATGGTATGATATGGAATCCGCACGAACTCAAGTATTGTTCTATGGTTGAAAAAATACAAAATAAATTCCTCAGATATGTGTACTATAGACAGTATGGCGTTTATCCATCTTACCCGTTATTGTATCCGTCGCTGTTTGTGTTGGGGATGGTTGGGTATGATAGACTGGGGGTGAGACGAAATTTGGCTCTTGCGACTTATGTCTTCAACGTATTCAGAGGAAAACTTAATAATCCTCAGATATTAGGGTCTATCGGAATACTAGTGCCGAACCCACGGCTGCGGCGAGGGGTGCGGCGAGACGTGCTTGCTATACCTAGTGCCCGAACTAATGCCTTCAAAAACTCGCCACTAGTTACTGCTCTAAGAATATTAAATGGAGTTGCAGGAGAAATAGATTTGTTTAGTTGTATGCTGTCTGAATTCACTGAAGCTACTTATAAGTATTTGTGTATGAATGTTTAGTAGATAGGTAATTATTTATATTGTAAGTAGGTACATATTATCAATATTAACTTGTCACGTAGAACAATTTTTTGACACGAACTGATGTAAACTAGTTTAATAGGCATGGTTTATTAGGAGTAATCCTGTGATAACTATGTAATTGAATGTTTAAATAAATAAATAAATAAATAAACGTTTCACTAGAATCACCCTTCACACTAATATTATAAAGGCGAAATTTTCTGAGTGTGAATGTTTGTTACTTCTTCACGTCTAAACGGCTGGAGCGATTTTAATGCATTTTGGTATGAAATAAGCTGGTACCCTGGATTAACACATAGGCTACTATTTACCGCGGGAAAATGGCTCATTCCCAAGGGAAAATCTTTTAACGCGAGCGGAGCCGCTGGGCGGAAAGCTAGTTAAAGATATTTTCAAAATATAAAGAAATATATATATGTTTTGTTCCCGGCTTAAAACCAGTCCATCTCGTCCTGTAAGTTGTCGAATGGTTGTGATTATAAAGGCACAAAAAGGGTATAGGTAGCAGCATACATCTGTGTGTGTAAAAACAATAGCGATCCCTAAACCACACGCGGACTGTTGTAGTAGTAGTGAACAAGGTATGGCATGATTTTCTTTTATATTTTCTCCTTGTTAAAGCATCTTGTCTAACGTACAGCCCTCACGAGAGGCCACAAAGTCACGGAAACGCGGCTCGCTTCCGCTTCGCTTAAACCTTTCTACAGAGATAGCCGCAAGGCTAAACTACCTACCAACTGAAAACTAAAATCAATACAAATACATTCGTCACAATAGAATTATACCAAGTACTCCGACTCCAAACTAGAGTCACAGTTTCGTTGTCAACTAAATAAAAGAAAAATCATAAAACGTGCAGAGAAAAAGTAAGGTAACTTAAGTGAATGCGCACATTTTAGCTTAGAGCCCGTCCCCATGTCTACGGCGCGGCACGGTGCGGCGCGGCGCGGCACGGTGTAGGTACGTCAGCGGGCGCCAAATCTACTCATCATCATCATCATCATTTCAGCCAGTAGACGTCCACTGCTGGACAAAGGCCTCCCCCTTTTTCATATTGGGGGGTTATTGCCATAATCGCCACGCTTGGCATGCGGGTTGGCGATCAACAGTGTCTGGTCGTAGATACACAGAAAGACGCTGCTGCCCGTCTTCTGGTTAAATCCCTCGATCGACTTTTACGACCCCCACGGGAAGAGATGGGGTGGTACTATTCTATGCCGGTACCACACAGCAATTCTACTAATAATCTAGGTATTATATAAAAATGAAAGTCCTGACTGACTCATTGACCTATCAGCGCCCTACCCAAACCGCTGAGCTTATAAAGCTGAAATTTGACACAAGCATCTCTTAGGTGACGGAGGCACGAGATAAGAAGCGATTTTTGGAAAATCATCACCCAGGGAAAGAAATAGGGGTTGAAAGTTAGTATGGGAAAAATAAAATCGTTGCAAATATTGACTTAAAAATTTGCACGATTACTCCATGGATAAAATAAATGAACACCCATTTCAGGATTTTGAGCAAAAACAGCCAGCACCCAAGGATAGAAATTAGGGTAGTCAGTTTTTTTTTTGTAAAAAAAAAATGTTACATGTTTCGGTTTTTAACAACACAGGATTACTCCAAAAAATAAATAAATTGACACAAAAAAACGCACCAAATTAAACTGACAGTAGTATACTGGAAGAAGAGTCTGAAGATCCAAAGACAAGTGAAAATTCGAGGTCACGTTACCAACCTTATGCAACAACTTCACGTAAAAAAAGTAATCTGAAGGCAGTTTTGAGAAAAAAATTATCGAAGCTTTGAAAATTGCTGAAAACAGACATTTATCACTTTTTAAGACAATTTTACCGTTTCTGGAAAAACTAAACGACCACCAAACATTGATCTATCAAAATCGCGTCATGCAAATATTGTCAGATTTCAATCCATCCACATATCTAAGATACAAGTAAGAATACTTACTTAGTTTAGATATTTCCTTTTTTACACTTAGCATAGAATAAATTATACACACTTTTCATTTGTATAGCTTTATAAAATTGCTGATGTCTATTTTTTATATTGCAACTTCATGTTTGTTTTGATTTAAGAATTATGTAGG